>JAQJVK010000012.1:14258105-14381464 GCA_035578135.1 Flexamia atlantica | reverse complement strand
ATGACTTGCAAGTCATCTATGCCATTTAACCTAAGGCAGCTTATCATGAGTAACTTATCATGGCAAAAAACTTACCAACCAAGTATTGGCATTATAACGATATTTTATAGATATTCTACGAGAGAACATCCTCATTGGTGATCGATATCTGAACGGTACGTACATTCAATATGAATTAACAAAACGCACTCTTGACACATTTCCGTCTGGTCATTAACCCAGACTCTTTTTGAACTGATGATAAATGACGGTTCTTCGTGAATTTAAAATATATTTCTTAAGTATTCAATTAAGCTTTGAAGAACTGTTATAGTTAAATTCATGTCAATGTTTTACAGAGCTGCATGGGCTAAGTAAGTAATTTGATGTGTTTCCCTTTACAATGAAATCGCGCTTCCCTAGAGAGTCTTTACAAGTTTTCGTTATCGATAGTGTTGGTTTTGCGTGTTGAACCCGCACAAATGGCTCCTAGGAAACAGCAGGATTACTATTTGTCTCTAACGATTTGCCCGATTCCCAAGACTACTTTATCGCTCCTGACTTTTGAAACAACTTGTGTGGTGATACCAAACTTTTGATACATTATCAAACTCTTTTCATGCTTAAAGAAATATCAATATTTTAAGTAACATTTAGTGCATTAAATGGGTGTTTTATTTTAAGTTATTTTTTACAAGTAATTTATTACAATATTATATTAAGTTACGAGTTGATAATTTAGTGCATCGTTGTACGTTATTGTTACAGACTAAGGGTAGTGAATACTATTACAGCATATGGGTCGCTAATACAAAGCATATTGAGGTATATCGTTTTTAAAATGAGTTTCCAGAATGAAATAATCACAAAATCATCTTTGAGTCCGATATCTTTTTGAGTCCTAAATCTTTTTTGGCGATTTATCCAAAAAGGTTCAAATAACCTCTATAGCAATCCTACATTGTTAAAATGTATGAGTAATTAGGTTGTATCAGTAATGGTTATTTCAGTATTAAAGGAGTAAAGCCCAAAACGTGTTTCACGCTGGAAATGTCCACTCCACTGGAAATGTCCACTCTGGAAAATGTTCCAGAGTAAATTTTAATAAACTGACTAGTAAATCTTGCTCTTTACTACAGAAATGTCATTACTCCCTAATACACTCTTTATTCCCCCCCCCCTTCTGCAATAATAAATAAAGTACCTGGTGGACCGAGCCTTGCTCGGTGTTATTTCATGTTTACCAGTTCATCCAGTTACTATAAAATATTTCAATGTTATAAAATTAATTAATAGAAACCTTTTTTATTGCTCCATGGACTCTTCATCCCACTTGCTGTATTTTCCCTTGATGGCTGTAGATTCCAAACAGCTGTTATGAATACTTCATTTGTTTACATTTTCCTTGTTTATTTTCGTTGCTATCACGGCAACCCATAGGCCAATGTTAAAATTTTACAACTTTAAATTCGATTTATTACGTTATTAGATTTTCTCTGGCCAAGTAATCTGCATATAGGACGTTTTTGAGTCATAAATTACTTATTTCCAGACTTTGAAGGAAATCCTCGGAACCGTTTTCGAGATCGTTGTGCAAGCATACAAGCATACAAGATAACACTGCTCGTATAAGAGTATAAGATACTCGATCAACTGTAAATATACAGGGTGTCCAACTTAAGTGTGCCACCATTGGTATTTCAGAAATTATTTGATTTAGGTAAAACTTTAAATTGGGGATTTCACCTACTTTTTTTAGACATTTAAAAATATGAATTCCATTTTCTCCTAAATGGCCGCCATTTTCCAATATGGCGGATAACTTTAATGTTTCTTATGGAACACCCTATATTTTATGGCATATTTGGATTTTATGCTTAATTTCAAGAACTTTTTACCCTTTGACATTTTTTACCTAAACCCAATGGTTAAGGAGACATAAGCAGTTAAAGTTTGATTTTTCCCCATTTTAAATGCATTGTGTCCATTTTAACTGTGCCATCCCATGCAATCCTTATGGAGTACAAAACTATTCAAAATTGTTCATTTTCATGAGTAAATTTCGACTAAAAGCTATTTCTGTGATTGTATTTAAACTAAAATCACATTTTAAAGCACGTTTGTTCTCTGGTATGTTTTAATTAACCCTACCGGTATCGATATACAGAGAACCGATAGTAACGCTATGTATTTTTTATGGGGAAAATCAAGTTTTAATGGCTTATATCTCCTTAACCATTGGGTTTAAGAAAAAATGTCAAAGTATAAAAAGTTCTTAAAATTAAGCGTAACATCCAAATATGTCATAAAATACAGGGTGTTCCATAAGAAAAATCAAAGTTGTCTGCCATATTGGAAAATGGCGGCCATTTAGAAGAAAATGGAATTCACATTTTTAAATGTCTTAAAAAAGTAGGTGAAGTCCCACATTTAAAGTTTTCTCTAAATACAATAGCTTATGAAATACAATTAATTGGTGTCACACTTAAGTTGGACACCCTGTACACTGCAAGGGTCACAATAAATTGTAAAAATAAAATTATTATTTTCTTTTGTTTTGCTAATATGGCCTGCAGTCTGGGTCACTGGTTTGGTGATTTTATCACTAGAACCCTCACTTTATTTACAAATAGCAAATCTAATATTAATAAGTCAAAGGCAGTTTATTATAAACCACGCCCCGCAACAAGCAGACATTTTTTTCTCCAGGTTCCACTTCCACACAATAATTTTTATTGTGATCTAGGGATCCTATAAAAAGCATAAATCGATAAATCATTGCGGGAAATACATTTACAGGCAAAAATTATACGAGATAAAATTTTAGGCTATGCTTATTATGTAGTCTACAAGAGCAAAATCAAGTTTGAATCATATTATCCTTGTTCATATTTCTAAGAAAATTATTGGTTGGTTGTACAAATAAACTATTTCATAGGTAACACTCTACAATAATTAGGCCTCTACTTAAAAATTGTTAAGTTCTTTATTTTACCATCCAACTATAAACATACTTTTTTAATTAGCATCGGTTAACTGTAACATGTTAATTACTACATGTTGCCATGTTACGTAATATCATGATATTGAATTACGTTACTTTTATTGTTTCATTATATTTTACACTTCCCTCATACTAAATTGCTTAGTTAAATTACAGTACGCCAATCCAGTATAAAACTCAGAGAATGTAATTTGACTATTTATTCAATTCAACATTGAATTGCGGCTGCGTTGATTTTGCAATTAATTGGTTTTGAAAATGAAAAATCTACGATCCGTGGTCGAGAATTGAACTCATTAATATACCATCAAATTAACACTTCCCATAACATTGGCAGAGAACCCAGGATCTCAAGTATTTTAATACAAACCCCCTTAAAAACTGATTTCAATTTTTTTTGTAAAACTAAAACTAGAATAGATAGAAAAAATATATGTAAAAAGTAAACAATCTATTTTATACTAACAATTTGCAAGCGGATTGGTGATTGCATTGCTCGTTTAGGTGCAACAGGCTATTTTCCTGGAACTTTAACCCCCCTAAAATTACGAAAGTTTAGATATCCTAAACTTAGGCATCCGCCATTCTTGGAGGATGCCTACGTCTTGAAAGGAACGTAGATTAACATTTCAGAGGTTCTAGGGAAGATAAATTACTCTTTGCGATTTCGTGATGGAGTAAGTGGTAATTGACAAATATATTGAAGATGTAATTTGTTTACCTTAACATACAGTGATATTTACTGTCCATATTCAACAACATACAATACAATCAGTTGAACCGTATGACATATTCTCAAACCAAACAAGCAACGATTCCCTAACTACCGATGAGTAAACAAACGAACTTCCCACACAGCTTGGCAAGTTAGTTGTGTGTTGACCACAGCAAAACCCATATCAATATGCAGAGACTCTATTTTAACACTCAATAGACCCATGATGATATTTTAGGAACGGACGTATAAAGATAATATTACTTTAAATCTTTTTTTAAGACAATTGTTATTTTAAGTTTTCTATCTTTGAATCTTTTCCTTTAAGTTTTAAAGATTTAAAGTTTACGAGTCCTTTGTCTAGCAGATTGCCTTTGTATAGGCTGTTCATATTTTCGGCGAATGCGTGTAGGTGTAGATTGTTAGTATTATAAGCTGTGGAAATGGGGGTTTCCCCCATCGCGTTTTGTTCTTGTTTTTTTTTTTTGCGTTTGTTCCCTCATTCTGGCATATTCTTCCAAGCACGCACGTACACAAGATAACATTGCTCATATAAGAGTATAGGATAGATTTAGCAATACCTTGAAAATAGAAAAATTTTAAATCGTGAATCGTTTTCATATATTTTAAATTTGCAAAAAGGACGGATCCAGGATACATTATAGCACATCATACGACCCTTAAGCTTTTTATGCAGCATGATGTAAAATTTTGAAAAACTTTTGTATGAGCATATAATAGCAACTCTATGTTAGTATCAGTCTGGTCTAGGTCAGATTAAGCAGTATATTTCATTACTACGGTCTAAAGTGGCACTTTTCGTAGTCACAGTTTTTCGACAGAGGCTCTTGAGCCGAGGTCGAAGAATGACCGAGCAACGAAAAGTACCTTTAGTCCCGTGTGATGAGCAGTATCTTTTGCTATACAGCTAAATATGTTTCGCCAACTATTTAAAATAGGGAAAACTCGCTAAAACTAAGATTTTACTGCTTGTTTACCTTGAAAAGATTTTCCCCAACGAGGCTTTCTTCTTATTCTCGCTTTTTATAATAATCAGGAGATTAAATCAGCAGATCTCGCAAGAATAACACTCAGCCGATTGTATGTTTTATTTGGGTTTAGTTTAGACTGACAGTAGCGACAACAATCAATTGTTGTACCGAAAAAAGAGAAACATTATGTACACTTTAATGAAAGTGTACATCAGTTGAAATTCCTTGTCCTTACTTTATTACTACTTCCAGTATTTATGATACGATAAAAATAATAATACTATAATATTTTACTATTTCTGTTTTTTGGGCTGCAGAATAATGTTCAAAACATAGACATGTAACAAAGGATTTAGTGATTGAGCAGGTATAATTCCCGGATTACACGTTCCTGAACTGATGTACAGGATAATACAACTTACATTTCCAAGTTGGTTAGATTAAACTGACTGAACTTAGTTGTACGTCAAATTGTGATGTTCTAACAGAGTTCATGTGACAGAAATGTATGATTTGAGATTCCGTGTGAATTGGAGAAGTGATATAACTTGCAGTTTATAATATCTAGTTGATGCCATGAATCACTACTGAAATTACTATGTCAATTTTAATTTTAAAGTTAATATAAGTAAATGCACAGTATCGTCTATTTGGTTGAACCATTCTTTAAATAATTAAACACGACACACAAAGATACGAAAAGCCCAATACGCCGAGTCGGACATTACCTGAGATTGAGGATCAAGTCTTACAGTTCGAGATATTATCCCCCACCATGATTAGTTACTTTTACCTCTTGTAATGAGTTGTAAAAGTGAGTTTCCCCCATCTGCTATGTTTAGACGCTTTTTACTCCTTGAAAAGAATAAGTAAAATAACAATTAGACTCAAAGCGCATTGAAATCAATATTTATTTCAAAGATCGAACGCTTTCGAAATTTCCAAGGAGGTATTGAACTGTATTGAAACTCAACAGATGGGAGGCGTTCACAGATGATTTAGTTTCAGGAATAACCACATAAAAATAACATTGACAACAATCAGCTGCAAGAACGTCCAAGAATTAAGCGTGTTGCAACAATAAACTGAACGCTGGTGCATAAATGATTGCAGCTACTTGAATGCAGGCACTACTTGCAGATCGAAATAAAATGGACATCGTTTGTTAATTAAACTAAGTTAATAAAATAGATGTTTATAGATTGGGTTTTTACTATTGCAAGTGGGGGGAAAATGTTGTATGTATTTCGAAAGTAAAGCACATTATCTCCCTCTTTAAAATTGTCGCACTCGACAAAGTGGGTGCCAACATTTTCACTCGACTTACTTTACTCACTCAACACACAAATAATTAATTGTCTCCCGACGGTAGTAAAGTAAACTTATAATAATGACATTGCAATCAATAATTCAAAATGTAGCGTCTTCTAGTTTCCACGCTGGCACGCAAATAAGTTACAGACTAATAGATCACAAGTAGTAATAGCAGATTAGTGGCAGACAGGAAACAACACCACAACCAGAACAGCTGATGCTTTACACTGTTTATATTAAACAATACGATTCAATTAACTTGTGTTAATTACAATACAAGACGTGTGTGACAATACAAGATTTATTATTTATTATGAATTCGTGTACTCGTGTATTTGTATATGTGAGGAAAATCTTGTATTTATGATGTACATTGTCCCTTAATATAAAACGAATGAAGTACAGCTAACAATCAGTCAATAAATCTTCATTTAACGAGATAATGCTTTTTATTATTTATCAATTCCCATTGACCGGCTCAAAACTGTCTTTGTATACTCTCGAGCCTCAACATGTTCCTCACTAGCGTATAATTCATGCCTACTGAACCATTTAGCCTAGTGATAGGCTACAGAACTTCATTATTGCTAATGTAATTGGTGGTTTATCTGCAGTTAGTGGTTAATTAATAGCACTAGCACTACTAGTATTAGCATTTACTTTTTGCTAATATATACACCACCAAGGACACACTTTAGTTAGAAAAGGGAAGCACATTAAGAGGTATAAAATACACCGATTCTCATGTCCAGTCAGGTTTTTATACTAGTCCATGCACATAATATTTGTGCCTATTTTCAGTCAATGTCTCATATATGTAAAATTAGTGCTTATTCTCAATCATTTCAGCTATAAAAAACATGAATTCAGAATTAACATTCAATTAATATGATAAAATTATAAAATATTCAATATAATAATTCAATAATAACAAGATAAGTCAATAACAAGCCTCAGGAGAAGATAAACATCAAAAGTTACTTGATAAATAACAAGCAACAATTATAGCTAGTTAAATGCACACAAATGTTTTCATTGAAAATTATACTCAAATTAACAACAACACAAATAAACGTTCTTCTCTAAATTCATGAATTTTTCATTAGTAATTATCTTCCCGACTAATGTTATGCTTTCTCATAATCCAAACATATCCCCTTTTGAAAATCAGGATTGGTATATTGCATGTACAGATAAAAGGCAGCCAAGGCAACAATGTATAATCTGAATTGGTCACAGAACCACTTGCAGCAATATCAAGCAAAATTATAATACTCATCACTACCGCCTTTATAATAAACGTTCCGCAATGCTTTCACAGTGAGCTGCAAAGGGTGAGCCGCAGCGACCGTAACACAGAGGGATATGAGGTGGGTCTAACGAGGGCCGCTCACCTCTCTGCAACGTCTTTGAGCGAATTTGCACATCAAAGAGAAAGCTGCAACTATAACGCCGCTGATTCTGCACTCGCCGGTTACGATCTGTAATCTCCTGTAACGATCTTGGAACCACCGGCCTTCGTTGTTTCAGTCTTCCTAATTTAAAGTTATGACTCTCTATGAGTATTTGCTACCGAAATCTCTTAACAGTTTTGGGTTTATTTTGAGCCTTTTTCAGACTATATTTCTATACATTTTGGCTACATAATAAATAAACTAGAATTTTTTTTAATTGTTGGTTAAGGGGGAGGGAGGTTAGGATGTCAGAAGAGAGAAGTATAGGGGTTTTATTAAAAATAACATCTTAAAATGTAACAGTTAAGATGTTCAATCGATATATCCAATATACTCTATTGTTTCTAATATTACATCATGAATATCAAAATTACAAATTTTGGACAAACTGTTGATAAATATAGTACTATCGTTTTTTTCAAATTTGAATGAGTTTTGTAATTGGTTACGTCAAACAGCCCGTTTAGTTATAAGGCTGTTCATATTCTAATATAATCAAATGTATTCATAAAAGTTATGTCAAACATGTAAAAATATTGAAAGAAATGAAAGAGGCCCCTTTTAAGCGTAATGTTCACACGGTC
This sequence comes from Flexamia atlantica, assembly GCA_035578135.1. Classification (NCBI taxonomy): domain Eukaryota; kingdom Metazoa; phylum Arthropoda; class Insecta; order Hemiptera; family Cicadellidae; genus Flexamia; species Flexamia atlantica. Next base: position 14,373,422 of record JAQJVK010000012.1, on the reverse strand, counting down.
ACTTCATTAGTTTTTATAAATAGTATATGTGACTTTACATTAAATACTGGGCTAAAAAGAAATAAAGTTAGTTAGGTTTGATTTTATTGTTTTGCGGAGAGGATACCCCATGCAGTCATAGTCGATTGAAAACTTAATTTTTCAATATCCGTTTTGAATTTCTCAATCTAACAGTCTGATGTTGGAGACAAAGTGTGACATATGACTATATAGCCATATGATTGTATTTATTATTGTTTGATGTAAACAAAAAAAGATACTTTTGATTGTATAAATAAAATATAGTTCAACTTATAAAGATGATTTTAATTTAACTTATAAAAAGGAAACTCATTCCAAACTTTTCAAAATTGACCGAGCCTTTACGAAAACTGTTGAACAAAGTAATAGCTTGGGTTTGAGATTTCGATCAACAGACAGCATTCACAAAACTAAAAGAAGCTCTAGCATCACCCCCTGTGCTGCGCTATTTTGACCCAAAAATTCCCATAACATTATCGGTTGATGCTAGCTCGCATTCAGTCGCGTCTGTACTTCTACAGGAAAATCGCCCTGTAGCATATTCCTCTAAATCTCTTACCAAAACACAGCAAGGTTACAGCCAGTTGGAAAAAGAAGCTTTAGCAATTTCTGTTGCTTGTAAAAAGTTTCATGAATATGTATGGGGATCAAGTGGTCTGGTAGTTGAAACTGACCATAAGCCCTTAGAATCAATCTTCAAAAAACAGTTACACGATACTCCTCCTAGGGTTAGGCGTATAGTTATGGAGATAATACCCTACAATCCGCATATTGTTTATAAGAAAGGAACAGAACTATACATTGCAGACACCTTGAGCAGAGACTGCATAAACAATGCATCAAACGAAGAAGAGCTTGCCTTTTATGTAGATCTTGTAATTTCCATGCCAAGGAAAGACTTGAAGAAGCCCAACGTCTCACAGAAGAAGAAGCTGAGCTTTCAAAACTCAAGGGAGTTATTTTAAAAGGATGGCCTAAAGAAAAATCTGACTTGGCAGAAGAGCTACACAAGTACTGGAATTATCGAGGAGAATTAGCGGTTCATGAAAATATCATTTTTAAAGGGGAAAGAATTTTGATGCCCTTGAATCTTCGTCCGCTAACGCTAAAACAGATACACCTAGGACACAGAGGAATACAAGATTCGCTCAACTTTGCTCGTGAATACGTCTTTTGGCCAAACATGACAAACGAGATCAAAAATTATGTTTTGAATTGTAAAATATGTTCAAGGCTTCAAAAAGACAAGCCTGAAGAAGAACTATTGCAGCAAGAAGTACCAACTAGACCGTGGATGGAAGTGGGAACTGACATTTTTCAACTATCAGGAAAAGATTATCTTGTAGTTGCAGATTCCTACTCTGGATTTTTTGATTTTGTGGAACTGAAATCAGCTACATCTTCAAATGTGATTATTGAACTAAAAAAATGGTTCTCAGTGCATGGAATTCCAGAAACGTTGTTGTCTGATGGAGGTACTCAGTTTAACTCTTTCGAGTTCAAAAAATTTGAAAAAGATTGGCAGTTTAATCAAAGAGTTTCCAGTCCTTTATTCGCAAGATCTAATGGCTTAGCCGAACGGTACGTGCAAGAAGCTAAACTGATTTTAAAGAAGTGTCTAGAAGAAAAGGCTGATATACACCTTGCATTACTTCACCAAAGGAACATTCCCCGAAAAAATATTGGTTCCCCAGCTCAGAGACTTATGGGTCGCAGAACAAGGACACTGCTTCCAAGCACTGATAAAATTTTACAGCCTGAAATAGTGCAAAATGTTCACACTAAACTCCAGAGTATGCGCGATAAATCAAGACAATACAGTAACAGAACAAAGAGGAACGGACCTGAATTTGAAGAAGGCGAGAGGGTATTGTACAGAAAAGAACATAGAGACTGGCAACCAGCGGTAATACTGCGTAAAGGTCCCGAGCCACGATCATACCTTATTGAAACACCAGATGGTGGTATATACCGAAAAAACTCTTGGTTTATAAAGAAGTTATTTGATAATAAGAAAGAAATTAATAATGAAAGAAAGGAAGAAGCTAGTCAAGCAATGAATAGTTCTAGGACGTTTTCACCTAGAAAATCATCAAGAAACGTTAAAACCCCTGATAGACTTAACTTATAGGAAAGGGGAGATGTGACATATGACTATATAGCCATATGATTGTATTTATTATTGTTTGATGTAAACAAAAAAAGATACTTTTGATTGTATAAATAAAATATAGTTCAACTTATAAAGATTATTTTAAATTAACTTATAAAAAGGAAACACAAAGTAAATCGTAATGTATCCCTTAACTCACATCGTACTTTATAAAGTAATTGAAGTTGTACTTCAAGCAGATTTGTAAATCACAATAAATCATATATTGGCTAGCACTTTCGTGCAATCGTTAAAATTAATTAAATTTTACTATTTCATGTGTAGTCCTTGTAAGGTTTTTCATTTATTTGAAGCAATTTGAATTATATATTGAACAGCACTGTTGCGCAATCGTTAAAATTAAGCATCGTTTTCACTTATACAAAGCAAGTACAATTTTAAACTCATAAGTCATTTCTTCCCTTAAACATGAAAACTCACTTAAACGGAAATGTCTGTGACACTTCTTGAAGGCAATATGTGCTCCAAGACTTTCAGACTTGACTTGTATTAGGAAACAAAGAAAATTTTTATTCACTCTATCGAAAAAACAAATTTAAGTATGAAATGTAATGGCATACTTTAAATCGTGCCATTATATTAATATTTTAACATAATTAATAATACATAAAAAGGCGCGAGGAATTACAAAGTCGGTGTTTCATTCTTATACGCAAATCCATGAGATGTTAAAATTGTGTTAAATATTAACTGACGTTAAGCACTAATACTTTATAGTATTACTCACTAGTTTTGATTCTATGTTAGATACCATAAATTTAATGAAAAAAGTGTCGATTGCCGATTAGGCTGTTTCAATAGAAATGAGCATTTTAAACTTTTTTAATCTTTTATCTTGTTGTCCTGACCTTTCAATATACAGGGTGTTTTTTTTAACGCATATAGGCATAGTACATATAAGGCATAGGCATATAAATAAATAGTACAGGGTGTTTTTTTTTTAACGCAACCAATTTTTAAGACTGAATAATGCACATATGAATGCGTAATGAGTATTGTTTTATTGATCTTTACATTTTATACAACCTATTATTTAAGTCTGATCACGTTTAGTTTACATTATGTGCTCAAATAGTCCGCCATTGGCATTTGTAAAAAGTTATGCTCTCTCCATCAAATTCCCGAACACGTGTTGCAAGGTACCCCTTTAAATTTCTCGCATTACATTTCTTATTTTTGTTTTGAGGCACTGAATATCTTGTGAATTGTTGTCGTACGATAATTACTACTTTACATGTCTGTGGCAAATTTCATTCAGATCGGACCATTTTTACGCGAGTTATCGTGCTTAAAGACACACACATTAAAACCGCAACCCAAAACTTGATTTTATCGGTGAAGGATTATTTCCCCCCAAGGTCCCCGGATTTGACCCCACAATATTATTTTATTTGGGGATACATAAAAGTAAGACCTGCGAAAACAATTCACAAGACATTCAGCACCTCAAAACAGACATAAAAAAAATTAATGAAAGAAATTGAAAGAGGCACCTTGCAACACGTGTTCGGAAATTTGGTTGAAAGAACATAACTTTATACAAATGCCAATGGCGGACCATTTGAGCACATAATAAACTAAATGTGATCAAACTTAAATAATGGGTTGTATAAAATGTAAAGATCAATAAAACAATGCTCATTCCAAATTTATATGTGCATTATTCAATCTTAAAAATTGGTTGCGTTTTTAAACCCTGTACTATTTATTTATATGCCTATGAGGTGAGGCCTGGACTGGAGTAGGTATATACAATCCTTGGTCAGTGGCCCAATACCTTACTTATCTTCATTCAAAGTTTCAGGCCGATCGGGTGAGTCATTAATTCACCCAGACATATGTACAAACAAATATCCTATCCTATTTTTAATATCAAAAATGTGACTTTTCAATGTATTTTTTTTAAATCCACTGCTAATCAACCCGGTTTTTTTCAAATTAATCATACCTTAATAAATATGACATAGTATTTATATACCCTAATTGAGTTTATTTCATGGAATTTCCTGTATTAAAGTAAAGCAGCTTGGATGAAAATATACATCTATAGTTTTTAAATAGAAAATAACGCCAGAGGAGATTAGCAAAAGAGTTTTAAAATGCAATATTTAATGATCGGCCGAAGCGTTAAGCGGATTCCAGATATCAGACGGGAGCAGGCAGTGTACTCTCAGCCGATAGCAGTGGGGCTCTCCAACCGTGCCAGCCACTACTGACTGGATAATGAAATTATATTAAATAAATGTATTAATAATACTTTGTTGGCTTGCAATTTTTTCGTTTAATTTTTAGTAAAAATATTTGTTATTTACATCTTGTTTATACAAAATCTTATTTTACAACTGAAAATGGCTTTGAAACTTGAAAACCCTTCTTTGGTTTTCAGCAGAATTTGTTTTTTATAGTTTATTTCATATGGTAGGATCTCCTCATTTTAAATCTCCTACGGCTCTACATACTTTTTAAGTATATGAGGGTTGGTATATTAATGAGTTATTAATATTTCTTTGGTCGGTAGTTGCCGTAGGTATCAAAATGTTACTGTATTTACAAAATTGTTTCAGCAAAGTGGATAAATAATATTTTTAAAACTAATAGGAATATACTAATTTCTACCCTCTTAATAAACCTTTTCTGTGAAGAACAAATTACCCGTACCTTTTGAGAAAAACATAACATACCCCTACCTACACCATAAAAATACTGGAATAAATTATCTCGATGAGGAAATTCAAGAAAAAAATATTAGATTTTTAATAAATTTTCAGTTAAGAGAAAATATGAATAGCTAATGCATTTGTTTGTTATTTACATTTTTTGTTTGCCCAACAGCTGCTAGCTGCGCGTGCCCACTGGTATTATTAACCCCTAATAAATAATGAAACCCCTGGTATAATGAATTTAAGGAAAAAAGTACCGAGGCTAATAAAATAAAATTATTGCCTTCTAGGTATTTTTCTGCGCTAATTTAACATTTAAGTCTAAACTTAACATTTAAGTCTAAAATAATAATATTAGTTATGCTTGACACGCATTTATCTAGGGAAAAAGGCTTGAATGGTCGACGAAGATCTTAAATGGTTGAATAGATTCAAGACATTCAAACTCATCACACATAACGTAACTAGTTAACTTTTAAACATAACGCAATTAATAAACAGTTTAAGGGGTTTGTGTGACTAAAAACATCTTCCCACATTAGTATATTCACGCGGAATAAAGACAAGGAGGCCGACTGTGAATTATCATGCGCCACGTTTTCACCTTTCGTACTTCTTGTTTTAATCTTCATGAATAATTAATCACGACTCGCCTTTGGACGCGAATTCCCTGTTAAGACCTTCGCCAACTTTTTTTATTTAAGTTGATTGCAGAAGATTAAAATTGGAAACATGCAGTGAAGGATTATTCTCTCAATCAGATCGATATATTCCCTTAATGAGTTAATTCCATAAATTAAAATGGTCATTTTATTTAATAACAGCAACGAAGTAAAATTATAAGGTTCTATTCAATCTTATGCGGAATACAAATAAAATATCAAACTTTAATTACTTTAATTAAAATTACAAATCACTTAAACTTAAGCCAAGTCCCAGGAAAGATTTGTGGAACTTTTAAATCAGATCAAACCACATAATTATTAAAATAATATTATGAGTCATATTATGAGTTATTGATCCTATGTTGAGTTGATTTAACGTAGGTTGTAGGTTTTTGTTTTATTATGAGTCTAACTAAATATTTTTATAGTTTTACTTATTTTATATTATATTAAATCTTAAAAGAAGGCTTTTACGTCAATTTAGAACAACTTCAGGTCATGTTTTACTCCTCATGTCCAGTTATAAATAACATTCCCTCAATAACGTAAATGTATTTTGGAGATACTATTTTCTACTTTTATAGCTAAGACACTTAGTGTAGTAGCAATCTCCTACTGGAAACCGCTGTTTGAGTTTGAAAGTGTAAAAACGTGTGCATACTGCAAGTTACAGTCACATTTCAAGTTGTCACATGAGTGACTTTGGATGTTGATAAACTTTCCCTCTCTTAAGTATCACTATCAAGAAGAAGAGAATGATTTTTTCGCTCGTCATAACTCGACAACGGTTGGACATGTTTTAGAGTTTATAAGTAGAATAATTAAGGAACATCTCTTGAGTAATCGTACAACAAAGTGAAGAATTTTAGTAGCATTTTCAAAATCCGCTGACATTGGATCAAACTCAATTCACTTTGTTTACAACTAAGCATATGGACAAAGCACCTGATAGTGAAGACCACAGTTACTGGCTTAATATAAAATATGTATACCACTTAATTATATTTGCGTGAACGGGTTTAAACTATTTAAAAATACTTATTTATAACTGGCACCAATTCTCGGGGCCCAGTCCGCGCATGGGGCGGGGAGTGGGTAGGCTGGGAGGAGAGGGGAGTAGTAGCGGCAGCGGCGGCCGGCACTGTACTAGCCTGGTTGCATATGTTCGGCAGCTCGCACATAGTTATTGCTTCTCTGTCAATCGTTGTTCAGAGTAACAAGACGCTTCAATAAATACTAATATTTTATATTATTGAATAGAATTAAAAGAAATCATTAATCGCCAGTAAGAGTCAATGTTTCGTCGGTAAATGTTTTTAGGACGACATGTAGTGACACGCTATTGTTGACAGCTGAGAGCAGAATGACAGTGCTGCGCTCTAGCGAGGCGTTGTCGCGTATGCGCACTAGCCGTTTTTGCTACCGCGCATCCACCGCACTGGGCCCCAAGAGTTGGCGTCAATTATAATATGATTAAGAAAATTTTACGTTTCCGCTTTTGAAACTAAAGTTTAATTAATCAGGAAAAGTACGTACTAAGAATATTCTTTTGGCAGGGTTTAGTGCAAACTAGCTTAGGTTGTCTTAATAAACCAGGAAAATCTAAAGTTTTCTTGTTCACAAGTAAATTATTACTATCAAGTTTTGGATAAACAATCCAACTCCTTGGCGACTTTTAGCACTCCCAGTACTGTTTTCTTTAAGACAAATTAATGTCCGATGGAAATATTTTGACAAAGTAAGCCTTGGTTTCTGAAATTATATCAAACTTTAAGCTACCATTAAATATAAATTTAATCTTTTTTCCATTCTTTAAAAAACAGATTATTGTATTTTGACTATGAAGACTGAAATAGTTTAGCTTCAGTAATTCCTAACATCGTCATTATCTCTAAGCTATTTCAGGGTATCCAAACCTAGGTCTCCCCTCAGGCCAAGCAAGGCATATTAAAGTAATATTAAAAAAATCAAAACTTAATGGAACTGACTTGTTAACTGACACGTTCAGATTCAGACTCCGTGTCAAAGATTTTTTTTAATAAAGTGATTTCGTTGAAAAAAATCATATCATGATCACTATCTGTATTTAAACACATTTTTCACAAATTCTACTCTGGTAGGCTATTTTTTTTATATCTGCACCAAAAATGAATATTCAGAATTCATAACCCATATGAATTCCGAGTATGGAAGTCGCTACCTAATAATCTTCTGTTATGTATATATTTTTAAATACTGTAATTGCCATGATTTTAGAAGTGAGCTAAAAAACTTAAGTCACGTGAAACATCGTCAAGAAGTAATTAAGCTTTACTTCTAAATCCACGCTCCCAATTTATATGCAAATCTTCCCCTCTTTACTGGAAGTACATAGGGGACATGTTACCACTTTTATGTATTTTTACTGTGGATTTTTATTCCAAAGTCAAGCTAAAGAGTCTTCAAATTATTTTCTTTATTAGGTAAAGTAAGAAAGCATAACGAAACTTTTTTGACTCAAAAACTACTACTATGCATTTCCCACAAAAATCCAAAAAATAAGTTGTACGTTATACTTCCACAAAAAATTATTTATTTCATGTACTAACTAGTACGTTGAGTGCAGCACTCAGCGGATTAAGCAGTCTAACTTACGGCTCTCAGGTAATAAATCAAATTAATACAGACCACATTGTACTAAACCAACTTCAGTTTCGAAATTACCACGTGACATCTAAGATATGCCACCAATATTAATCAAATAAAATATAACATAAATAAAGTAAGAGTATATTTAAGCATTTGCATTCTAAAGTTCATGAAATATTTGGCAACCAGCTTTGATACCAAACTTTTTTTTATTTGGAAGTGAATCTTCAATGAACTGCAATGTTCGTGTAAATTTAGGACCTAAACATGTATTATATATACTGCAAACGTGTATTAGTCTTATTAACTCAAAATATTTTATTAATTTTTCGTAAAAAATGAGTTAAAATAGAATTTTATTTAATCAGAAAAGAGCAGTACAGTAATAAAATATTAAAATTTTATACTTCAGGTCACAAAACCAAAAATTGCTTCTAAAATAACGTTGTTATGAGTTCAAGCTATCGCTAATGTTTGTTCTACATGTCGAATCCACACAAATGGCTCCCAAGGTGCAGAGAGGATTGTACAATTTGTCTCTAACGGTTCCTCGCAATTCCCAAGTCTGCGATGCCACTCCTGGCTTCACAATTACTTGTTTGGGCATTGACTGATGAATGGCTCAAACGTTTCTTCGAGATGACTGGCCATTTATGAATTAAGTACTTTGAATTTATTTGTGTGTATCATCTAGCAAAAACATAATTTCAAATTTTATTTTTTCCTTCTATACATTTTTTTGTTCAACATAAAAATCGCTTTCAAAATAAAAATTAAATGATGAGACATTCTCCATAAATGAGACATTCTCCATTTCAACATATAAAGTTAAGGCTACTGGAACTTTTTTACGCTTGACCTGCTCAGAATTTACACCTATATGGTATAACCACCTAGAACAATCTAGCCAAGCATCCGCTCTATGAGCAAATTTTTTAATACAACCACAAACCGACTGACCATTCAGTTAATCCCTTCCCAACAGGCCAAAAACAACATAAGCCAATCTCGCTAGTCAATATATACGTTTATTTTTTCACAGGAGACCCGTTAATAACATTGGTAATAACATTAGTGAGACGTACTAGCCGGAGGAGGGCCCGTGGTCAACCTTTTTTATCATGGTGCTGTTCCCCTCGCATCCAGGAGGAGGGCGGGGGGGAGGTGGGCCTGGTGGTGGGGGGCCTGGTGGTGGGGGGCCTGGTGGGGGGCAGCCGGGGGGTGGTGGGGGCCCATTTGGGGGGTGTAGGGGCCCATCAGGTGGTCCGTCAGGTCCGCCAGGTTTCTTGTCCGCCCTTCCTTCAGGCTGTTGGGGCATAGCGCCTACTGCAAGTGCCACTGCACATGCGAAGGCAAAGTACATCTGGAAAAAGAAACAATAAAGTTAGCAGTTGAATTCATTTTAAAGTTTTTTTTTTTACAAATTTGTGTGTTTTTAGTGACAGTGGCATAGATTATAAAGCTTTATTTATTTTGTCCTACGATGCCAAACATCAACAATAATTATGGTATGCCATTACTTTTTGTATGGCATACCATATTGAAAATGATTATCCATATGTTAATCCATTATATATTTAGATACAAATCAGCTACTGTATACTGTTTAGCTCAAAATTCTTAGCTCAGATCAGCTCGAGTTTTCAGCTTAAAAGAAAATAGTTTCTCAAATATCAATATCACTCAACAGTAAGTGTATGTATTTTTTTTATATTTTAATATTTTCTTCACAGTTTAGTGCCACTATTATGTACCGAATTATAATAAACTAAAATAAAAGTAAACTAGACTAACCCCGTGCAGCGCAAAGCACCGCAAAAACATTCAAATTTATACTATTACTTTTCACTATAAAGACACTGGCATAATATAATATCTAAAAAATTAAACAAATTTGATTTCATTTGTTCTGTAATTAGAAACACAATTCTACATTTTTAATCACCACTGAACTACATAAATGAAATCAATTTTACAACATGAACCAAGGAAGTTAGCAGGCGCAAACCCAGGGACGGGGCTCAAGCTTCTCCCAAATTCGGAAAAATATGCAAAAAATGGGAAAACACAATTTTCTTTAATTGAGGCAGGAAAATCTCTCAATTGTGTAGTCTTCAGTAGATTGTTTGATTATTTCTTGGATTCGGTGATTTCACGGCCCATCAAAACTCTTTTATCACCGTCGGTCATTCTCTGCATATGACTATTGTTCACTGGCCTAAGTTTTCCAATAGCTAACTTTTAAATTTTATGTATGACATGAAACTTCTTATAGAGAAACCTATTATGTTTTGCTCCTTTTAGCTGTGTATTTCAATTTTTGAAATTCCATGTAACTATTTAATATGGCGGAAAACATAAAAATTGTCTTATGGTACCATGTATTTTTATGGTGTTTTTTAAATTCTACACTGAAAAAATGTTTGTTAACACTTAAATCCTCATAACTTCTTGACCTTAATTTTTACAGTCATACGGGTGGTGTCATTTGGTTTTTCATCTTAAGCACTAAAACCCATGAAATATTTATCAAACTCGTTCCAGCCGTTTTTGAAAAATGTGGAGTTTTGTAGTTTCTTATGGGTTCTCATGGGGTAAATACTCTTAAAAATCAAAAATTCAAAAAATGAAAAGAACACCTGGAGATATTATCGTTTCATACCTACATGCCGAATTTCATGAAAATCGGGCCATTGGTGTCATCTCTTGCTATGTTTACATACATCCACACTGTCATACTCACACGCACACACACACACACACGGATGGAGAGACACCACTCTGAAAACCAATTTTTAAATCAGGGAGTATTAAAACAAATACATCCACTAACAACTCAAATTCAAAAATTTTTACAAAAAATACTATCTCCATATACTTTGGTAGAGGGGGAGAAAGTAAAATGACAGGAAAATTAAAAAATTTAAATATCTACATAAAATTATAACAATAAGGGGTTTCCTCATAAGAAGTTTACTGTCAGACATGAAATGAAAAAGTTAGCCTGGTAAACTTAAGGCTGGACATTCGGTATTTATAAACAATGGTATAACACCTAGTAGGCCTAATTAAGTTAAAATATGTTATTTTGTCATGTTCTTTGAAACACAGTTTTACACATTCAATTACCACTAACCTACTTAATAAAGTAAAAATCACAACATAAACAAAACATATTATGACAGTAAAACACGTGCTTTAAAACATAGCTTTATAATCAGATGATCTGTGCTGTTATACTTAGTTGATCAGTAAAAACAATACTAATGAATAGAAAATATTTTATATTCCATTTCTAAAATATAAAATGAAGGAATATTTTACTTTTCAGGCAAATGGCCATATATAGAGTTAATTACCTTTCATTTAACACAACCTGCATGTAATTCGTTCCGATAGAACTCCAGATCAACTTAAAATAGGCTAAAAACTTTACCCCATATTATTGTCTGAAGTGATTTTAATTTGCGTTTTTGAAAAATTTAGTGGAGTAACATCTGAAACGGAAGCCAAATGGGCAAATATAGATACAATTATCTTTTATTTGGTACCAGCCGTGTGCAAATCGGTCGAAAAGTATGATCAGGCTCGCTGCCAAATGTTTAATTTTTCCCTATGTTAAATCTCCATAAGAAAAGTTTATTTTCTTTTGAACGCGATTAACATTTTTTTTAAATGTAGCATTCATCGTAGGTCTCAAAATGACATTTAATATGAGTGTGCACCTTTAGAACCGACCTTTTACAATTTGCCATTGTAATTAGTAGTTTATGCAACGATTGTATAATGAATGTCTTTAAGCCACGAGTGAGATGTAAGTTAGAACACGAGCGAAGCGAGTGTTCTAAATATCTCACGAGTGGCTTAAAGGCATAATACAATCTTTGCATACACTATTTTATCTACGACCAACAATATACAACGAAATTTCCCCGAAGTTAAACAAAACTCATGACTTTTAATAATGATGGAATACGTCAACTAAAATTTGAGGTTAGGCAAATAAGCAGACTGAACCATGAATCGTTGTGGAACAATCAGCTGATGGGATAAGTAAACGCAAACATGAATCGTAATGCAACAATCAGCTGATGTGCGAATTGCGTAATTGTTATTATGACACTACTTCCGTCAAATGCCGAGCTCTCATTGGTCTAGAACCAGTACTCTAAAGTGACTCCAGTACTCTAAAGTCGTCATTAGAGTACTGCTTGGTTTTTGGTGTTTTAATGTATATCATTATAATGTTTATTGTAATACCATAATTGGTGCTTATTGCAATGGTCGTAGATAATAAACATTTAGACCATTAACGTTATTGAAATCAGCTGTTTCACATAATTAAGTAGTTATAATAGTTAGCAATTTATCAAACAAATATTATTTTTCATTCACACCTGTAAAAAAATAGTACTCCAATCATATAAAACTGTTTTTTTTTCATTTAAAGGATACTACATGACAATGCATACATTTTTATGTACTGACCATGATAAACCAAATGCTTCTCGAGCGTTTGCTCTTTACCTGTCGTTAGACAAAATACCTCGTGTCTTCACAATCAGCTGAATGAATTACTGCCAAATTATATTATTGCAAAGGTTTGGAAATGTCAATTTTTTAAATTTAAAAAAGTAAGATGATTTAAAAGTAAATAAAACCTCCAAATATAGAGAAGTTGAGCTTTTATTTGGTACAAACTTCATGAAAATAGGTCCACTGGAAGTCTCAGACGTACTGTCCTTAGGATTGGAAAAGTTCATTTTCCCCCATGTTAAATCTTCATAAAAGAAGTTTATTTTTCATTTTTTACCCACTTAAATTCAATATTATCAAAATTCAAATAAAACCTGCACATATAGGGCCGATAACCTTTGTTTCGGTACAACCCGCGTGGAAATCGGTCCAGTGGTACGGCCAGGCTCGCTGTCATAAGCTTCAAATTTCTTCCCCATGTTAAATCTCCATAAGAAAAGTTTATTTTCCATTTTTGACCCAGTTAACATAATCATTTTCAAAATTCAAATAAAACCTGCACATATAGGGCCGATAACCTTTGTTTTGGTACAACCCGCATGTAAATCGGTCCAGTAGAACGGCCAGGCTCGCTGTCATAAGCTTCAAATTTCTTCCCCCATGTTAAATCTCCATAAGAAAAGTTTATTTTCCATTTTTGAACCAGTTAACATAAATATTTTCAAAATTCAAATAAAACCTGCGCATATAGGGCCGATAACCTTTGTTTTGGTACAACCCGCATGTAAATCGGTCCAGTAGAACGGCCAGACTCGCTGCCATAAGCTTTACAAAAGTTTTTTAATATATAAGATTAATTATATGTAGCCAAAATAATTTAGTTGCCATTGAAGAAACCGTCATGAAGAAAAAGACATTCAGGCAAGAATTTCTTATAATTAATTATGAGAAATGCCACTCATATTGAACGATATAATTTAAAACACAAACTAGGTATCTTACACCACACAAAAGTATATTGAATCTAGAGTTTTTATCCGAACAAAGAATTTTTCTAAACGCAAACAAATCATATTGAGAAGTAAAACATGTTTCATGATTATATTACGTATATGTTGGTTTCCTGTTTAATAATTTCAGAAAAAAGTTACAATAGTTATTCAGGATTAATATTTATTCAGATTCCATAGCATTGACTATAAATAATTAATAGAATTCAAGGTTTCCATCTACAACAAGCAAAATGCACTTCTAATAAATAAACCTGGGGTAAAAGCTATTCGATTCAGTATTAACTAAATTATATCTAAACATTAAAAGATTTATGACAAGCTTACCCAAACACGAGAAGCCATGTTGTCGGTGTGCCGGCGAGCAGAGCAGGGGGGCATTATATACTGTTGCCCCACGTGGGGCCTTGGGCGGCGGAAGTGACAAAATCACGGTCATGGGCGTTGATTGCTTCATTTTGTGAAACAAAACCAAATTGTTTTCAATTTAGTGATATGAATTTAGAATGCAATAGCAGTTTTGAAATGTTGCACAAAGGCTGCATAATTGCATGCTAGTCATGTGGACGCACGTTATTAAAAACGTTTAAAAATTTTATCCTTAAAAATCTTATTGTGAAAATGTTTTGGTAGTGATAATTATGGTTATATCAAACTAATTCAAACTGATCGAATGATGTTCTTCTTTCATTTTAAATTGTAAAATAACATGAAATACACTACTAATTGCCATTGAACGATCAACTAGTTAGTTTTTAGCGAATTTCCCCTATAGGGAAGAAGCTATTACCGTAGGTCTCATGGTAAGACCTAAGCGCGGGACCATCATAACTTTTCGTTTTGGTGCCCCCAGATACCAAAAACATCATTCGTTCAAATTTGTATATATATATATATATATATATATATATATATATATATGTGTCTGTAAGCACGATAGCGCTCGCAAAAATGGTCCGATCGGAATGAAATTTGGCATAGGCGTGTAAAGTAGTAATTATTCGGATGAGTTCGAAAACCAGCCCGATCGGACCACCGGAAGGGGGGGTAAAGGGGGATAAACCCCCCCAAAAATGGGTTTTTTAAGTTTTTCACATAGAAAAATAAAATTTATCAAATTTTTGTTGGCACCATTGAATTCAGCTCAGAAAAACAAACAATTCTGTAATTTGAATCACTGCTCTATGTCCATTGGTTACCGAGATATTGAAAGTGGTAAACACAGTACGTTGTCTCAATGTTAACCTTATGGGAAATAAGTAAAATTCTATATTTCGCTTATTTCTCAACATATCTTGATAAAACTTGGTAAATGGCTTCTTCTAGTTCAGATCTACTAATTATTGAATTAAAACCAACCAGTTTAAACATACCTGTAGCAGCAAACCTGCATACTCATTTCCCATGTTATTCTTATGGAGCTTACAAAACATGTCAAATCTCGCTATGTTGGATTGAAATATGTTCTTTTGCACTTGAAATTCGCTGAGTATGCAGGTCTGCTGCAACGGGGGTATTTTATTCTACACGAAAGATTAAAAGTCAAAGCTTCAGGATTAGGTACAGTATTGCGACCAAAAATATAGTTGCCATTTAAATAACTTTCTCTAACCAGGATTTACTAATTTTACTAATTTTCTCTTACTTATATCTGTGTACAGCCGTACTCTATCTCTTCCTTTGATCCCACTTGTATTATATTAGGCCTAGTTATAATCTGTTCTGAGATCCAGAGGATTACTTATTTTATATTCACGATAATTTTCTTTTTGCAAGCATTTTCTCTCACTGCGAGACAAAAATATGTTAGGATAATGTGCTCCCGTACAGGTTTAATACTTGCGATTTAACTGTCAACATTACTGTAATCAATTATTGTAATATCAGTGTAAAAATACTGTAGATTGATATTGCTCTTAATGTAAAAAAGTGTGCACAATGAACAATAAAGATTTTTCAATTATATCCAATTCAATTGTTATGATTATTTTTTATAATTATTTTCCAATTGAGATTATAATAAATAGCGTTTATTATGGACATATTATAGGAGTAAATACGAAATAATCAATTACGATAGCAGATTTCGTGAAATAATTACATCATAAATATCTCTTTGAATCCAGGAATTGCTGAGGGCGACAGCTTCTAATTTGTTTTATGTCCTTTGATCTTTTAGAAAAGTTCGTTGAGTGTGAATAACCTAATCATTTTTTTAAATATTTTTAAACTATACAATTATTTGTTTAATGTTTCCCTGGACTTTGAATATTAATGCGACAATAAATGTATAAAAATGTTGTAGATGAAGATAATAATTGTACCTATTTGAGCATTTTAGACTTGATGAGGTTGTTGTCTTGCTCATTAAAATAAATAAGAATATAAGAAAACTTTTTAAATAGGGAAGTAGGAATAAAGCAATTTGTGATTAAAACTGAAAATATTAACAAGTAAATACTAAAGAACAAGCACGGAACCAGTTACTAAGAAGCTACCAAAATTACCCATTTCATGAAGGGGAAGTTTATGAAAGTCTCTTTCACAGCACGATCTTCCCAAATCAATGTTATTTATACAAATTTTAAAATCTATCTGCCATGCAAAGTAAAAAAGAAAATGTTTGGAAAATTACAGTTAGTTCAGTTTCATTTTTGAGATTCTAGTTTCATATCACAGTCTGAACTCTAACTTCATATCGCACTCTAATACACCAGCCTGCAATACAACATTTGGACAAAAAAGTTTATATTACGTGGGGATCAAAATTTATAATAAAATACCAATTTCAATGAAACAATTACCGAACCTGAAGAAATTTAAGTCAGTATTAAAAGAAGAACTATCAAGAAAATGTATATATAAAATTGAAGATTTTAAATAGAAAATTATATATTTATGGATACAATTAATTTAAATTATATTTAATAATGTATTAGTCTTAACCATATTTATATGGCAATTAAGACATATATGTAATAAATAAATAAAATAAATAAATAATAATTAGTGAAGACAATATTTGTTTTGGAAAACTATTTTTATTCTACCACATTGTAAAGCGAAATTGGAATTGTTTTAATAAAATAAATAGAGGATTTGTATTATTTTCTTATGGTGTTATTTGTAATTCTGTTATTTTTATTGTTAATTTTATTATGCAGACTGTTCCAGAACTCTCTACCAATACTTTATGAGAGTTTAATGTATTAAACACATTAAAGTCAAAAATACATATTCAAAATGTCATAATATCATAATGTTCACGGCCAGAATCCATTTTGTTTTTCTTTCCACAAAATAATGTTTTATTAGAGTCCGGTTTTGTAAGGTAATGACAAAGTAATATGTGCTTTATAATGTAAAGACCTCAGGACAAAACTATTCAGTGATAGTTATTTTTTAAATGGCGGCTGCTTAAAAGTTTCAGAAGTATATACCTCAAAGACTCCATTTAATAAAAAGTAATATCTCAAAGTAATTGTCTCTTTATTGCTTATCTTACTTGTTGAAAATTAAATTATGAATCTAATGATACCAAAATTAAGAAAATCCGCTCATAAATAAGGGAGAAAACTTATTTTTTTAAATGGGTTCTTGTCAATATCAACTGTTATTATGTGAAACCACTGCAAGTAAACCACATCAGCTGTGTTAAGTTTATTTGCACTGATCAGTTGATTGAAAGTTCGTAAATAAATTAAATTGTTCAGGCCAATTATTTTACATGTACTTGGTTTTAATCGCTTTATTTCTTATTTATGTATTGAGTAAATAAATAAGTTATTTTGTTATTTTTACAGTTTTATATTTTATACAAGCCATAACTTAATATCAGAAACAAGAAGTTTAATTAGTGTAAATGCGTGTGTTAATACTGCTGATTGATTTTTTAAATTTTATTGAAATGTGAGATTTAGAACATGGGATTTGTCTCCGGTTCAGTAACAAAACCAAAAGTATTGGTAGAGAATTCAAGGACTCTCTGAGTATTTTTAAGGTTGTCCTGTTGTATTAATAATTATTTTGTTTAGTTATTCTTCTACATTCATCCTTTCAATTTTGGTAAATTTAGTTATCATTTTAGCTTGATGTAATTAATGCAATATAATGTCTCACTTTTGTCAAAAATAGGCTATTTGTGGACAAAATACGATCAGGAATTTGTTTTTTTATGTTGAGGTAGATGTGATCGTAAAATTTTGTTCCATAGGTTAATATATATAACAGCATCGGATTTGTTGGAAATAAATTAGTTTTTCATCACACACACACACACACACACACACACACACACACACACACACACACACACACACACACACACACACACACACACACAGAAACATCTGTTTTTAGTTCCTTTTTTTGGCTCTTTGCCGGACTAGGCCGGAAAAACGAAAGAAAACAATCGGCTGATTTGTTTAATGCCTGTTTATTGGATAGCAAAAACTCGCTAAAAGGAAAGCGTCTTAACGATTTTGCCTAAATAAACCCAGACTATTGTGATCCATGATGAGTGAATATTTATTACGATATTTTTAGCACACTCAAACTTTACTGCCTAAAAAATATTTCTTTCTCGTGAAGTACAACTCTCACGACGAGTACAACGACGACGTTTAATGCTTGTTTATTGGTTACTTTGTAGAGGAATGTAGTGGCAGCACTCGCAGCAGTAGCAAATGCTTGTTCTGTTTGTTATGGGTTAGGTATGAAGTATTGATAAATGTATTGGTTTATGCAAGGACTACGACTACGTTATGATTGATATTATGTTTTTTCTGAGTACTATGATGAAAAGTATCGTACGTTACACGGCCGGAAAGTTTTACCACACTCGCATGAACTATCATGTTCGTCCGGCAAAACAGAACTTTCCGGCCTAGTAACGTAAAATACTATTTCGAAACTACAAAAACCCCCTAGTGTAACTTGCAAGACCCAACGTCTACCAATGAAAGCCCAGCAATAGTGACCTTTCATTCATTTTGTCCCCGAAGAATGGCGTAGATTTTTTTATTGTAGTTTTCCTTTTTTTTGCAATTTAATATGACATGGTGACATAGTGGTTCCGTCTGGTTCTAGAGTGTTTTTGAAGCTTCAGGGCTCTTCTATAACTTAACTAATCATTACTAACAATCAATGATATACATTTAATTTGAAGTTTTTTTTATTAGTTGACAATAACTTCGAAAATAACATACATTGACAAGCGATAAGTTCAGTTACAAAGCTAACTGATCAAAAAACATTGTGAGTTTTGAAATCGCTTTGAATTTGGTAAAAAAGAACAGGATAATGTTTGTTATGCTAAAAGTAAAGTAAATAAAGTAGCAACTTTATTTACTTTTGAAAATATAAAAATAGCCCGACAGATTTGAAGAATGGAAAAAGTATCTTTTTAAAGTCATCAATATTTTACATTTAGAAGGAAAATCTAATCAATATAAAAATTACGGTACGGTAATGACGAGTGTGCGTCTTTTATTATAAGTGTGATAAGCGTCTTAATTTATAAGTGTGATTTTTTATAAGAATACAAGGTTATTGCAGTTTTCCAAATAAAAATGGCTTCTTACATATTTAAATTTTACATAAAATGTTCGAATGAGCAATAGGTTTTTCAGAAGCAGTGGCAGACGAGCAGTTTTTAACAGTGAAAACACTGAAATACGTTGCATGAATTTTCCCCAACGTCTTTTGTCAAGTTTGAAAGAACAGTCCTACATACTATAATGGTTTGAATACCTGTTACATGGTTTAGATACCCTAAAACAGGTATTTAAACCATTATAGTATTTATTAGTATCCGGAGGCTTACAATCCATAATGAAACAGTCCTAAATACTCTACTTTAAGAAAAAAATGTTCCAAAATATATCACTTTTAAAGTAACTCTAACGGAAATATTTGAATATCAATTAGTTAATACATTTCACTATTAGTACGAAACACTAATAATTATTCTGCAAGAATCGTCATTTAAAAAAAAGGGTTGAATAAAATTTGTTCAAGCCTGTTGGAGAAAAGATATCACTGTAGTATTTTATGGTACGCCAAATGTAATTGCAGTTTAACATACAGAGGTGTTGGGGAGATTGAAGAATACAACGTAACATAACTTTAAATTATTTCTTAGTAAACTCTTCTCCATTTATTATGAATACCTTTAAAATAGAATTTTACAATTGGTTACATTAAAAGGATTCAATATTATGTTATTACTACCCAAATCGTGCCTCAGGTGGGGAAGTGGAAATGATATTTGTCTCAAAGTCTTCCTAACGACCCCCAGTCCAATTGGTTTTATTGTGCTCCGGGGAAGCACTTTTTTGTGATTGAAAATATATAAATTACGTATGTTATTGTTGTTATGCTGTTCATAAAAAAATCATCATAAGGCCGAACCAGTGGATTTATACAAACAGTATATATTTTTACGTATCGTATTTGGCTAATTAATTGTATCACGTTTTCCAAACATTTACAATCTTGCTGGTTTTATCGCCAAGTGGGAATATTGTTACATCATTATAATCAATGCATATACTGTATGTGTATACATAGTATTTTCCAAATTTAATAAACGTTGAGCTCTCAGTTAACGTATACGTAATATAACATCAATTTTTTCTTATTCATTATTGGTAAGAAATAGCTTATTTTTGAAGCTCTGGGCCAATGGCTTAGTACTTTCTTTTGTACATTTAACTTGCAGTTATGGAAAAGTAACTTTCCTGCTATTAATAAGGCACAGAAAACAGCTGTTTCTGAGTACAATCATGTAAAATATTCAAGATCTTGGTTTGTAATGTTTCTTCATTTTTCGTTGCTCACTTTCCTCAAAATTGTCTGTTCAATTTGAGATTATCTGGCAAAGAGGACTTGCAGTCCCGACCTTGCCCTTTAACAAAGACACTTTTTATTTCATTCTTTGCATTGTATTTTCCTCAGGAAACAGTGCCTAATACAGATAAAAACGTAACAATATTAGCATACCCGCCCAGACATAATTTTGAGATAGCCTAAACCGTTTCCATAAGTTGGTTATCCTATTTTCAGCTTGTTAAAAAATTATATCGAGTATTTCTTATTCAAACCCAACTATAACCATTTTTTTGCACGGCCGAAAAATTACTCCAAGCCTGAAAGCCTTCATTGGCATTATTTTCTTTAATGCAAAAAACAAAAATAATTAGACGAATCCAATTCAAAGAGCTGCTTTTATTTGCGAGAAAACTTTGGCTTATTTATTGTAAAAACTATACTTTTGGTGGACTAAAGTCAGACACGCTGATAAAGAACTTAAAAATCTTAACGTGCATACCAAGATGAATATTAACGCTTGAAAGTTTCAGCGAGTGAACTTTGCAAGCTGTTAATACTTTTCGCAACTGTATGTTTTGGATATTTATGTTGTTTGCATAAATATTCTTAAGGGTGCTGTAGCAAATATTTGAAAAGCCTCTATACCATTGGCAGACCTTGTGTTCAATTTTAACTTAAATAGTGTTGCTATTTGAATTGATAATGATTACAGCTTGTCTCTTTAATTTCTTCACACAATCATTTTCACTATAGAATTAATATTCCTACTGAGAGGTCCATAAATGTTCGGTCACCTTTATGTATGTTAGAGTTGTTACATGTGCATATTCGTTCATTACGTGCTAACGAAAGTGTTATTAGAGTAAAGGGGGAAGAGCTCTATATATAACCAGCTCCCAGTGTTTGTTTTGGTCTTAATAACTGTGGAAACGGGCTGTACAGCGCAGTGTTTGTTTATCATTTACGCTTCAGCAAGCCTTTATCATAAAGGTTTTACATACAAATGAGATTTTGTTTATGTGAATGTGTTAGTCGAGCTGGCATCAGGTAAAAAAACCAGGTATCTTAATATCACCTGTTTAGTATTTCTATTGAATCATATCTAGAGAGAAATTAGGATTAGATGTTGAATGAGCTTGGGCCTTGGAGCTAAGTATTTTTCATACCTAAAGTCATCGATATGTTATGATTTCTATCATTGCAGATTATTTAGGTCGGATTGAACCTGAACATCAGAACTTGAACAGCAAAAATAGTGACAACTTGATCGTCATGATTAAAAATAAGGTAGGAAAAAATCGTAGCTGATTTCGGTTTTCCGAAGTTGTTACTATGTGATTTCTTGGCAAACAAAATCTAAATCGCTAAAAAGTTCAAAATGGCCTATACTGTCCATCCTTTAGAACGTCATATTACTTTAAGCGGAAATGAAAATTCTTAATTGTGCATGTAACTTTAGAGGGCAAACGTTACTCTCTAATAACGCAGGTTACTCTCTCTTATTAACGTTGTTCATTAATAAGAATCATTCAAGGCTACACTTTTCATTACTGTACTTAACCCATATGCCTATTAATAAGTCTATAGATGATTAACTAGAATGGTAGCCTTATAACTTTCACAATAATAACACTAAAACATTATCAGATGTTCTCATCTTAATGACAAATTAAGATCACGTTTGTTGAATATAAAGTAAGTGAAGTAATGATTGGTCCAGTCAATTTACATGATGACCTTAAAAAATTGCAAGAAGACGTTTTTTGATGGAGTCCTATTAAGAAAAATATGAATTTTAACATAAGCAAAGTTTACAAAAATCACACCACGGGAAACCCCCAAAAATCAAGCTTAAGAATGGCAGCTTTTCCACCAATAAAATATTTTTCCCTCAACTGCTATGTTTAGGCGCTTTTACTCCTTGTCATACGTGAGTAAAATTATAATTTGCCACCGGGAGTAAAGAGAATAATTTGTCCCCCCTTGGTGGACAAAGTAAACCCATAAGAATAACATTGAAATCAATAATTCAAAAATTAAAGCTTCTTAAAATTTACACGCACACATGCAAATATGTTGCAGCTCAACGAATTGCTAATAGCTGATTTAGTGGCAGGAATAAACAAATAAGAATAACATTGCCAATAATCAGCTGTAAACGTCTACTAATTAAGCGTGCTGGAATATTGCAATTATCAGCTGATCGCTGGTGCATGAATAGTTGCAGATACTCAGAAGCAGGCGCTAGTTACAGATCAAAACAAAATGGGTATTGTTTAATAGATGTTTAAAGATAGAGTATTTATCAATTAAGTTGGGGGGGAAATGTTGTGTGTATTTCGAGTAAAGCACATTATCCCCCTCGGGAGACAATGTTGAACTTTACTCACTCATCACACAACTATTTTTCTCACTCCCCTTTTCATTGTATTTTTATCAATATTTTTTCAGGATATTGAATTTGGACTGCTACCAATTATTGTTGGGTGATTAGTTCTTAATTTTGACTGGATACTCATTTTTGACTACCATCTTGAATATGCAATATTGGATATAAACCTTTCTTTGTAAAGATAGTGTTGTGGCACATTATTACAGACTAAATCTGTACCCTTAAATTTATGCTGAAATTTGTTTAAAAAAATTGGATTCGTTGAAAAGATACGCCCAAATAAAAATTGTGCCCTATATACAATTCTTATGGGCATTCGTACTTCGAATATTATTTTCGAATATTTATCTTATATTCGGTTATAATTCAGACATTCTGCACGTTTTGGTCTTAAAATACTCAGTAATTTGACGGTTTTTATGAGCTATTGACAGAGCCGTAACAACCATCGGGGCAACCGGAGCACCGCCCCAGGGCCCCCGAGGATAGGGATATTTTATTGCATTTTTTTAATTTTTTTTAGGATATTGACTTTAAACCGCTACCAATATAATAAAATAAGATTATTGAGGATAAGATTATAATAAAACCGGACCCGACCCCGACCTTCACGTGACCGTACTATTTTCGGAAAACGAGTGGATTAGGAGCCTTGTCTAGGTATCCTATAATGAATGAAATGAATGCAATGAAAAAAATGAAATGAAATGAAATGAAATGAAATGAATGAAAAATGAAATTTGTTTATTCCTTCAACAAACAATACAACAGTGTTATTCACAATTCATAATTTACAATAGGAATTAGTTCCCCACATGGGTCAAAGCCTGTGGGTGGGGAACGAGTCCACAATCAGCCACTGTAGAGGAATTTTTAATAAAACAATTAAGAATAGAAAATTTAAATTAAACAGAAAAGTATAGAGATAAATTTAACAAAGTAAAGTATGCACGCAAATACAACGGGAAACAGTAATTAACATTAAGGACGGATGTAGAGAGTAATACAGGATAATACAAAAGTATAAAAAAGCCATTGAAATAACCGAGATCTCGGCCCAGTCATGCTCACACTCACATGAAACACGCGCTCTGTGACCTTGACCCTAGGTATACGGGGAAGTAAAAAAAGTCTTAATTTTATCTCGCCCTATCTCCAATAACCATTTGTCAATGATTTTTTTATACGTGCGGTTGCTACAGGGTAGGGGATATTTAATATGATTCGGAAGTCGAGGGAAAACTAGATTAGCTACATAAAAAGATGAGGTAGTAGTTATTGTTTTATTCAATCGAGGGGCAACAATACCGGTATTGACGGTAGATCTTGTAGAATATGTATGAGCAGGACGACGAAACAAAGAATTCAGATTACTACCACGGATGTATAAAATTAACGTTTTCATAAAAAGTTGGGGGATGATGAAAACTTTGAATTCATAAAATAAAAGGTTTGAAGGATATCGTCGATCTTTTTTTAATGCCACTTTTTTATGGATTTTTGGGTAATTTCTAATGGCGATAAAATACTTTGAAAACAGCTGCCCCAGGCTAAGATTCCATACTGCAACAAAGACTGAATATAAGCAAAATATACAATTTTAATCAGATCTGGAGCAAGAATATTATTTATATTCCAAAAAATAAAAATAAATTTACGCAGCTTATTTCTTATTATAAATTTACGCAGCTTCTTGGATTATAATTTATTAACCAAACCTGAATGGTTTATTTGATTTGCGGCCAGTCTTTTTTTAATGCCGCTTTTATTATGGATTTTTGGGTAATTTCTAATGGCGATAAAATACTTTGAAAACAGCTGCCCCAGGCTAAGATTCCATACTGCAACAAAGACTGAATATAAGCAAAATATACAATTTTAATCAGATCTGGAGCAAGAATATTATTTATATTCCAAAATATAAAAATAAATTTACGCAGCTTATTTCTTATTATAAATTTACGCAGCTTCTTGGATTATAATTTATTAACCAAACCTGAATGGTTTATTTGATTTGTGGCCAGAAAATCTTTCGGTATCATTGCTGCCGTCAAGCCTATCTCTCTTTTCGTGGCCGTCACATGTTAGCGGCCGGAGAGTTGCTCGCTCGTCCCGCGGCCGGAAAATGACTCGCTCGTTTTTCGTCCGGAAAATCACCTATTTTTTCACGGCCGGTTTTTCACGGTATTGCGGCCGACAACTCTCTCGCTATTTTCGTGGCCTTCACATCTTTTGGCCATACCGAGGCCTAAAACCTGTAGTTTATTCAGTGTCTGGCAGACTATTTCCCGTTCGTTCCACGGCAGACAAGTCTCTCGCCGGTACCGTTTCGCGGCCGACAGATGTATCTTTTTTTGTGTCTTTCTATGCCACTGGCATTTTTTTAACGTATTAATCGTATTGAGACCGACGAGTCTCTTGCTCTTTTCGAGGTCGTCATATCTATTTGCCATATTGCGGCCGAAAATCTGTTGTTTATACTGCGGCTGGTAAATTTCTCGATCTCATTGCCACTAGAAAAGCGCTTGCACTTTTCGTAACTAATCCATGTTTTAATCGTATCGTGGCTGTCAAAGCATTTCATGTTCTGGATACTAGCCCGAGACGGTTTGTCATATTAATGGTAAGCCTTCCTTACCATTAATTGGTTAAGGATGATTATCTTAACTATTTACCTTCATGGCTACAATTAAGGCTTTATTTTATTTAGCTAATGGGTTCTTTTTAGCCATAGGATTACTTATTTTGTTTAAGAGCTTATTAGTACCATAGTTAGTTTGAACATGGGCTTATGAACATTACTAGAAGTCCGTAATTTACATCGAAACTGTATCAAAGGAACTACATTATTATATGAGTAACATTAAACAGTCGTGTAGGCAATGGTAAATTTAAATCGTTCTTCATTGTTGGTGGTAATCATTCATTTAATTATCTAACTAACTAAGAAAATATAAATCGGAATTGTGTAATTTACAATTATTACTATTACTATTTTATTATTATTATTATTACTATATTTTTTCAATTAGTAATGTATATTTTCTTCCTTGGTTTGAATGACGACAGTAACCACATGATGAAGCGGAACTTGAAATGTTTTAACCCAAGTCATATTTATAACTAGAATCAGGAACTTCTCTTTAAATAACCCTATAAGTTTATTTTACTGGCATGTCATTACGTATCAACCAAAAATGTATATAATTTATATCATATACATTTTTTGTAGCCCATTCATGATGTACATGGATTATTCATGTTTTTCCACAACTTATTTTCCAGAACATTTATGGAAAAAACTTGTATACATCAACTTGTTTGAATAAATATGCATACATCAGGAAAAAGTAATTGGTAAAAAAGCCTTACAAACTGACTCAAGCTCAAGGCCATAAGTAATTTATTCAATCAACAAACTTGCAAGAAAAGTTCTAGGAGGGAAATTAGTGTGTATAACACCAAAGTTGGATTTCACGCCGAAAGTTTCCAGGCTGCTGAAGAGCAAAAGGTAAAGTTTACGTTTATAGGCAAAGTTTGTACGTGTCAAACATTACTGAGAAATTAAACGTGCATGGAGGAAGATGAAAAAATTGGCTTGCTATGTGATATATAATTTGAAGCAAATATATGTATATAGTGAGAACAGCAATAACTGATGATGAGAATATTTTGGTGTGATAATATTGAATAACGTTTATATTTCTTATACATATTTTGCTACGTAAAAGGAACACAATTTATCTTCGAATAAATTTTAACGTTTTATTACCTGTAAATACGGAAAGTGAGAGCTATCATTGTGGAATGAGCCATATTTTCCAATTGCATGAAAGCTTTAAATAATAACATAACAATTCTGATAACATCCGTGTCACTGTAGTATATAGCTGCATAAGTACTCATCAAGTAAATAGTAATACACACACAGTTTTACTACAACAATTGGCAATCGTATCTTGGTATTAAGTGGAGATAATTGTGTTTTATTGCAAAACTAAGCTATTAACAAAAAGTATTTATCGTTTCACTGCTCAGCCAAAAGTTGTTGATTGCTGCCTTCCACTTCCACTGATATCGATCTTAGTGCCATTAGGCACATTTGAAATGATCAATGTAATATTGGGCTTTGTTTCTTTAGCATCAAAATTGTCTACATTAACTGATATTCTACTGGAATTGGATTCTGTAGTAGGAGCGCCGCCTGGTGGTGCCCCTCCCGGTGGTGCCCCTCCCGATGGTGCCCCTCCTGGTGGTGCACCTCCTGGTGGTGCCCCGCCTGGTGGTGCCCCGCCTGGTGGCCCTCCCGGTGGTGCCCCTCCTCGTGGTGCCCCTCCCGGTGGTGCCCCTCCTGGTGGTGCCCCTCCCGGTGGTGCCCCTCCTGGTGGTGCCCCTCCCGGTGGTGCCCCTCCCGGTGGTGCCCCTCCCGGTGGTGCCCCTCCTGGTGGTGCCCCTCCCGGTGGTGCCCCTCCTGGTGGTGCCCCTCCTGGTGACGGCCCTCCCGGTGTTGCCCCTCCTGGTGGTGCCCCTCCTGGTGGTGCCCCTCCCGGTGGTGCCCCTCCTGGTGGTGCCCCTCCCGGTGGTGCCCCTCCTGGTGGTGCCCCTCCCGGTGGTGCCCCTCCTGGTGGTGCCCCTCCTGGTGGTGCCCCGCCTGGTGGTGCCCCTCCCGGTGGCGCCCCTCCTGGTGGTGCCCCGCCTGGTGGCCCTCCGGGTGGTGCCCCGCCTGGTGGCCCTCCGGGTGGTGCCCCTCCTCGTGGTGCTCCGCCTGGTGCCCCTCCCGGTGGTGCTCCTCCCGGTAGTGCTCCTCCTGGTGGTGCCCCACCCGGTGGTGCCCCTCCCGGTGGTGCCCCTCCCGTTGGTGAACCTCCTGGTGGTGCCCTTCCCGGTGGTGCCCCTCCAGGAGCCTGAGCTAGCGTTGACGTTTTTGGAGCTTTTGAAGTCGATATCAGCGAATCAGCAACCTGTGGGACGGCTACGACTTGTCCCGAGGCCAAGGTTGGAGACGAAAACACCGATGATGGTACATGATCTTGTATTTGTGTCCCTGCTGCCAATGCCGAAGAAAGGGTGAAGAAAAACGCCTTTAATGAGATACCAAGAATTAGGTCAGAGTATTTTTTTTCGTATAAAAAAGGTTAAAAGTCTATGTTTTGGTTAGAATTCATCTGTTCATTAATTAAAGAATAATTGTAAATCATAACTTCACGTAAACCTATGATACCAGAGTAAAGGTATTACAAGATTTGATAAAAGTGATAAATAAGTGAGAATAACCTTAGACATTTTGTGTACTTACTTTGCAATTGATTTGACTCAATGTGTCTTGAAACAAAAACAACACCTGCTTTTTAGCCAAACTAATGGGATTACTCTTTTCATATTATCAGTTGAAAACAACCAATTTCGTCCTCAAGAGTAAGCTAAAATGATTCAATTAAGTAAACTTTAACTTATTTGGAAGGAATTTATAATTTAAGTATATCACGTAAATAAACAAATATTACTTGATTTGTCTTTAGATACATTATTCATTATTTGTATAGCAATACTTTTCTACGACATACTATGAATAGAGATTAGAAATTAAAAAGAGTTTATAAATACTTTTCATATTTTCTTTTAAGAAATTAATGGCTATTAAAAAGCCATAATTTATGACAATCATTTAAAACCCTGACGAGTCTTAACTGGTTTAGTATTTGGCATATGATAAGAATGTATAGTGAATTTATAATTTAAACTACCGTAACAACTTTTTTAAACTACGAATTCCTATCGTTATAACTTGGGGTATTTAAAGCGTGATTCTAAACCTCTGCATTAGAAAGGATTTGAGATGATGCGGCTATACTTAATATGTCATCCAATCGTTAATATATATATATATCTTAAATATGAAAACTCTTCAATTATACTCACTTTTACTAACGACGCTTTGCTGCTTGGGTACATGATTCCGATGAACTGAGCACAAAAATGTTGAATGACTGGCTAAAATAAAACACTGAGAGTAAACAACGGTGAATATACGTTTACCCACCAGAGCCGTGAGTCGGCAAATCATACATCATTGTTAAGAGTTGCACACTAGTATTTACCAGCAATTATAGTAATTAAGATAAATTACAATCAAATAACAGGAAAAATTCGAAATTATTTAAGGCTAAAGAATTATACAAGGATTGTTTAAACATTATTAATAAGTCGTATATTTTAAAATATTTTTTCCAAAACTAGCAATTAATATGTTTTTGTAACTCCCCTCTAACAAGTTATTAAAAACATCAATAAAAATAACGTACCGGTACAATAGGTAATAAAAATAGAATTATCAGTTACATTAAAAAATGTATATTAATTTACATAAATCGATACCAGTTTTGCTTTATTTTATTAAGTAATTCTCCGAAAGCTCCTCTGGTAACAGATATACGATTTCCATATTTTTAATATTAAATTTGTTAGGCATTGTAGCCTGTTGATTGGACTATAAACCTCCGAACTCATGCTGGTAAAGGTAACAAACCTGTTATATTTTTAATTAACTCAGAAAGAAGTTTTAAGAATATTTATTAAATATTGTTAAATATATCAATGTCGAAAAACAATTATTATAAAGATAAATCTTTTTCAACACACTACGACGAAATCACCTGTTTTACTAACGTCAAACGCGGACCGAAACACACTGTTTGCCGCCACAGGACCGAAAACGTTGAGGGCCCTAGGGCCGAAAGTCAGCTGATCGTTGATTTGTTTGAAACAACGTCAGAACATCACAAAATTATACGGCATTCAATAGGTTCCAAAGACAGGATAGTTGCGATCATATGATTTTCATAGCTGTGTTTGTTTGAATCATGATAAAGAAGTTGTATCGTCGCTCATAACCTTAAAGTTTTGTTTTCAAGTGAGTCAAATAATATTTTTTTACTATTTAGGATATATTTTATTGTGTAGTGTGGTGAAAAATAGCGTTCGCACCTCGGCCGGAAGGGTTTTCGGCCCTTAATGCGAAATATACTATTTCATCACTCTTCATACGAAAATAGCCCGTTTCCGTAAAGCTGATGTCTACGAAAACCCTCGTTTTCCTTACGTCAAAACAAATAATGATCAGCTGATATTTCCTGACGTAATCATTAATTAAACAACCCCAAACATGGCTTATATGGCCAATTGGCCATATCCAAAGTCTTTTTGCATTTAACTATTCAGACTTATAAAACTGAAATAAATTGAACACCCGCGTGGTAATTACTTGTGGAAAATACTAGACAGTTGATATCAATTGATTTTTAAAAGCTTAGGGTTAATTGGTATCGTTTTGTAAAGTATAGTTTATTGCTCGTCACAAAAGTCTCATTTGGGGTTCAATCGCGTTTTCCGTGCTCACCATGACCCGCACGCTAAACGTCATCTAGCCCCAAATTGGGTCGCTTTCGTACCTAGTAGTAAAATATATGTTTTTCATCATATTAACACAGAAACATCTGATTTCAGTTCCTTTTCATTGGCTCGAAAGTTACCAATTGCTGGCCTAGGCCGGATAAAACGGAAGTTAACAATCAGCTGATTTTCAGCTAACCTATGTTTAATGCTTGTTTATTGGTGGTTTATTGGTTTCTTTTTAGAGGAATGTAATGGCAGCACTGCATCCATAGCAAGTGTTTGTTCTGTTTGTTATAGTTTAGGTTTGAAGGTTTGAGAAGTATGTTTATGCAAGGACTACGTTATGATTGAAAGTATGTTTTTTCTGTGTAGTATGATGAAAAATATCGAACGTTACAAGGCCGGGAAGTTTTGCTGTAGTCGCATGAAAATCCCGTACTCGCTTTCGCTTGCGCGGGAACTATCATGCTCGTCCGGCAAAACAGTATAACTGGCGCCAATTCTTGGGGCCCACGCCGTCCATAAGACCAATGCTTAAATTAACATTAGTCTTATGGACGGCGTGGGCCCCAAGAATTGGCGCCAGTTTTCCCGGCCTAGTAACTTAATATACTAATTCAGTACGAAATGTAGGGGAGCCTGCAAAAACTTGTGAAAGAGGTCAAAATGTTTTACTTTCACTGGCCCCAACTCGTATAATTAAGTTTTCAGTTTCAATCCCGCTTAAACGATTTTGTTTTCAATTATTTTTATGAATGGTACCGTGGAGACTACAAAGGAATTGCAAACAAATTTTCTTCTAGATCTTTTTCTATATAATAAAAATATCACTTATACAATAAGTAACAAGACATAAACTTATCAGAAGTAATAGATAAAAATAATCTATGTGAAGGTAGCAAAAAGGACGATTCAGTAACAGCCGTAAGGTGAAACGATTAAACATAACAAATAACGGATTAATGTCGATCACTTTTTACATAATCCAAAGCTCTCATTTTAATTTTGACTTCCTTTCCATTAATAACTCATTAACATAACTTGAAATAAACGTATTCAAACATTTTAAGTCAGAAAAACAAAACTGTTTCCTACCAATTTCTTTAAAATAGTATGGACTTTCAACATTAATTTTACTTGATAAACAAGTATTAGCTGGACATTCTTTTAGTGCATAGTTATCAAAATGTTCCCTAATGAACAAGATCGAGTTAAAAAAACAGCTGTTCGAAAGTAAAATGCTCTAATCCCTAGAAAAATGTGTACACTATCAAACTTTTGTTTGATAGGGTATAAACGTTACGAACATCAAATCTTTGAAGCACAATAACAGGATTTAATATTGACTCATAGATACCTCCGTAATTGGTAATACCATATATGACAGTTCATTCAAATAATGAGAAACACAAATTCTCAAGTTGGTCTGCCCTAAGGAAACTTTTTATATTGTAAAGTGAATAGTTTATTTTTCTAATCTTACCTAGAAATAGCTAACATAGTGTTCCCATTTTAGATTTCTATCAGTTATAAGTCTTAGATTTCTATCAGTTATAAGTCCTAAGCCTTCTCAGTCACTTCATTGTGATGTAACAATGGGCAAGTCTTACCTCTAGAAAGGTAAAGAAAACTTTCTCATCACTGTGTTAACAATGAAATTTTTAAATCATTTTCTTTAAATTTAATAAAGTCATGGTACTGTTTTTAGTTTCTTATGTTTTTTTTAATAAACATATTAATAAAATATGGAAATAACATACTTTATATGCAGTAAAATCACCACAAAATATTCTAATGAATCAGTTTAGTTATTGATACCTAAGCCATGTATGACTGATACTAATACCACTTGACCATGAAAAAGTGCCTATTAGTATACTATTACTAAGCACAACTTGGGCTAGTCTAATCGGACTGTAATTAATATACTAAAAACAACCAATTTATGCTATAAAAACTGTCATTGTTTTTTATTAATTATTACTGATTAACACTTTCATTTCGTCACGAGTAACCGGCTACTCGTGTCGCCTATTGTTTAGTAATAATTTTCTCACATTAATGTGATATTAGCATTTCTAGTATCATTTACTATTGAATTTGTAAATTTTCATATATTTTACAAATAAATACGGTTATTGCGATATCAGTTTTTTTACATATTTTCTTCGTGGGATGACGACATAAACTAATCCTGAGCTGCAATGTGATAAGCAAGGTCGTCTTAATTTCTGTGATGGGAACTAGAGTGCTCTGTGCTGCAACCTCAGCCAATATATCGCGCCGGAAATGTTGGCTTTGCCACGGTTAAACGGTTACTCGTGACGGACACAGGTTATACTAAGCACGAAGAACCCGATGCTCGTGACGCACTGGGATTAAGTTCAGGGTATAACTATATAACAGTAAATATGTATATACATTTTCGGTTAAAATGTTCACACAGAGCAATAGATGGTTAGCTTTAACTTATAAACTTAGTCTATCTAATGTAAATAGGCTTAAACACCCCTGTTGGCCAATCGATAAATTTACTTATACTCCAGGAGCTGAGGGGGTTGAGCATGCATGAAAGGGTGAGGCAATATTTTTGTTGATTATCGTAAACGAAGTGATGAAAATTACGAATGTCGCCTGTTTCCAACGCGGTCGATAAAGTGGGGGGAAGGGGGCAAACATGGTGGGGAACGCTCTGCCTTAAACCGCAGTTATCTCGGAAACGGTAAAAGATAGAACATCGGTCAAAACGTCTATTTAATCACAAAAATGTTACCAACAATAATGGTTGTTAGGTCCGAGGTCGTATCTAACCTTTAATTAATTTGTGAACGTTGCGAAAGAGTGTAACGCAATATTTTTATTGATTGTGAACAATATTCTCTAATACTGTTAGGATCCATAAAGGGGGATCCATAAATGAACCAGAATTTATTTGCTGACACAAGAAATAGTTTTGCCGCGCAACAGCTGGTGCGTAACTAAGTTGCGCAACTTGTGGAGATATTCCGTTATTGACCTCCTAGTTAGGGGACAACTTGGTATTCCAAAGTGGCCACCAGCGGGTCACGAGTCGAGGCGCTTGTCAGAGCTTGTGTTTATGTTCCTGACTTGAACTATGGAGTGACTTGTTAAAGTTGTTATTACAATAGGAAAATTTAAAAAGGGAAAGTTATTGGAAGTATTTAAAAATGTATACCATAAAACAGATTTTTAAATCAACCATTAATTAAATGGCAGACCAATAATATTGCCTTGGCTGATAGAGAGGTAAGGCGTCATTAAATGTGTGTTTTTTAGGAGATTGTTTGTACATTTCAATTTTGTAATGAAAGTTTCTTTCAAAACTTAACCTGCAGTTTTATTTTTGTAACGAAATATTATGTTTGATCTGTTTTCCCTTTGTAAGAAATCTATTCGCGGCCCAGGCCCTTTAAGAGTCAACTTGTAAAAATAATATAAATGATATAATACCTCTTCAAAGAAGGAAGTTGGCTTTGTAAAACAAAGTGATGTATAGATTGTCTATTAAAGTGTCTATAAAGTGACGTATTCAAAACATGTCTGGAATATTTTGCGGTCAGTAAGCAATTTTTTCAGTTTTTAAATACATGTAAAAACGTTGTATTTAAGTTTCCTACTTTTACTATCATTTGACATTGACATTGTTAAAGGACATTGTTTTCCTCATTATACATGTTTAACAAATAATAACATTTTTTTAAATATACCTTTAGAGAATTTATATTGAAACTAAAGTACAAAAGAGCTTACTAGAAGACTATAAATGTATTAGTGAAAGGAAGCAGTAGATCAAGTGAAATAGAATATCAATTTTGAGCTTCCTGGAATCCCAAACTTGTCCACACGTTGAAGTTATTAAATTATTGCATACTTGCTATCAATTCATCAGTTCGGTCAAACTTTAATAAAACGCCTCCTCTTCATTTTCGGTTCCCATTGTTTCTGACCTTTCATTGTAAACCTACTACTAGGACAGTAATAGATTTTTTTTATGAAATTAAAAGAAAATGTAATCGTGAATCAAATAGGTCTATATAGATGTTTTTTTAAACGTAGTATGTTATCTAGACAACTGTAAAACATAATTTTATAAACTCGCTCCAGAAAATACTGGGAAGATATAAATTTTCGGAGTGGAGTGTGGCGTTTTAAGTTTGACAAACAAAAATGGTTTTGATGTTTTTAAGAGTTTTTACTTTGTTTTATCATTGACTTACTAACCATACGTATTAGCCATAGTGTATAGTGACAAAAAATCAATAGTAGAACAAAATCTTTTGGATTTTTTAAATAAAACATAGATAGCTTAAATTGATAGCCAACTAGTTTTTACAAAAATGGAAACTAGTAGGTCCTAAACTTCAAATGTAAGCAATCAGAGAGAATTAAAGCACTTGTGCAATGTTTGTTGAATACCAACGCAGCTGAGACTAGCACACTCAGTTAATATATCGTGTTTGCATTTCGGCCTAGAACTTGGCAAGCAGATAATTTGGTCAGTAAATCTTCTAACTCGCTGTTTGGTTAATGCATTGCTAAAGCTAAGTAAGCGATTATCCTTCACAAAACGTTCTGGCAACTAACTTATAGGGTTGATTAGAAATTGAATATTTATTCCGTTAGGAATCAGAGAAGGAGGTATTGCTTTTTATTAATTTGTATGATTGTACTACAATATTTTTTAATTGTACTACAATATTAAAATATTGTTACTACAAATATTTCAAATTAAACAATTTTATTTATATTTTTCAATTCAACAATTTTCCTCTCAACACTTTTAAAGAGCCATTATACACAGCTTACCAGTAATTGAAAATATATCAATACGAAAATCTTTGCCCACTTATATTATTAACTTTCAGAGCAGTCAATTGCTTAACAATATAGAATCATAAAAAGTAACTGATATAAAACACCAATTTTGCCAAACAAAATAGTTTCGGCACAGAAATGGTTTTAACCCAAACCATTTTGATGTAAAGTATATTTTAGTTATGAGTAAACTATAAAAAACGGTTCAAGAACACGTTGAATAAACAATTTCCAGTTTTTCTCTCAATTAATGCAATTCAGTAATCACTCTTATATTGCTTGACCACAAAGTCCATGAACAACGCAGTTAATTTTTTTTATTTCTTTCCAGTAGGAACAAAAAAGTGACACACCAGTCCACCGCAGTTGGGATTGAACCCGCGGGTGAAGACCGTCGCGATCCTGCTGGTGTGGATCGCCAGCGTGCCGTTCTGCAGGATCAGCGTCCTGTTGGGCAGCATCAGCGGCGGGTAGGCAGTGGTCTCCAGGGGAGCGACCAGCGGGAACCCGGGGGGAGGGAAGGCGGTGACCAGCGCCGCGTCCACGATCGTGTTGTTGGAGAAGATTATCCGCCCCGAAGGCATCCGCCCGGCGGGAGGCACGGCGCCCTGGGCGTACTGGGTCAGCACCACCGTGGCGTTGGGGAAGCGGAGGGCGCCGCTGGGCAGTATCATGGTGCCGTTGGGCAGGACGGCCAGGAGCGGCGGGGGCGGCGGCGGGGGAGGGGGAGGGGGGCCGGGCCCCGGGGGGGACGGCGGGAGGTTGATGTTGATGGTGAAGCAGCAGAAGCCGCCGTAGGGACCGTAGGAGCCGTAGGGCGGCAGCGTGTACCAGAGGGGACGGCCCGGTGGCTGGAGGCGGTAGGAGGGGCCCGAGCCGATGACGGGGCCCTGGGGGCTGGCGGGGGCTTGGCCGTCACACTGACTGTGGAAGAGGACCAGCCATGCCGCTGCTGACAACATCTGGAATGTAAAAACCCTTGAGACTCGGAGGTTCCTATAAATAGTTAGGTTTTTTCTTTGTAATTCTGGTAAGGCGTATATATATAAGATAAATCAATCCCTACAATAGCAATTCAACCGAATACAAATATATATTTCACATAAAAATTATTAAGAAAATTACATACACAAATCATTTTTGAATGTGCCGTAGAAGGTTAAATAAAAAAGTTTCAGTCAGCACACAACCGTTTACCAATATTTTGCTCAGTCGGGTTTTTTACCAAAAAATGACGCGTAACTCATAAGTCTTAAACATACAGTTTCAATGCAGTATGTGTTTAATTAATGAGGTTAGTAGGACCACTACATATAATTAACTTTTAGTCATTGATTTATAAACAATGAAGAAATAAGTTAACAACTATGTGATCTATTAACTCTACTTATAATACAGTATGGCAAAACTGTTAAATTTAAACATTCATGTTCCGTGAAATAATCGGGAAAATTCTTAATTCTTTGAACTTGATGATTAAACAGGACATTAAACAAAATAGTTCCACTAGTTGAAATTTTTTCTGTTAATTTCCTTACGTTTTACAATAAATAAAGAATACAAATATAATTTATTTCTTAGACTCACAAGAAGTTTCATCGACATGTTCTATCCCTTACACCCTCCAGCTTGGCCGAGCAGCGTACAACTGAAACAAAAAACTATCCCCCGACAATGGACGAGGTCCTTCAAAAGTCGGTGACAGGCTCTGTACACTTGTCAACGTTTTGTCCTCGCTTGCAGCACACCATTTGTCACTCCGGCACAACAATGAGACTGGAGTGTGTTTGTGTGTGTCGCACACTGGATGTCCGTTATTGGCTACGTCCTGAGCAACGTTGTGATGTTAGCGTTTTCACTGTTTATAAACTGTGAAGTATGTAGAATTTATTTATTTTTAAATTGAAATCATCGGAAGGAAACTATATTTTATCTTAAGAGCTCAGACTTGGTAGATATGACCTGTTTGATCACATTCAAATGGAAAAATCGCTTGTAATTTACAATAGCATAGGCTGTGTTGAAAGCAAATGGTTAAAAGATTGGTTCATATTCAAGATTTAGACGGAGAAACATTATTGCTTAGTAAGAATATGTAATTTTTTATGTTTAAAACTGTGCCATGTCAGCATTTTAACAATTTATCAGTCATATCGGTGAGACTACACTCTGACTATATGTACGTATTGTTCCCTTTAAGTGTAGGTTCTACTTTGTCAGTTTGTAAAAATAATGAATTATCTGTATAACCCTAAATGATTTCAATACTTACATATTTTGACGACAAAATTAACAAGTGGACACCACCATATCCTAACATTGATACTGAGCACCAAGTTCATCGTGACTGTTTACACACTCAACCAACATATTTATTAAATATCAAACGCTGTAATGCACCACAATTTTCTTTATTTCTTCCAAAAGCCAGAAAATACAAAATTGAAATGAAGGCAAAGAGGAAGCAGCAATCAATTAACATCAAACAGTATGAAGTCAGTGCACAAACCAAGTTGGAAACACAAACAGAAGTGGCCTGACTAAGGAACTCCTGACCTTAACTTCTCGCCAATTTGGAATACCAAGTTGTCTCTTTACTCAGAGTTCAATAACTGAATATCAGCCAATCGTGCAGAACCCATGTGTTACATCAACTTTAGAGAGAAAACTCTAGATGGTTTGGAAAACTAATTTGTCCGTATTTAACTTGTGTTTTACTTCACCAGAAAATCATCCAGCTAAAAATGGAGCTGGTTATACTCCATTCAAAATTATTTTTGGAACTAATCTTGCCTTCCTTTTAATCTTTACCAGTACTTTAACTAAACTCACCACTGATAAAGAATTTCAATTCCAAAAAAAATAATGAAACGAGAATATCAATAAGCTAACCACATTTGTGTTAGCTTATAAAATATAGTAATGCCTTTAACTTATTACCTAAATTATACAAAAAAAGGAGTTTTCGGTAATCTTGTTTGTTTGTGTGCTGTGTGGGGCAAACGTAGAGTCTACTGAGCCGACCTAGGTAAAAGCTTCCACCAAGGTAGATTTTGTGCTAATTCAACACATAAGCCTATTCACTTAATTAAAAAAACTCTCTTGCTTCATCCCGTAGGCTTTTTATGTACATATTTTGCAGATTTTTTTGCTATAGTTGGTTTTTCATGGGAGCTATTGTAATTTTCCAGTTCAACCAAGCGAAGAACGAGTGCCAGAACCGGCCAGAACTTAACAATGACTAACATACCTATGTCATAATAGTCTATTTACGTTGGATTCCGCAATTCAAAAACAAATTACAATATTAAATTATATTGTTCCTTTTACAAATTTTATGTAATGATTTGTTTAAAAAAGATTTGAAATCCATTTTTTTCAGGGTTATAAATTACTTAAGAAAAACGAATTAGCTACAAACTTATTTATTAAACTTACTCAAGTATAAAAAACTGGATGAGTGTAGCTGTCATAATTAATTGGATTGGATTGGATTGGGATTCTATTGAGTGATAGGATAACTCTAACAAACTATTATTATATTCTTAAAACCAATTTAATGGCTGATGTGATTGTTTTTTTTTATTTCTAACATAGTTGACCTTCGTGTTTACCGCTCGTGGAGAAACACAGCTACACTTGAGTCGCGACTTGGCGCTTCCATTAATGCATCTCAACCCCCACTTAAGTTAAGGGGAACTTCTCCGTTGTTTCCCTCTAATAACAGTTAGTTTAATAACTTTGTACACAGAATACATTCCCTTAACCTTGTCGTCCTTAAGGTGTGTTTCAAGATGAGAGACTTTGACGGGATATCATGTACGGTTGGATTTCCCCTTAGTAGAAAGTTACATTAAGCAGTAGAATTATCTTTTATTTGTCTTCTTGTTTTCTTCCTTTAAAGTAAAACTAGTCATTTCTTGTCACATAATCTTAGTCTGCATCGTGAAACCTTTATTTAAATACCGTCAAATACATGAAAAATAGCAATAAAATTATTCAAAATATTTACTTTTATTTAATTTTTTTAATACCAAAGCAAACGTATTAATGAAGCGTCTGCCATCTATTTTACATTTGGGATTGTTTTAGGGAAACTCTGACTCAATCAATGGGCACAGTGGTAATTAAAATGTAATGTACCAAAGAGAATGTTAGGTTTTTTTTAATAAATGTTGGAAGAGGTTCAGGTACAAGCAAACTCTCTAGGGTCGATTTGGTGAAAAAGATAACAGATGGGGAAAGTTGGTATCGAAGCAGATTACTTGGAGTTGTGTTTACAATTTTGGTATTTGGGCTTGAGAGAGCTTAGAGGCCTTGGGAAAGCATCTGTTGTGACAAACGTGAACATAAAAAGATAATAAATCGTCCTGGGCAATAAATAGGCCAGTAAAAGTAGTTATAGTAAGTAAAAAATAAGTTAAATTTAAGTTTGGAATGAGTAAATAAATGTAACATACTAAGTTAATATGAAAGAAGATTAACTAAGTGATCTAGTGTTATTGAGCGATGAAAGCAAAATGTAAGTCATGTAAAATAGCGTAGGGCTTGGTGGTAATAAAGAAGGACTAAAATGTTTCATACGTGTATTTTTTTGCTATTTTAGGTTCCCGAGCGAACTCCACGTTTTATCCGCACCAACGAAAATTTTACGATATTATTAGAGCTACATTTAAATGTAAAAATATCCGCAAACTTTGCCATCCTACCACAATATTTACTTTCTATACTCCTAAGATCGCAATAGCAGCCCATTAGCTTTTGGGTGACTTCGTCAATTCGACAGTGCCTTTGCGACCTCAGTTAAGCTTTTCTGATACTGCTCCAAATCATCGCTTCTTAAAGAAACCTTTTGTGCAGAAATACAGTCAAAGTCGTTTAGGTAGGTCTATTACTGTAGAAATTTCTATCCTTTCTTCCCTAAATTCAAAGAGAAGTAGGTGTATGACACCCCTCTTCGCGCACCATGTGCCACTTCTGTAAGCTAGATTCTGCTCCTGCCTTCTTTGGCATGTATGAAGGCTATTTTTATTTGGGATACCTGAGAGGATCGAGCGTTCTATTTTCTGTATAACACCTCGTAAAATTATAATGCTAGAGGAAGCAAATTACGCTTGTTTACTAGAATATGGGGTTTCAGTATATCTTTTTTCAATGCACACATATATTATTATTTGCTTGAAATCATTGTTGGTGATGGTGATTTTATATCTTAATTTTAATTTTTGCAGCCATTTGCCTTACCGATTAGTACAAAATAAGTTTCAAAACGTTTCGGGATCTGGAATCTGATCGCGTTTTCAGGTGAAAAAGAACTTAGAACATAAAAAGATTAGTAACACACAGCCAAGATAACCTGGACAAAAAACAAAGCTAAAACAGGGAACTTAAAAAACTGTCACCAAAACACTATGCTGAAAACAAAACAAGAACAAGCAGCACAGAAATCACAAGTATCACAATTATCAAGAGCCACCAATCAGGACAGATATATTTCTTTGTTCAGGTTTTCCTGACTGTGTGTTACTAATCTTGTTATGTTCTAGCTTCTTTTCCACATAAAAACGGAATCGGATTCCAGATCCTGAAACGTCGTGAAACGATACTAATCAGTTATGGCTAATGTCAGCAAAAAAAATCAAAACACATATCAATCAATCACACGTATAATGCAATATCACTTATACACTCACATATACATAATATATTATCTATTTATATTAAAGATTGATTTAAAAAGTCCTTATAAATTCAAACCCTAAATAGCCAAATCACCTGTGACTAAAACCATAAATGTAATTGGTAAAGCCATCAGGCGACAATCAACACTCCACTACTGCACACAATCCAATAACGCACTATCAAAGCGGTAAATTGCCTGTGTGGCTGGGAATTTCATTTTGACCAATTTACGTTTTCCAACGTAAAAAGGCTATGAATATCTTTTGTTAAAAGACCAGATAAAATGTTTAAACATGTTTAATTATTCAAAAATAAAACAATGCTAAAACATTTCAATCAAGTTACCCCTGGTGATGTTAAGCTTTTTATCGCCTAATGAATTAAAATTTGAAAACCATTTTTTGCCACAAGAAATAACAAAAGTGTAAAAATAAAATAGGTTTAACCTAGTTTATGTTTACACTTTTGTTATTTCTCGTGGCTAAAAATGGTTTTCAAATTTTAATTCATTAGGTGATAAAAAGCTTAACATATAAACAGCGTGAAATGGAACGAATATTTTTAATTCAATGAAATATCAGCAATTAATCTATGTTAATGTTGAATATACTCCGTTCAAGTGCTCATTTCAGGTTTATTTTGTTAAAAATATGATTCGACAGTTTTATTATGTAGTAAAATTAATACGAACGTTCAAGGTATGTTAATGAATGTGATTAAAATGGTTAAGTAGTTACAATTAGCTGTTCGAACTATTAAAGGGACCAACCGGTATTCTAGAATCGCATATTTTCATGCAGTACATAGTTTGAAAATTATGAAAAGAACATCTAGGCATTAAGGGAGGAAAATGATCAAAGAAAAAATGATCACTCGTTCTCCAGTAGTTTTTTTTATCCCATTGAAAAATCGCTTATTTTATAACATTTAACTAATTAGAGGCACTGTTCTTCAATGATACTGATAAAGTGAAGAAGGAAGATGTAGTGCTAAGAATTTACGCATTGCGTTTGACAACTCAAGTCAACGTTTCGCTCTACTTCAAGTGCGAAAATTCCGTTCACGTTTAAGGTTAAAGGTTTGCAATGAGGAAACACAATCTCAATTGTAAGGTTTGTAATTCCAACGCAATCCTGAACAAGGATGTTGAATTATTCAAAAACAGAAACTCATTATATGACGGTTGGAAAACCCACTGAGAGGAAGTCGAACATGATGTGACTATGCATTCATATCGGATGAAAAAAAAATTAAATTTGAGCTCTTTTTAAATTCACTTCCAACACTAAAACACAAACTGTTACCTAACTTTATTGAAAATCCACTGATTTACCAAGCAAGTTTGAAAGGTTATGATTTTTCGCAAACAAACATAACTAACCGTCAATAGTAGTTGTAATATTCAGTTGACAATTTTAAAATTTCATTTTATAAATAATAGTTATTCATTTAACCATATTTGTTAGAATCATTATTTTAATATTAATAAAAATACAAAGGATTTCTAAACGATTGTTTTATGACAGTCAATATAATGCTTTATGTGTATTATTTGCAATTGATGAATCCAGAAATCCCAATCTAATTAACAGTGCATTTTGGATTTGTCTCATTGAAGAAAAAGAATCATTTAGTGATGTAGACTACATACAGTATAGTATCTCAAACATATGTATGTTGTGACCCAAATCAAATCTTAATTTTTATTCAGATACCAAAAACATTGTAATGTATTTCCATACATACTCAAATATACTATAAACTGCCTGCCCATGATTATTTGCAATTTGGTGAGAGAATAACCCTTTTGTTTTAATTTATTGAGGGAATGGACCTGCCAAGATGATGTACTGATTTTATAAGGGCTTCTCCCAGTTAAAGAACAATTAAGAGTAAAATGGCAAGATTCAATTGCCCCAATCTGTTACAGAAGATCTTGAATCGTTTTTAAAAAGGAAGGATTTTTTAGTGGATCCTTCAGTAAAAACTTTTATCT
Source organism: Flexamia atlantica (assembly GCA_035578135.1). Classification (NCBI taxonomy): domain Eukaryota; kingdom Metazoa; phylum Arthropoda; class Insecta; order Hemiptera; family Cicadellidae; genus Flexamia; species Flexamia atlantica. The sequence goes on along the minus strand of JAQJVK010000012.1, from coordinate 14,330,660 downwards.
TTTATTTGCCATAACCTTTCATTAGGTCAGCCGAGAGAACTCTAATTTGCGCCATTTAATTTCTTTCATCTGCCCCTATCAATAGTATGTCATTTGCTGGTGGCTTGTTTTAAAATTGTTAACACCCCTAAAACTGGCAATTTTAGTTAGAAAGAACGAAAATTTTTAAACCTCATATACTTGTTTCTTTGTTCAAATTAATTTAACCCCTGTGCTGCTAATATTCTTGTAAGACTATATTACTTACGTCTAACAGCTCAATAATTTTTGTTTGGTCAGAACATTGTTTTCACATTGAAACATGTTCTGACTGGACGAGGAAATTATTTAGCTGATATAGACGTAAGTAATATAGTCTTACAATGTTTTCTTTGATCTAATAGAGGCTACATTAAGATAATCAGTTCACTTTTATGACTGAAAGAAATAACTTGGAGGGTGGGACTTTTGGGATATACGGTATGAAGACGACCAGTGTGGTTTTGCTAGTATTTACTTTCACAATATAAGGTATTATGCTTTCATAAGAAAAAGAATCCTTTAGTGTCGTAGAATACATACAATGTCTTTGACAAATAATCATTTAACTACAAAACATATTATTACTACAAATAATAATAATATTATTATTATTATTACAAATACCGTAATATAAAATAATACCATAACGAAAAATAAGGTACCAGTACCAAGCAGTAATACCCGTTTAAGCAGTAATAAGCAGTTTAGATGTTGGTAAATACAACCAAAGTGAGCAATACTAAGGATATTGATATAAGAAAACAAGGACAACCCCGAAGAATAAATATTCCCTTACTGACCCTGCTACAAACTCTGGCAATATGCTCCGAAAAATCTAAGTGAGTGTTAACGGTTAAACCCAAAAACGATTGGCTTGTTGACAAAATTTAACCTTTGCTTCCCCTATATGAACACTGATAGTGAACGAATCAATAAAACTATTCCTCAATTTAAAATCGATGATTTATGTTTTTCCTAAATTGATAGAAAAATTACAATCAGAAAGCCATTGTGGAAGAAGATCACATTGTAAAAACGTATCAATTTAGGCGCCTCCACACATGCGTTATTCGGCATACACCGAATGTTCGACGTTCGGTGAACTATTTGTCTCGCTATAGGACCGACAATGAACAAGCTCTAATTTTGCTACTTGCCAAATACATAAACACCCCTCCACACTACTCGTGATTCGGCGAGTCGCTGCTCGCTGCATGCCGAATAACGCATGTGTGGAACCGCCTTTAACAGAGGATCACGAGAAACATTTCTTATAACAAGAGAAGTGTCCTCAGAAAATAGACAAAGTTGGATACCAGAAACATTGTTTTGAATATAATTTATAAATAAAACAAAGAGAATCGGTCCAGGGACTGAACCTTGCGGAACGTTAAAACCTACTACCGTTTCATCAGGGAGGTTATCTGAAAGCTGTCCATTATTGAGATGTAGAATTTCAATAGATTACTTTCTATCTTTCAGAAAAGAAAATATCCGGTCAAGAGCATTTCCATCGATACCAATATTTTTAAATATACGTAAAAGGAAAGAACAATTTACCACATCAAACGCTCTGCTGGAATAAAAAAAAAACCCAATGACATTATAGTGTTATCGTGACTTTTGGTAACACTGGATATAAAAACCAAACTGGTTTATGAACATGGTCTGGTTTTCTACCAATAAGAGATTAAGGAAAGCCTTTTCGAACACTTTGGGAAAGTTTGAGGTGATAGAAATGGTATGGTAATTGTTTAGACAAAGGGCACTTCCTTTCTTGTAGAGGCTCTACAATCGGCGAATTTAATGAATTGGTACATTTAACTTACCTCCTTCAAAATAGGAATTGACCAGATGGCTTAAGGGACGTGCCAAAGGTTGCTTTACAGACTTGAGTATTTTGGATGAGATACCGTATTTTCCAGCGGAATTGCGGAATTTAGAGAATTGATAATAAAAATAACCTCGGATTTACCAGTTTGTTGAGTGAAAATAGATTAACAAGAAGCTGGTATAGACGGTACATTGATAAGTTCAACAGGATCAGGAGCATAATTGCTATTGCAGAAGTTGCTATTTCAGAGAAGAAAATATTAAAAGAGTTGGCTTCTTCCAAAGGATCCCGTAAACGAAGACTGAATCTGAATGTTTCTAAAGGGTTTAGGGCATTTAATACTAGCAGACTAATTTATGACATCCCAGACCGCTTGATATTGATTGGAAGATCTGGCAATGGAACATGGTGACACAAAACACCATTACAACTTGGGATGAACCCGTTTTTGAAAACAGTCAAGATAACGCTGTTGGTGCCAACGGATACAGATCCGTTCCGGTACACCATGGATCCTGGAGGCAGGAGCAGGTTGTAGATCCCATTGAACTCCTCTGCCGTGATGGCGATTTCTGGGTGGAAGTTCGTAGATTTGGACAGTTTTGTTCCATCGCCCAGTAGAATCTCTCCTGAGGGGAGTAGAGCGGCGGGTCGTGTGGCGTTACTGGAGTACTCGGTAAGCAGGAGGGTGGAGTTGGGGAACTTTATCGTCCCGTTGGGCAGCAGACGAGAGCCGTCAGGCAGCGCCACTGGCGGACGGGAGCTGAAGGTCGGCACCTTGTCCCGCCCATGGACCGACAAGTTTTCGTCCTCGGAGAATAAATCTATTTCTTGATATGGTGATTGGGTGGTCCAGTTTATATTGCTGACTCCAATGTAGTGGTTACTGGAAGCCAAGGCGTGAAGAGTGGCAAAAATCTGTGTGAAATCATGAATCTGTCAGTTATAATTTTAAGACAACAAGATTCAATCAAATAAAAAACTTACCGTCACTGTACCTCACGTTCTTTAATTTGATCAACAAAGCCGTAACGATTCAATTTGTTTTGTACTTAAAATTTAGGGGGCAATATTTCGTTTCCGAATAATTGTGAAAGTGACAGTTTTCAATATATACGCTGCAAGGCAAAAAAAGCCCTTTTCCGCCCATTAAGACTGGAAAGGAATAGCTAATTTCGAGGATATCAGGGCAAGATTGTATTTATAGTCAACAAAACGATTAAAATTGGAGACAAAACTGATAGTACCGAAAGTATTAATGTATTGGAACTTGTTTTATATTGTTGTTGTTTCAGAAATATTATAGTATTCCATGTTCGATAAAGGAACCGTTAGTTTGATTTAATACGATCAAAAATTACGGTTAAATTAAATTAGATGTAACCACTCTTTGCTTAAAATAGAAAGGACATGAATATTCTTGACGAAATCAAACTCTTGAAAGTAAGCAAGTTGTTAAATCTTTTTTGTGTTGTGAATTCATGAGGTTAATTGTGTAATATATATACAAAACAAAACTGTAAATTTTTAATTTTGGCCGAAGTTTACGCTTTTCATGTGAGGTCAGGTTTTTCAACCTGAGTTCAAAAAATGACCGAGTTACGTAAAACAACTTTAGGCACATATGATAAGCTATATATATTTCTTGTCATACTGAACAATATATTGATCTAACTACTTCACAAAAAAACAAAGGATTTATTTTTTCCCCTTATGGTTTTCTCCTTAAATGCTCTGTTGTATATTATTGTTCTTGAAAACGATCATCTTATTCTCATATTTTTTTAACTGAGATGTGTCCCACGGATAACAGATCCTGACGTAAGGGTAAGGGATATTACTATAATTACTACAAATTATTACAAAATATTGTTCTACTTTCTGTTATAAAATTTTTAACACAAAGAAATAAATAAATATAAATATATGTTTTTTCGTTGCGGAACGAAAGTAGGGTTTTCCGTCCTAGGCAGGGGGAAAAGTCTGCTAGATAGGAGATGTACTTTTATGGATTTGTTTCCTTATAATGTGGGTTTAGGATTTATTAATCATGATAGAATAATAAATACTACCATCAGAGCTTTCAAAAAGTTAGATCTTAATTATTAACAATTGGGATGTATTGATATAATTAATTATTGTTTATATATTGGTACATTTAAACATTACAAAAGGTTTTGTGCCATGGCAATGAGGAATTATGTATTACGGGTATTACAAAAAGTACTTTGATTTTTTTCTTATCGGTAATATGAGTATCGTTAGGGAGTTTCGTACTACAGTATCTCATTAGAAAATACTTTAGGGTTTATTCACGTTCACATAGGGTGTTATCAGCGTGTGATTAGGTAGTTAGTCATGTAAATATATTTTTCCCACTATTTGCAAGGGTTTATGTGCATAGGTGCATGTGTGACTTTTAACAGATAAATCAAATTGAAAATTATCTAAATACGATCAATTGTAAAATTTACTATGAATAAAATTATATTCACCAATAACTCTAGACGCATGTCCACATCAACAGCAACATACAACTGGATTCCAAAAACTTGCAATTCCACATTTTATTCACCTACCAGGTAAATAACTGTCATTACAGTACAGAGTTTGGAGGGTGATGATTAACGTCAGTCTATTCAATGTAAATAATTTTTTTCGTTGAATAGACATTTTACTTTTGACCTTTTGTTGTTATATGTAGTTATAATATTATTACACGTATATCACAATAACGTTTGTATATTTGAAAAACTATTTGAGATGTGATTGTTAAAATCAACACAAAAGAGTAAGAGCATTAAATACAAATACACATACGATAACTAGATAAATATTATAAACCCATCGATAGAATGAATTCAATATAAGTTACATTAATATCAATACTTCAACTAAGATTCTTTCTTAGAAATTATTTCTCTTGAAAATTTAAATCCATAAACATTTAAAATATAATACAATTCAGTGTATGAATGTAGAACAGTCCATTAGCTGACATTAGCTTATAAAACTATGACTGGCGTCTTAGCTTTATTTTACAGCATATAAGAGGCAGGTATGATTTAGAAGTCTGATGTCTCTTGATGAGGTAAGTAAAGAGACAAATATATAATTCCTCTCAAGTCTTGATAGGGAAAAAATTATTCCGCATGTTAATACTCCACGATATAAGACAAACCTAATTAAATATTTTAGAAGTAGAAAATTAAATGTAATAGACCCTTGTATTTTCCACACTTCTGCTTGGAAACAATATAAACTTTCAATATAGTTAAACAGTTCACATGAAACTGAATAACATCATAGCTTATAACTCAATAAATCATATAGAATAGTCTATTTATTATAAACACCATCGTTTCAAAATAAGTCACCAATTCTTTAGGATAAAATGAATTAAATCAAGTCTTCTGAGAAATTATCAGACTGTATATTGTATAGGAGAAACATGAATGTCTACTATATGAGAACGCGACATAAGGTGTTCTGACTTAACAATTCAAATCCGATGTCCAATTTGCATGCAAATCCTACTTTCTCTCCAAAATATGTGTCTCGCTGTTGTATAACAATGAGTAATACTAATACTTGCTCCGAGGAACACTCGATATTTGACTTCGCAAGTTAGTCATTGTTCTTTCTGATAGGAAATGTATGAGTGCAATAAAAATAAGGAGTATAATGAATGAACACATAAAATGTGTCGGGACGTCTAAAGAATATTAAACTATCAAGAACTAACTAAAAATATATGTATAATTTCAGGAAAGACGAAGATGTACGAAATTTTGTTATATTCATTCGTATTAAGGTACTGGAGGGTTGCAGTTAACTAACAAAAGGTTACGTTTTTAATTTTAACATCATATTTAATTTTTTAATACAAACAGATAGACCCCTTAAGAGTCCCCCTTAAGTTATACTGAACTTAACAGACCCCGTTATAGAGTAATAGTAGTTACATAAATTTAATTGAATTAAATTCGTTACTTTCCTTTGGATATGAAAGTAACTATTTCCAAAGGAAAGTAACTATATCAGCGGGCTTCGCGCTGGGCCCGGCTTGACCGCCAATCCCTACACTACTCCCCCCGCTACTCTCCCCCCCCCCCAACAACGCTCAATCTGCTCAGCTCATGCATCAAAATGTAACGGCATGCACAATTTAATTTCCGGACACTCATCGTAAACAATTTTAATTTGAATTTCATCACGAAATATAAATAAGTTTCCATTTTTTATCATTCCGTAATTTTTATTTACGCTCTGATTTGCAATGGGTCTACACACAGGCTACTCGCCCATGTAGACTCTTTCCTATGTTTTATTTGTGGAATTGTACTTATTCATAATATTTTTGGAAATAAAGTATATTTCATTTCATTTTTTCATTTCATGATAACATACTTTACTTTCCCTTTTTTTCAGTAAGCCATAAATAATTTCAGGTTCTCATAAAGTATTTCTCCTCAGTTGTTTTGCGGAGTTGAGAAAGATGGCTCAGCGCCGGTGACACCTGAGGTACGCTTTATGCGATCCGCCACCTCAAACTCTAACTCTAACTTGATCTCATCCTTTAAAACTCTTCCTCTTGAAAATGGTAAGGAAGCGCCAAATGTGAAATCGTCGTTAATATCATCAAATGCATGTAATCTTTTTGCCCTTTTTGAATTTTTAAACCTTTTATCCGATTACAATGAAAATTGGGGAAGTTCTAAAAATACCAGGGAAGCTTGGTCTTTAAAGCATTGGTAAACCGTTTATCCGATTACCAGGAAAAATTTGAAAAGTTTCTCTGTGAATGGTTAGGAAGGTTTGTTTCCTATGTGTTTCCAAATCCCTCAGGGCTCTTTCCCTTGAGCTTCTAAATTATAATTTCTATAATATTTTAGTATATTTATTGTACACTGTTTTATATTTATTTATTTGTTTAGTATATTTTTCTTGATGAACAATATAAATGAATAGTCACAATAAACAGGAAACAGCTGCAAATACTATTACTTATAATTTACCAGAATCACGAACAACAGTTATCGGCTATTTTATTACACATCAATGATCAAAGTACAAATACCATTAACCTTAACTGCTTTATGAGGCCGCCCACACACTGCATGGGATGAGACAAAACAAAAGGTTTTTTTAAAGATTGTCTTTTCTGTTCATAAAACTAAATGAAATATTAAGTGACAGCTATTTGATGACCAAAAACAACAAAACAAAAGAAAAAACGTCTTGCCGTGCCGTATCGCGAGCAGTTGCTACCAGGCTGGTCCGTGCAGAGGACGAGTGCAACATCCTACAATAATGTTTCAACAAAAGACTTTGTAAAATTCACTTCTTAAATAACGATATGGGAGCTGCAAGGAAAATAATGTTAGTGGTTTTGAACAGTTTGAGTGTCTAAATTTATAAAACCAATTATTGTACACATTACGTTTTTGTTTCCAAGTCATAACCAAAATAATCCATCAAAACAAAAGTATAAACTCTATTCAAAGTACGCAGTAGGTATTTTATCAGTATGTGAAAGATGTGTGCAGTAAAAACAGCTGATTTGTGTATATAAGTATGTAAGGCTACCTTTCAGTATATTTCATAACAAGAAAGGGAAGTAAGCCATTGCATACCCGACTATATGTATGGGACTATATGTTTGAAGTATGAGATTTATTGAGCTTTCAAAATAAAAATAGGATCATATCCATTACTGGTATTTACTCTTTTAAAATTTTAGCTCAATCGGTCCAGTACTTTTAACGTGATGAATCAACAGAATTACTCATAAACATGCATAGTTTCCCATTTATTATTTTATTAAGTAGGATTTCTTTGTGAGGCGAGAGTCATATTGATTAGAATTAAAGATTATATAATTAAGATAAACAAATTTCAAGACAGTTTTATAATGTAGGCTTAATTAAATACAAAAGTATTTTATGGGTCATTAAATCGTGAAAAAATATAATTTCAATAACAAAATATAACACATTAAATTAAGTTGAGAAAAACTTATTTTTTATTTTCCAAAAGGTACATATGTACTATAGTTTGATATAAATATCAAGGTAACTGAAGTACTAAGGCCTGGATCTACCACAAAAAAAATTTTACAGCTGACTTAGTCAGATGCAACAAACTCTGTAATACATTCCAAACATTGTTAGTGTAAAACAATATTAAAAAGGCATGTTGAAGCGTAAATGATAAACAAACACTGCCTTGTATAACCCACCAGCCATTAAGGCTAATACAAACAAGGAGAGCTGGTTATATTTGAAACTCTTTTGCCCACATTTGAAATAATATTTTCCCATTGAAAGAAAAATAGATTGCATGGTTTCCGTATTATTCGCTTTCGAAAAACCACCGAATGCCACTGCGTCAATATTATGTGATCTGAATAATGATAAGGCACCTTTCAGGATGGTAAAACTTTATTGATAAATAGTATGTATTTAAATGTTACTTATTCATTGAATTATTGTCAAATGTTCAGTCGAGTGTACTAGATTTTACAAATTCTATTTTTCCTTTGATAAAACTTGCAAATGTAAATCATTCAATGCTAACAAATCATTTGAAGACATTCTTCAAAACACTAAATTTAAAAAAATATTGAGGATTGTTATTTAAAAAAGGTGAAAAAACAATTTAAATATACAAAAACAAGCATTTTAAAAATATACTATTAGAAATTTTATAAAAAGTCGTATTTTCACGACTGTAGTTATGAATGAACTAGTCTCATCAAGCATTTAATTAAATACGTTTAATTTTCATAGTTATGTGTATGTCACCTACGTAAACATTACATTTAATCTTTTTTTGGCAGAATCATCAATTCTAAATCTATCTCCTGAAACATACGAAATCGTAATATTCTCCGCTCTCATTGGTATTGAATGTATGCTCTAGCTGTTCTTGAAAATTAACTATAAATCTAAAGTTATTTATGGTAACTAACAAAGCTGCTATTATTAATCAATAACGTGCGCACTCATATGAATATCTGTTGAACCTGTTATCCACAATGCTATACAGTCAGAGGTTCATCACTCTTTAAAATATGTGACCGAAATTTATTTGAATTAAGGCTTAAAGTAAGTAATGTTACTTTATTAAAAAAAAAAAACTAAACATACAGTTGATTAAGAAATATGAGGGCAAACTCAAAATAAATGTTGTGAAGTCATCAAGTTCCAACTGACTTCCAGGCGTGTACACTGGATATTCCAAGTTGGTCTGTTTATTCAGTGGTGGTTTGTGAACATTGGAATGTTTGGATTAACTAGAAAATTTAAATAAAATGATTTACATTGATGACAGTTAATAACGAAATCAGTTGCAAAATTTAAATATATTTCAAACAAATTATAGTAAAATTAATACTTCAAAATACATATCTAGCTAATCAAAATTATTATAAAGTAATAATAGTTGTGTAAAACAATTATCATATACATGTTACACTGGTTTTAGTTTTTCTTTTACCAAACCGTAGCTAGATGGTATATGATTTTCTCTCAACTATTGGTTTTGGCTCTTTTTAAATTAACACTTACTACGAACTATTCCACTTTTATATCTGTGTATGCAAATCAAAGTTATATATTCAGCTTCTTTAAATAACGGAAACCCATAATAGTCCAGTAAAAACCTTTCCAAAAACCCCCATGTCATATTAACCAAATTGTAACTCTACAGTTTTAATGGGTTCTGCTCCAAAAGTTGTAAATAGAGACATATCTAAAAGTGCCCCTAATTGGATTAAGGGAAACCTCCTAATTTGTGTTTCGAACAGGCGATTCTCCCAAAATTTAAATAAAAACCCCTACCCCAATGTGTTTTTTTACGTAATTTAATAAACATAACGTTAGGGCCGCACTGCCGATAATGTTGAATGGATAGTACTTCATTTTGTCGTGGTATATTATGGCCGCCTTAATGGATCCACCAAATTGGATTTAATGCATCTTCTTCATATAAAGATGGTGGTGTAACAACACATTAATTAACTGAATTTTTTCGTAGCTTACAATTAATTTCAAAATCCGTTTTAGAAAACCTGGGAATTTCTCTAAATACTATACACTTATTCGGAAAGTCCTCTTGCATATTCCTTGTGGGTAACCTATAATTGCAATACCTTTTAGGATTATTTTGTTTTACCCCCAAATCCAGATAGGGATTGCAGTTCGTTCGCATCTTAAACTCTCAATTATTAAAAGGCTTTTATTTGAGGTATCGTTCATTAAATTCAGATGAATTAGAGACGAGCTTTGAAGATACGATTTCTTTACCAGAGAAATATTTTGACAAAAAGACGTCATTAGTTTTGTAGCTTATATTTTTACCCATATTTAGTCATTGGGTGACACTAATAATCCTTGGAACGGTCTAAGCAATGGGATTGGTTAAGAGTGTCCTATTATTTAATTATTTCTCGGCTGTTTATAACCCGATTCCAACGATTAACTGTCTTTGAGTTACCTTAAATGTCTCTACCTGTTATTGTTCTTATAATTATACGCACTATAACGATTTTCTTAAAATTTGGCATTATGATTATAAATAGCCACCAACTTGAAATGGTTGAGATAGACTAATGTTATGTGGCGCAATACTATTACCTGAATTACGATACATAGTCATTTCTTCAGGCACATTCAGACAATCTGATAGAAAAATAGGCTCCAAAGACCCCTAGTACAATATTTTTGTCTTTATGCTAGGAAAAATCGCCAAGATTTGGATCCAGAGAGTTTGGAAATATCCTGTGTTCTCTGGTGACACACCTAAAAGAATTAAAATCTATGTTTATTTTTGCTCAATAGAGTTGGAACGTTTGTCAGTTTTTTTTATTAGAAAGTTGCCATGATGTGTCAAAGTCGTGAATGTGTGTCTTGAAGTTCTTCAACAAACTCCGGAGACAAAATGTGACCAAAGTTTCCATTGTGGGCTCTTGGTTTGCAGACAGTTTAACAAACATATTTGACCCATCCTTTCTCTACACTTTCTTTTTCTAATCAAGTTTCTAAAAATTTCAAAAACACAACTTTTGTCGACCAGTTTTTGCAGCACATACTATCTATAATCACATTTTTTCACTCTCTATAATCCGTTGTAGTTTAGATTTACAATTAGTAGAAATTTCTAGAAAGATTATACGTCTGCTTATAATTCCACCCTTGACAGTTTCCTCAAGTCATGGTTATAAAATATTTATAAACCTTTGTATTTAAAAGAATCCAGGGGTACCCTTCATTTAAACCTTTTCTAACTTGCATTAAATGTTCCCTTAAATGGGATTATTTATGATGATTATCTTTTGTAAGTTCGATGGCCAACGGGAACTGAATACCTAACAGATGGAGGGGTGTAGGAGTTTTTAGTAAGATAAATTTTGGAATGTTTAATAGAAAATTAGTATCTACTGGTATCTACATACTAAATGGTCGCTGAAAGTGATTGGGACGTGGGATTTGAGCGTTTCTGAAGGAGTTGTAAATATGGCTGTTAACCAGGAGAAAGAGGTCACTATGTACTAGGAACAAACGTCTGTAATCCCGTTGGCAACTACCGTTTCAGCTCTCAATTGACTAGTCCCTTTAATCTCATCTCACGTAGCTACACCATCTTCACTATATCTCGTAGCTATCCTTGTATATTAATTAACTATTATTGTTTTCAATGTAGTAAGAAAGTTCTTTCATTCTGTAAGAGACATTCATCGCAAGAATTTCAAACCCTTTTCATGAATTGTTATGTAAACCTTACTGCAATGGAATCCAGTGAGAAATTTTTTTCATTCTTTATTCGTTTTGGTTTTCATTGTTCAGGCTTTTATTATGGGCTTATACTTTGTTGAATTCAGGGATAGTAGTAACATTCTTATTAATATATAACAAGGCTACATTATGATATGGCTTACATTACGCCACGCTTAAAGTAAGCTAGGCATATGCATTTTAAGTATAATTCATATGGTCAATCATATGGTTAATTGGACTATCCCTAATAAGAGCGCTCGGGATATACTCACAAATACTCAGTGTAATATAATAGTTGCTATACCTGTAAATTCTGGTAGAAAAATAAAGACAGTGTATAGTAAGTACTATACACTGATAATTAATGCAAACTGAAACAAATTTGAAATAGATGCTTCAAAATGGCATTTAACGATAATGTATAATTTTACTGAAAAAGATGTATGCTTAAATATTTAAACGTCAAACTAAATGTCCTTGGAGTATGTTGACTTAGTAATTGTGTAAACCATTCTCCAGGGTACCTGGCAAATGATTTACAAACACTTTCCCGGACACATTTAAACATTTAGACCGTTGTTTTATAAAGCAGCCAAAAGACCCACTTGAAGCTGTTTTGTAACTTCTCTCTCCCCTTCATTGTTTCGTCTGAAAGTTGTATTACTTGAAGGTTTACTTAACATTTAAATAGTGATATATCGAAAAACAAATGGACTTTTAAATTTTTTGTTCAGAGATCAAAGGGTTCGGTAGCATTGTGTTAGAATAATGCTAAAATCCTGACATCTCAGGGTAACTTCATCTCTTTGGGGTGACTTCTCCCAAACTAAAAAAAGGGGCGACAGGGGTTTCCAGCTTTTTTATTAATAGGTAGGTCTTTATTTTTTAATAAGTAGTTAAGCTGCTTGTTATTTCAGAAAAAAATATAACCACAATCGCCGATTGTTCAGCAAAGATGAAAAATGAACGATGCGTTGGAACCCTTTATATGGAGCTGATTACAATATTACTTTGTATAAATTTAAATAAAGAGTATTACTTGACTAAAGAAATATTACTTGAACCATAAAATTGCTCTAAACATATAAACTTTTGAGCTCCGATCATGCTAGACATCAGTGCCATCCTGCCATCCAAATACCTGGATACAATAATATTTTTGATTTATGATTTCGATTGCAGTGTGAACAAATCCATATTTTAAACTAGTATATAGCTTGTTTTCTCTCTGTCATTAACGAGCTTTGTAAATAAATTTGATCTTGCATTCCAACCGTTGAGTTTCATTTAAAACATATTTTACGATTTTTCATAACCGGTGATATCCTGCCTCGTAACACTGCAAGCCCTGGCTGCATTTTATTATTAACCCTCCAATATCTGCGGTTGTTTTTTACACATACAAAGCTTATATTCATTCTGAATTTATATTCAAGTTTTCACCATTATACATATTCAATTCGTAAACCCAGTATACAAACCGTCTTTTGTACGATAAGGACAAAATAAATTATTGTTAAACTGCAACCAAGTAAATCAAGTACACATAAGGAGCCTAACATATAAGTTAATATTCGATGAGTCCTTAAGTTTAAACATTGCTTGAAAATGCTATATTGGATTAGATTGAACCCATAGAACCCATAGCATAATTAGCTTTTCAAGGACTAGTGGACATAAAAATGTTCTTTTTATCCAATGACCCTTATATTATTTATTGGGTTGTATAGTTTGCATGCAGCACAGTAGTTTATTGATTCTACATTGTATAAAACTCCATTTATAGGGAAATTTTACATTTTTCATCATTAAAATAAAACCTAGCGCTGCTGCTGTCAGGCGTTGGATCTGTTCCGGCAATATTTAAACCGGAATACTGTATTGATAAAAAAAATAAATAAAAACCATAGACGAACAATATTAACTAAGAACATTTCAACCATCCAAAAACGATAATCTACCAACATTGGTGGAGTTAAACATCATTTACTCTTCTTTCAGCATCTTCTAGGCTGTTACTCTATCTGTTACAAGTATGTATTTTACAAGCATGTGACTCTAATTTTGTTATACCATTAACCCTTAAAAAAAATAAACCGATTTTTCAAAGGAAATGTTAAAGAATCCTATTCACCACCCCTCCGAAAATCATCCATTCATTTTAAGTTGAGAATATTCAAAATCATAATTATTATTTTAAAATTAATTGTTTAGAAAATTCATATCTTAAAGATGAGAAATGATTTATTAGTACTAGCCCTTCCCAAAAATAACATACCCTTTAGTAATAATATCATGTGAGAGAGTTGTAATTAAAAATAATTTCATATAATATTAAATTCAAAATTAAGTCTCATAATTGATACAAAATTCCAGTGACCAGTGAAGTGTATTTCTTTATTTCTACAAGACCATCTGGACAACAATACTTGTGTGTGCTTGGACACCTACTCAGCATCATTTAGCCTCCAGCATCATCAAGAGAAGTGTTGAGATGAATTTGTAATTTCTGGGGATACAATTCCTCATTTTAAAATTTAGGCCCAGTTGGACTAGAAATTGCATGGTCTAGTTCCATTTTAACTAGGGAAACTTGCCTGGGTACCTTTAGAGTCAAACCCTTTGTATAACATCAAGATTTAATAAGTACCAGGTGAAAAGATTTGTGAGCAGATTGGTAACCACCATTTTGATTCCAACAAAGACTATTATAACTTTCAATCTATATATTTGATCAAGCCTAACAAACTATTTCTAGTAACCTACCTGAAGATTTTATCTATGTGAACTTTCTTATATAAACTGTGAACTCAAATTGATTCAACTTTCATTAGACCTATTTCAAATTTTGAGACTATTGCATATTTTATTATCTGTATTCAAAATTCAACAAAATTGGCTTTACATTGTTACTTTACCAAAAGAGTTAAGGTTATTTACCAGCACGACCTTTCCCTGATATTTTAGAGTCCTGTTAATTGTATGTCTATGTATTAATAAAATATTCTTTACTTATGTGAATACAAAACTGATTTTCTTTATTTCAAAGGTATTAGAATAGGTAAATAGGTTTTCAGCATCATCAGAAGAGCCGAGGCGTCCCTATTGCTGCACATGGCACCGAGTGGCGTACGCAGGATTTAATGTCGGGGGGGGGATATACCGGGGGGCTGGGGGGGGTATGGAATACCCCCCAGGAAGACGGGGATCCGGGGGCCCTCCCCGGAAAATTTTCATAAATTACAACTGTAAATTCGCGTTTTAGGCAATCTAGAGGCATAACAACAAACAGAGTAACTCCCGAAATTTGAACTGATTTGAGCCTGCTCACAGATTAAATTCTGAAAATTTTAGATCACATAGGCATTTTAGCAAAATGTTTTTTACATAATCAAAGAAATAGCATATTTATATAGTAGGCCTAACATTAAAAGACTGATTAGCAAGTAATTCAAGAATTATATACGTTCTTAACCTTGGGAAAAAATATGTTGTTCTATTTAATCTCAAAGTTAAAACTATGTCTCGCATTCTCATTTATTGCACGCCTCGGACCTTCTGGACCTGAAATATCCGGATCCTAGATTATCCGAGCGAGGTTGATCAATAGAATTAGAAAGTGCAGGTTGTCTCACCTCTGTAGAATTTTCAAGTTCCAGAACGCAACCGCAAAGCTACGATGTACACGCAAGCATTGAATGACAATAACAATCAATGATATATTAGTGGTACGTCGAATAGTGGAGACCACTGGAAAAAGTTTTGATCTTCAAAATTTGACAGACTTATCACAAATCTGCTTAGATTTGACGGCGAGTCTTGATTTTCACGCAACGTAGGCAGATTTTCGTCTGCCACGACGCTGCTACGAGATCGACAGACAGACGAATAGTGTAAAGTATACGGCCGTGAAAAGACGAAAATATTCGTCTGCCGCATTTTAACATCGTGATTTTTTACCATAAATATTTCACGCAATATGATGAATCTTTTGTCACAGCATCTGACGACAATGGCGATGGCGGCAACATCGCGGATGCATTTAATGGCCACTGTTGTCATCAGGAGTTTTTGCTTGCCTTATGTTCTTCTAGGCCTACTCCCGCCAATTACTCACGATAACCACAATAGATAAATATACCCTGATCCAATATAATCTGAATCAATTATCTTTAAAATAATATAATTTCCTTATAAAAGTTGAGTAATTAATTAATTAATGTGTGTGTTTTACGACAAATTTAGTGATACCACCGCCTTCATTATGAACGAGATATTAATCTTCCCAAATATTTTCCCAACATCCCCAATAATTTCGGGGGGGGGGATATATCCCGATATCCCCCCCCCTGGGTACGCCCCTGCCGAGGTCCAGAGGATTGTCGTGGCAGAAGAAGATTAAAATAGAATAAGTCATTTATTTAAGAACACAAACAATAAATAAACAATAATAAATAAGAGGTGTATGTGTATTTGTATAACCATAACACTGATTGTTTATACAATACATCAAATCCATGAGTATTTCAATTTAAAATTATTTACAAGAGTTGAATAAACTACTTCGACAACAAATTAATCAAGCCACTAAACCAAAATCAAAACAGATTTTATTGTTATATCGCTAAGTATTCATACTCTATATTATGTCATGACGTACGTTGAACACATTTATCTGCATAGATACAAAGATATATAAATGTAGCAGATAGTTAATTGTTTTAAATTTGAAGTATAGTTGAAGCTTTCACCAATCTCATTGTACTAACAAATACAGTTAACTATTAGGTTTAAATAAATAAGCTTCTTCAGATTTATTATTAGTTCGCGTTGTTCAAGATTGTTTTAGGGGAAAAGCTCAAAACAACAATAATAAAAATTTACATTTTTCAAATAAAGGTAAGTTCTTGAGGACTTGAAAAATAAAAAAAGCAGAAGCAAGAAGTAGTTAGTTAAGACCATTCTTCAAAAGTGAATAAATCAAATTATCAGCTAAACTGATAATGCTTTAAAGTGCAATTTTTAAAAATTATTCAAAATAAATAATCCGGAGTGGTACATATATGAATACCGATATATGGTATTTTGGTGGAATACCAACATTATTTTAGAGAGAAAACAAAATTGACAAAGTTTTGCCGAAAATCCTTGTTATACAGTATGGTATTGTTTCTGACAATAAAAGTACTTATGAGCTTCAATGTTTTTAACATTACATATTGCTTCATTTTAAACATTACAATTTTGCAGTATATATCGGTATAAACGTTATGTTTGTTTTTGTATTATTCTCCTAATAAAAAGTACATACGTATTCATGGAAATGAAAACAACCACATCGTTATTGGTTTCGGGTAACTCAATCCAAACACTATGCACCAACATTGTTCACATACAGTTTTACAACGATGTTTTCTACTCGTACAAAATATAAATGTAAAATTTAATCAGTGGCTTTTTATTTCCTCTTGTCATACTAAATTATCTGTGTAAAGAATACTATTGAACGGTGAGAACGACTTTTTCTCCTTCATCTGTCGGTTTGAGAACCTAATCCAATCTATTTATAACTTAGATATTAAATGAAGACAATATCTAAAGAGGTACTATAAGAACCACGTGGTCCTCATAAATTACATATACATGAATCCCGTCTCTTATTAATTTTGGGTTTATGTAAATAAAAATATCACTTGGAGTGTCAATATGTCGGAGTGGAATAATTGTTTAATGAAAACCTTTTAGTAAACGAAAAGAGAAAACAAGATGTTCCATGCATCTTCTTCTGCAGTCTATCTAACTGTTCAGTTTAGATCAGAAATTAATACTTCTGAGTTTCTAATACATCAAGTCATCCTACCTTAAGTTAGGAGGTACAAAAACATTTTCTTCCAGTTTAAGTCACATTTGAAGGTAGAGTCTTCTAAGCACGTTTTGATGTCACACAGGAGAAACACATGTTATATCCTAAATAAAGGTGTTTCCCAATTGGAGATGATCTTGTATACTATCCAAATATATGATATTTATTTAATAAACTTTGAAACTTAAAATGTTAATAAGTGTGATTTTTATTGCAATTAAGGCCAAACCTGGCCAATCCGTACGAAGTACCCTTCGTGCATGCAGCCTTCATATGGCACGTTGACGTTTAGATGTTGCCAGAGATAATTAAAAAGAAAAATAAAAACTCTTGACCAAACTGATGCATATCCCTGCAAGAGAAGGTGTCTGTCTACCACCGCGCGCCGCGGGCGTGTCGTGTTCATGGTTATTTTTGCAACGTAGGCCTACTGTTTGTGATGTATCTGATGATGCCAGCATAGCTGGTGAAAGGCCTCGCGAAATAAAAATTATTTAAAATATTGGGGGTTTCAATGTAAAATTATATATTATACATCCAATATTATCAGTTCATCAAGAAGAAAAAAAACGTAGGCCTGTTCGTTTTATTAATTAATGTACCCATGTCGATGTCCGTATAAATTTTATAATTAATTTATACGGATAATTTTGAATGATTAATTTCTAGTATAAATTTGAGTTTGTGTTTTGAAATATTTTTTTAACCACCTGGTTGTCATGAATTACGATTTCACATTCAACCCAGGCTGATGGTGTCTTCGCGTCGAAACATGACCTGAACATTTCAAAGTTAAATTTTGAGCTTTTTGATGGGTGTCCGAGTTTGTTATTAGGTCCTATCCATGCATGTTTTACGGTGTTAAAATTTTATTTATGGGCCAAGCAAAGTTTTTGTTGGTTATAGAGTGAGTTTCTGCTGACACCATTAACTTAACCATTAACTAATCACTGCAACAAATAAAAAAAGATCGCATGTATCCTTACCCGAATCTCAACCGTTTGGCTGTCATCACACATTTCATAATGTTTTAATACTTCTTGATTTAGTCCCGCTACTTTTCTATATTTTTATGAAAAAGAGTATATCGCGAGGAAAGAACATTTAATTTGCTATGAATTAAAGGTCTTTTTCAAACGGTTGACTATTAAGAACTTCATTAAAAAAAAAGAATAAAAAGTAAATATTTTTTAAAAAGGTGATGTTTTATGTTTTGACGTAACCATACCTTTATGTGTGGTGTTAAATTAATAATACAGTATTGAGTATGGGTATGGTCCATAAAATTGCCATATCGAGTAAATGAATTAACCTTTTTGTTGTCAAAAAAGTTTTTAAATGGATTTAAAAACATAAGGTTAGCCCAAATTATTTGGAAAGGTACTAGAGTTAAAAAAATTCATTCCAACTCTAATTTAAATTTCTAGCTGTGTCCGTTGCCTCAATAAAATAATTAATCGCCAAATAACAAATAATAAATTTGATTATTTTAATCAAAATATGGAGTTTAAAATAGTTAAGTCAATGTTAAGAATTTAAACATTTGCATTCCCATTTACAAAAACCATTTAAATAATGACACTAAGAAATTGTAGGAACACATTTGTATGAAGCCTCGTCAAAATGCAATCAGGCTTAACAATTCAAATCAAAAGTTACATTTAGATGCAAATTTCCTTGCGGCATCCAGGAAGTATATAAGGCTTGGTTTCAAATAACAAGATGTCGCTGATGGTTCTTTTTACCATTGCACACTTTCCTTACTCAAATTTTAGATATCAGTTTTCCTAGAGCGTGAAGATTGAAATGCATCTTTTAAACTGAAACCAAGCATGAATATTTTTTAGGATTTAAATTATATATAACAGTCAATGAATTGAGGTTTGCATTTTTTAATCTAGTGCAAACTCTCATTTGTTGAAATTGGGAGAAATAGGCAAACACGAAAGTACCAAAAAGTGTTTTCCTTTTCTACATATATGTAAAGTCAACTATACAAGACGATCGACCCCTTTTCGTTCAGATAGTGACTAGTGCCGCTATCTTGGTGCTCGATATCCTTATAGCGCCGCATTGACCAAAAAACTCCGGCAACAAGAGAAATTAAGGATTTAAAAAATCTGTATTAGCATTGACGATTTGATAAATTGCCTCTAATATTCATCATTCTAGGGCTGGCAATGTATTGGGAGATGGGGTAAGACGCAGAGCAGCTTGTGTGTAATGGAGTGGAAACATTGTCAAGCTGTTACATCGGCTCAATATCTAACATTTACACTCTCGTCTTATCAAAATTTCGTACAATGGAAAGTGTCAATCCAGAGTACAATCGAGTACAATATAATTGACTGAGTTTCTAAAAACCAAACTTTGTAGGTGCTGTGAAGGTAAATATAATCAATAATACCCTATTCAGCTGTGTAAAGTTAATAAGCTTTTCCCATAAATGCAAAAAATAATATGAGAGTTCGTTTTTGGACTTGACTAAAGGATAAAATTGAATTACCTTTCAAAAGTAGTTATTAAATATATTTCAATTTATTCATTTGAATTTTGCTTCTTTATAATACATTGGAGGATAAACTTAAATATAAACTTGATTTCATTAAAATATTTTCCTGGAGGAAATTTCTTTATTGAAATCAAGTTTATACTTAGGTTGAAATTTAATTCTACTATGGCAATCATATTTCATTGATACCGCTGTAAAAAATCAAGCATGAAAATAAAATCCTAGGAATCTTTATGCGGAGTCGAGTTCACAGGCTTTTAATTTTATTTAGTTAGAGGCTGAATTGTTAATAATGCTAGGAGGGCTACATATTAACACAATCAACCTTACCTCAACAATTTAGAACCTAATAAATCATATTCAACGCTAAAAATACTAAAAAGATAATATAACTCCTTCTATCAAGTCATAATATGTGTTGATCTTTACCAGAAAAATATATGTCAATTTTATTCCTGGATTATAGTTATGAATAATTGTATAACTCTAAAAAGAGTTTTTACTGCATAAAGAAGCAGTTAACAACACCAGACAATACTCAACACTAAAACTGTTAGGTTGTTTGTTTAGCCTGAGCCAAAATAAGCTCTGCAGATAGGATTATAAGATTTAACCGGTAGGTTTATTTAAGAAACATCGTTGTAATATTTATTTATGTAAATGCTTGAAATCCTTGAAGAATTAGAGATGAATGGTTTGCTTTCTTTTTACAATAATGATTGGGATCTTTACCAACACATAAATATTAAGCTTAATAATTTAGATCAGAGGGGGTTGAAAGATATTTTGGTGGATTTTAGCTTTGTACAAAACTATCTGTTTGATTGCATCTTTATTTACATTTTTTAATAACTTTTAAAAGAACTTTACTAATTTACTAGAGATTTGCTTAAACAGTCATCACATTATTTATTTCTGATAAGTTCATTTCAACTAATGAATCTTAGAAACATTTACTTTGATCTGACTCTCTCGTTAGGCCGTAGGTATCCGTATGAAAAAATTCCTTCCACTGCGTTTGGCACGCAGTACGACAGCATAATTCTATTTATTAAGCTCTATTTTAAAATAAATGTATTTGGTCTTATTTACAGCCAGTGTATTGGCTTATATTTATATTTTTTATACATTGTATTTATTTATTTTATGTTTCTTCAGAATTTATCATATTTGATGATGTTATTGTTGCTCAAGTCCAAAACCTATTCTGATAACCTTTTTTAAAAAGAAAAGATTTACTGTAAACCTGATTTTTCTAACTGCTGATATGTAAAAATATGTCATACATGATACATTATTGCAGGTTCACTTTTACATACATTGATAAAATATAACATTTCAAGAATTATATTTAGTATTTTTATTTAGTTCAAATATAGAATCAAATAGAATTTGCTTAAGATAAAATAATTAAAACTCTAATATTCCAAGAAGAAAATTATGCGTTTCAAACTGGATATGTTAGTTCCCAACTCTCTCAAATACCGTTAATTTAGGAATATTAAATTAAACAATTAATTAAAGATCATTTACAAACGATTAAAGGACTAAATATTCAATAATCTAGTTATTAATACATTTATAAACATAAGTATAACGATTCGTATTATATTAATTTAGTCCCACAGTTGTGTTCACAACGCGCGATAAAGGGTGGATATTGACTGTTCCAATAGTGACTCGCCGGCTCCGAGAGCGCCACTTTACTGTTGTAATTAGTCGATCCAAGAGTTCTAATGGTCTCTAGAAAACATAATTGTGGACTTATAATCTTTCTTTTACATAACTTCCTTCTGTTAAATTTGCTTAAAGTACATTTCTTGATATCTGATTTTATATCTTAAAACAAGAATGTTTATTTTCTATTAATAGTCTGAAAGAAATACAGGGTGACTCAACAAAAAGCTATGTTTTTTCAACAAAATCTAATTGAAGGTTTAAATGTGACAAGTATAGTGAAACATTCAAAATGTTACAGTTCTACTTTTATGGACCAGTTTTTTACATCTACTGCTGGGGACAGTCTACTAAGATTCAGTAAATAATCTTGGTAAGTGTATGTTAATATTTACACAATTTCTTTAGTTATATATCATTTTATCTATCAATTCATTGCGAATATGGCTTGTTTTGTTATTACTCAAATTTTCAACCTTAAATACATATACTTACACTTGTATTAAATTTTAAAACTGGAATGGAGAAATTATTAATAACTGGGGACTTATTTACGTTTCGTAGAAAGACGAAATTTATTATTTACCATCCGTAATACAAGTTAAGACCAGGTACGACTCATCCATGTGAAAAAGCTTTCAGATAAAACATTAAATAAAAAAATCTGAAAACATTAATTTGTCGTTATTTAATTCATAAGGAAATACACCTGTTCCAGTAGACCTGCACGTTTATGTATTTACATTGCTTAGGTTAAACAATTAAAAATAGTTCATATCAATTTTACACAAGGTAAAATTTAAAATATGGAGTTTCTGAGTGTAAAACCTTGAAACGAAAAATAATAGTAAACGGGGTTTTTTTAGATGTAGGCGGAATAATTTCCTTATGCTACAAATGAAAATATTCATCCATTACTTTGTTTTGCTTTTCACTATTTAAACACAAGGACTAAAATAATCACATTATAACCATTCAAAATGGGCTTTTATTGCTTTACATCCTTACTTTTTCCAATTCAAAAAAGTAGCAATTATGGACCACCTTACTTGGAGGGTAATGTAAATGTGGACCAACTAAATACAGTACGTATGTATCTCTAATATAAATGTGGTGTTGCCATACATCATTTCAAACTGGATTTTCTAACAAAAAGTGCAGCTATTTTTTATCTCAGGATATAAGATTATTAATCACTAGCTGATCAATCGGGTTTCATCAACGGAAAAAAAGAAAAACTTCCTTGGATTGTCTCGTCTAATTTGTCATACTTCATAAGATTCTATGACTTTTTGAGCTTCCCTATAGCTTAACATTGAAACTTAAAAGTGCCATAGGGCATAAGTAACCCTGAGAAATAAAAGATTTGTTCTCAGCGGATGCCTGCGCCCTATGAGGAACGTCCACTCAAAGTTCCAAGGTTCTTTGTCAAGTAGTATATGCGTATATACGTGAATTGTATTTGAAAAGTAGATTTTATTTTCAACCGTTTAAACATTTTGCAATGCAAAAATATGGTAATACAGTAATCACAAAACATAAGCTAAATTTCAACATGTGACTACAATTTGTCATTCTTGAACTAGGACTATTTCATTAATTCAAAAACGGCCTTGACAGATTTAATTTTTTTAAAGTTGTTTACTTACATAAACTGCCTTAGGGTGGCAAAACAAACAACGTCAATGAAGCCGCTCACCGTAGTAGGCCTCCGTTAATGAACCGGAACGGATCCGCGAGTTCGGGTTGTTAAAAGTCTGTGTTGTTCGTGCTAAATGTGGGTGATGTTCATTTATGTAATGTTAATGTAATTGACAAACACTTAACAATGTTTAGTTTTTTATCTCTGCTGCTGAAGATAGGCTTAATACACCTGAAATGCGGTTCTGCGTGAAGATTTGTTTATTTTTATACCTCAAGGCAGTTTATGTAAGTTAATGACATTGAAAAATAAGTTTTCTTGATTTTGGCCGATTAAACCATTACGGACGCTATCAAGGAACTACCATTTTGAAATAATTCAAGTTGTTTGAAATCATTGATGTTGTGACCCATCATTCAGAACAAGTATTTCACGCTTACTTCAATGATTAAGCGAGTTATTTTCTTTCCTGTAGGGGGAATTCACCAACACAAACACAGCTTTGTGAAAAAAAACATAATGTGCAAGAACACTTAATAAACTCGCTGGTCTTTCTAATTCAAAACATAATATAAATATGCTTATGAAAATACATTCTTACTTAGCTTAAATGTTTGGGCCATAAAGTATTCACGTTCCATTTCTGAAGTAAAAACCATTTTACATTTTAACATTTTTAAAGACCGAATTATTTTATGGCGTTGAAACTGCATCAATATCTCTCATATCCTCAAAACAAAATATGTTGGGTGAAAACTAAACTATTACATTTTTAGACGTTTATGAAAATTTAACAGATCAATCAAACAAAAAAACAAACAATACTTTAACAGAAGGTTGAATATTGTATTCTATTTAACAAATGGTTATTAAAAACAAAATTATTTTTAATTCATTGCACATATGCTAGGCACACTCTTTAGACACTGCAACAGAGAAGATTATTATCAACGGAAATAAGAATCATGGTGCGTAAATGAAATAGGTTAACTACTAATTTATTGTTATTAAGTTTAATTATTTATTTTCTATTTGACATCATTTTAACGGTAGAGTACCGTTGAAAACAGCCGCGCCGCTATCACCGGAGTCCCGGTGGTAGAGGATGTCCATATGAAAACCTTCTTTCCTTTCTGAAACTAAATTAGTCATCTTGTTACAAAGTTTACACCACTGATTTTACATGAGTAATTTAGCATTTTGGCACCAAATTTGTCGTTTATATAATCCTTGATGTTTTCTGGGGCTTTCCGCTTGTTAAAATTAAAAAAGATAAAGAAACCATGAACTGAAGATTTTAATGAGGTGGATGAATTTTTTTTGTCTTTAGGCCTGAAACCTAAATCATAAAGTAAGTACTTTATTATTATAATTTCGATACAATCAGGATATGTAAATCTAAAATCAATTATACTAATAAAAGTACTATGAAATATGAGATTTAAAGTAAAATAATCTTCATACAAAACGGGAAAGGACTTGAAATTTATAAAATAAATTAAAATATGTAAAATGGAGATAAAAGTTTTCTATTAAGGTTAACAATTAATGTATTACCCTTTTTTTAAATTAAGTTGATCACACAGCTTTTTTATTTCTTGTATACATTTCTTATTTAAAAGTTTGAAAAAATATACGTTGTAACTTGTGTAATATTTCTTTTGAGAGGAAAACATGAAAGGACTGTTGTTGAGCCAGGGACAGGGGCGAGCAGTTTTACAAAGAACTGAAGGATTACAAAGGATTTTATGAGCTAATTAAAAGTCAAGAACTCACTTTTGAGCTTCAATGTAAGACTTATGTTAAAAGTTTCACCACAATATCTAATTGTAAGGATATTTTAGAATGAAACGACTTTTCGCTAGTTAGACAAAGAGTTTATTCTAGAATAAAATTTAACCTTTTGTAAATTTAAATATTTAAAAATGTGATTTCCAGTATTATATTCCACTTCATCGACACTTAAAAATAACGTACAAATAATGATCGTATGAACAATAAAACATCACATCAATGATATTTTAAGGCTAAAACTTCAAGGCTACATTTTAGACTATGTTTTTACGTCTTAATGGCTATTCCTAAGTTAAAAAGACTAGTCCTGGAAAGACGCTTTGTATACACCTAAGTTAAAATCGCCCGGTTTCGTAAAAAAAAAGTAATAGACATGTCTAGATTTTTTTCTACTCTCGCCTAATAGGTATCTTATTGATTTATAAAAGCTTTTACGACGTCGCAATGAAAATTTCAAAACAAAAACTATGATTTTATAGTTTTTTATTGAAATTAGTGTATTCCAAAGTTGATATCTAACTATTCATCTTTAAGGACGGTTTGCTTTTAAGCTACCTTGAGAAATGGTTTTCTAAGAAATGATCAGACAGTTGTACAAAACTAAATAAAATGTTATGAACTTTATGAAAAATATTATTAAAATTATGGAATTTGAGACTGAAGCTTTTGATCTCCCACCATAATACCAAATAGTCCTCGGAAACGAAAATAAAACTGAGAGAACACTGACTTTTAAACAATTCATCAAAGGTTAAAACTGTTTGTTTACGGTAGGTAGATTTGTTTACAATTTCTTCTTTGATTAATACAATGAAGGAGTATTCGTCTTTAAATTTTTTTATACTCATTTAAAACAATTAAGACAGATATTGACTTTTCATTTTATGTGAAAAGTATTACTATTAAATCAAGGATTTGATGTTTCCTCTATTTTCCTACCAGACATTAAAATGTAGCTAGAGGTTAAAATTTTGTTTGTTTACCCTCTACAATATCGCCTGTTTAAACTTCAGCCCATCACGTTTCAGGTGTGTCTGAAAGCGCTCAGGAGCGGCTGATGCTATCAACAGCAAAACTGTTTCCCAGAATCGTGCTCAGCATTGCGTCATCCTCTATGGACGTTGATTTGTGCTCAACCTCTCAACGTAAGCTATTTTCAACCGGTCAAGAGAAACGGAATTCAATTACGTTTGTAATTGAGTATTCCTTATAACAGTTCTTTATATAAAGCTTTATAGGAATTTATGTATATAAGTTAAGTTTATTTTTAGAATAATGTTACATTGCTAAAGAATTTTTGAAAATTATTTTTACAATAATGGTTGAATATTTATATGTGTAACAATGCTCATTCAAGTGATAGAGGATTAACATTTTTCAATCGAATGATAATGGCTTGAATTTAGTGGTCTGAGATGGAAAATCGCCGTCCCTCATCACACGATGTATCTGACTATTTTATAAAAGAAAATTTAGTTCTATTTTGCACTGGATATCAATGAAACAAGTTGTCATGGAGGATTTAACGTGCTACTACGAGGATTTAAATGTACTATACACTCCAAAGTTATTCATAAATAAATTTGAGGTCTTCATAAATCAACCAAAATTAATTCACTGTAATTCACAGGCAACTGCTTTACTTAATTTATACCAGATTGTTGTGAGTAAGTGAAGTTAAGGTAATTTTTCATCATGCCGTTAAAAGTACTGTTTAAAGTACTGTACTGTTTAAATACTGTTTGATTAAAGTATATGCCCGAAATCATAATCAACATTAACGTATTACTAGCACTGTATGTATTTATATGTAGACTACTCAAAAATGAAATATTTGTTAGTTACTTTAACTCTTCTTAAATTTTTATGTAGTGAAACTTATTTAGAATTACGTCATAGCAAACTTAATAATGATTATATTGCGTATGCAGTTTACATACATTTGAGGTATGACCATATCTTTTGTATGACTTTCATAGCGTAGCAAAGGGGGTAAACAAGGAGTATATGCGTAATCTCAGGTTTAACGTACACAGAATTTATGTAATGCAAGGTTGGCTGTACTGATCCACCGGAAACGACAGATGGCATCACTGCCTGCGTAATGGTGCGGAAGTGTTTTAAGACGGCTCACTGCCTTATACATCCCCCTTCTCGCCTGAGTACTCCTTACCAAATTTTGTAGTCTAGATTCTAGATTTTAAATTTATATTGAATATAGCATTTACCATCTCCCATAATTAATCTAGAGATCGAGGTCCGTAAAGTTGCCCCCCCCCCCCCAAATGAGCACTAACAAACAAATATATTACCACTCGTTAGTACTCTTTAGTGCTGGTTGGTGCTCTAATCCCCATCATTAGTGCTCTTATGGTTCAAAATTTATAATTGAACAACTGGGGGGGGGGCAACTTTACAAAAGTTAACCCCACCCAGTGCAAAATCTTTAAGCATTAATGTCGAAAATTATATATATCGATAGTGCAAAAGCCATATATTTATTAATTTATACTAGATTACCGGAATGTGTAGTAGGTATGCTTGAACTATTTAAGCTTGGAACGTTTAACGAATAGGACAGTTATATCTTCCTCATGACAAACGATCATCTTTACGGTATTCAAATATTCTTATAATTTTACCTTTTTCCCAATACAAAGCGATGACAAGCTGCTTTACTACAAAGAGGAAAATTTTTAAAGGACTATTTTAATAATTCCAGAACGACATCGCAGGTGTTCGAGAGCTGCAATCTCTTTCCCGATCCGCTAGATCCTTCTATTCATCTCTGTTTCACTCTGGGCTTATAGATTTTTATTTCGTTTTAAACTTTAAGTTTTGTTTTTAACTTTGAATACAAAACAACTTATAATTTATATAGCTCTCAAGTTAAAAATAACTATAACAATACCTTTAGTTTTATTGTTTTCGTTAAAAATAAAGCTAGTAAAGCCATGGTGTAAAAAAAGAAAGGTATAAGCACAGTCAGCTGGTATGACGAAGTTGGGCTCAAGAAACTAGCGGACCTAACGGTATAAGGGCAGTACTAAGACCGTACACAATAAAATTTTTATTATGTTGTATGAACTGATTTGTATTTTAATCGTCGTAAGTACTAGTTTCATGAGCCCAACTACGGTCACACCAGCTGACCCTACACACGCCTTTCTTTTTTCCTTACACCAAAGCTATAAAGCTATAAAGCTAAGCTAGTTTGTAACGCTGTTGTAGCTTGTTGTTATTGTTGTATTGTTGTAGCTGTGTACTTGAGTGGCTTTTTAACTTGTAAAGCTATTTTTCTTTACAAAACAATAAACAGATTAATAATAAAACTATTTAATCGTATTACTATTACTTTTTTCTTCGAAATGGTATTAAAATAGTAAAAAACCAAAAGGAAAAATTTCTAAATGTATCTCCAAACTATCTATAAAGCTTATTACTACAGTTAAGGTTTCGAGGCCGTGATAAACGATGAAGTATCAAGGCTTAATCACAACGGCAATATCAGGTGAGAGCTGTGATGGACCGGGCGGGCTGGAGCGGGCTCTTTGTTACAGACTCCACAATGTTTCTGGTTTTCCTAAAGAACTACAAATTATAACCGATATTCTGATGTAATTTAAGATTCTCTTATTTTTAACGTGCATAATATAGTTTCCGTGCTTGTTGTGTAAATTGTTACAATGCAATAAGGGGGTCTTGATGTTGTTTGAATTTAATACAATGTATGTTTGTTTATACATGATGAGTTTTTAATGTCCCGTTACTTTTTCCAATTGTTTTGAAATATCATTCCCACACTACTCCGAATATTGTTGGGTAGAAAGTACTTAATTTTGAGTTTTTGGCCATTGTCGGCCTCAATTTTGGATCCGCCATATTGGATACAAAATATTTTTTCCTAATGTAAAGATGGTGTTATGACCCATCATTTCAAACTAGATTTATACACTAGTTTCAATGCCGAAATCCGTTCTTTCAAACTATTGACCCATTCTTAAGATATTAGGGTTCAAAAAAATTGTATTTGAACTCAGCCCGAATTCAGGTGTTTTGTAATTGTATAAATAAGCCCATAGTCTCAGAATAAAGCTAGATAATGACAAGTAACTATTAGCTGTCATTTTTAAGCTATTTCCACCTGATTCTAACGGATTTAGCATTTTCGGGTGCCATCTTGGATCCGCCATTTTGAAACTAGCCAAGTTATATCAAATATAAAGGTGGTATTGTTACTTATCATTTTCATCTAATTTGTCCTGTTGAGCTGAATGACATAATCTGTTTCGGTTATCATTTTCTATTTATGAGATATAACCATTTTTTCAATTACGAACAAAAAATTTATACATTTCTAAAACTAAAAATGATATCACAAAACGGATCACGGCATTCAGTTCGGCATAAAAAATTAGTTGAAACTGATATGTCGCAACACCACATTTACGTTACGTTTGAAATTATATTATCAAAATAACTGATATGGCGTCCGAAAATGCAAAATCTGGTAGAATCAAGTGAAAATGGCTAGGAAACTCATAAGGTTTGCTAGTGGTTACTTGTAATTATATAGCTTTATACTGCGATTATGGGCTTATTTCACCAAATGCATAATGTTAAAAAGAGTTCAAAATACAATTTTTTTTACCCTAATATAACTTAAGAATTAATTGGTCAATACTTTTGTAAACGGATCCTGCCATTAAAATCCGTGTAAAAATCTAGTTTAAAATGATGAGTCACTACAAAATCTTTATATTTGAAACAAATATTTTGTATCCAATATGGTGCATCCAAGATGGCGGCAAAAATGGCCAACCACTCAAAATGAATTACTTCTTACCAAACAATGTTAGGGGGTATTCTGGGATTGATATTTCAAAAATGTGGAAAAGTAAGGGGGCATTTTATACTCACCCTCTATTTAATACACATATATTAGTTTGCTCTGAAAACCATAATGACCCGAAAATTATGTGATAAGTTTCAGCAGTAACAATTTCAAATCTTAAAATTACAACATAAATTAATTAAAAAGACCTATCCCTCCAAAGAAAGGTCAATCTATCATAGTGGCGATAATATTGGCCACTTATGCACATTTATGCATTTGGATGGTTTTAGCATTCATAGTAGGCAGTATGTAGTTATGTTCGTCTATACCAGGTCTCTAGACAACTAAAATTTTAGTAAGCTAAGATTTAGCGCACTACAAGCACCAAAACAACCCAAATGGGAAACTCCACACGGACAACAATGAAACAATTTCAAAATGAGTCTAAAATAATAATAAACCCAATCAAAACAAAAACTTAAAATATTTGGACTTATTTTTCTAAACTTATTCTCAAAAAAACAAAACCTCGCACTATTTATTAGTACATATTTTTATGCTCTGAGGTTTTCTAAAATCATGGAAAATTTTGCACGTTTTGTACGTTCAATAAATACATGTTCTGATATACCAGCTTAAAGCTAAGACCATGTATGACTGGTAATACCATAATCTGTGGAGAAATGTCGTGAAAGGGAATCAAGCTGTGTAATAGGACAAACAAACTCTCAAACAAAACTGAGCCCCATCTTCATGAGTGGATTAGGTGGCTTGTGTGTAGAAGGGATTTCAGGAAATATGAAAAGGGGAGTGACATGACTTGAGGAGTAAAAGCCGCTTTACTTGTAGAGGAGGGATTTAATCAGTTAAACTTGTAATCAACAGGGTATTAAATATTGACTAACTATGCAGGAGTGCTGAAAAGTTCCGGAACGGCTAAATATTTTTTTTAACAGAATTGGATTGAGAAATCAAATTTAGCAAATTCACTCCTATGTAAAAAAAACTACTTTCTGAGCTGTTTACCGACTCTTGGCCCCAAGTGGGGGACGGTCCACAAGCAGTCGGTACAAAATATTAAACGTAAGCATAATACGTCGATTTGGATATCATTTTAAAGGGCTATTCAAGTAGAGTTCATTGCCGTAAACCGCACTTCAAAAGGTTTATTCGTTACATAATGGCGGCTTATCAAAAATCTAATATAATTACAAAGTGTTCGTCTAAATATCGTCTACAATATTGTTCACAGCCTATGTCTGGAGAATCAAAAATCCGGAATTGAATGTCAGACCTAAAAGCCTATTTTCTAGGGTGCTGAAGAAATTAATTTATTACCATCCTAAAAATTAATAACAAAATCCAAAAACTTTGGAAAACTTTGTTGTTATTACTTTTAGATTAAACTATCGATTTAAGGTAGTTTCCCTTGAAAGGAGTTTAAAGGAGGAAAGTAATGAATTAGTGCCATTGCTTAAAACAATAAAATACACAACATTTCATTGGCTGTGTTCTGTAAAAGTTTAATGCGATGGAAGCTCAGAACAGTTCGTTGAGTGACAAGCTTAATGAATCCAGCTTCACTGACATAATTAGGCAATACAAGAGTTTTAATGAACTGTTTCCTAACTTTTAAGTGGAAATGAGTGTTGAACTTTTTTAATTCATATTAATTTGGTGTATTAGTTAAATTTTAAGTTGTTAACTTTTTAACTTTTTGTCACGTTCACATTTCGTTACATTCGTTTTTCGTTTGTTTGATAATTTATAATTGGAACATGTAACAATATTTTTTCAAAATTGGGAATAAGATATTGACTAAAAGTCTCACTACTCAATATACTAAACAATGTTTTGGAAGAGACCGTTTTATATTTTAACACTCCACTAATATATTCAATCGTTTTGTGTAGGATGTGTTCCTATTTTAATGAGTTGCACCTGATAATTTTATTTTAATAGGTAACCGTACCCAGCTTTTCTGCAATAATGGAACAAAATGGTTATGAAAAACGACTGGAATTTCCCATCAGCAAAAATTCCCATGGAATTGACCATTCAAAAGGTTCGTAAAAGGAAGATTTAGTCTCTTAAAGAATACTGTTCCTAAGTTCTGTAATACCTACTTTATTCTATACAGCACTGAAATTTATTGCACACAAATAAGTAACCGAAATTATAAGTAAAACTATGAGGTCTTTGTTATAATACCACTAAATTTGTTTTTTCATTAGGTTTTTATTTCATTACATTCATGTTTTGATTTTTTTTTTTTTTTTTTGAGGGGTTGGGTATTGTCCCACTGACATTTCAATTTAGGTGAAGATTGATAAAGAACTAATGATTGTTAAGAGTTCCTTCGAGAAACGTCATAAAACATACTCGTAGCCATCATGGAAAATGTAAAATGATTTTGGGAAATGTCCTTCACTATTATTTTTCTGTTGCTTTATAAAGTAAAGCAAAAACTGGACTGAGGTTCGTTGGAACTATTGGTTTTGCAGACATTTTCTATATTTTAATACTTTAGTCTATTATTACATTATTGCTGGTGTAAATTTATATTGTCATCTCTGTTCAGCCTAAAAACCTTTTTTCTTTCTTAATTCCGTCATTTAACACGCACACTATATCATAAACTGTCACTATACAGTTTCTCCTAATCCAGCAAATATTGACCGTGACATTGTTTATTGAATACTAGTCCAGACTTTCATTAAATTCTATTTCGAAATGTTAAACTTAAATTGATCATTATATACTTAGCGGGATGAAATTATTAAATGTAGAAGTTAAGTGTAACAGATAAATGTGTTGAGTAGTCACAAAAGGCCAAGCACCAATATTAAATCAGGCGAATAAATGCAAGAATTAACTTTCAAGTGTTCACTTAGCAAGACTAGTCTTCTCTCCACAGTCATGTGAATAAGAAAATTAGTTCACTTATGAGACTTGGAAAGCAGAGAGTTCCCTCCAAACAATCCAGAAAGCCATCATCCGTATCATATAGAACTCAACTGCTTATGTAAACAAACTAACCTTTACATTTTTGCGTTTTGTAATAATTTCAATATCAGGTTTCTATACAGAGTGTTTCAGAACTCCCTACCAATATTTTAGGGCATTGATCCTGGGTAAGAAACATATCTAAATATCATATTTAAATTGTCCGGAAGTCCTTAGTTACTCGTACAGCCGCCATTTTGTTTTTTTCACTTATTCATTTATTTCTAAAAAACGGTTATACATATGAAATTGAAACTTTGCACAATCATTTATAACAACTAGACAAAGCTACAAAAAAATTTAGAAAATTTTTCATATCTATAAAACAAAATGGCGGTCATTTAAAATTTTGTTTCTTAAATAACTAAAAAAAACCGTTGATTTTACAAAGATTAACAAGAATAACTTTTTTTAGTTAATTCAATGAAAGATCGATTGACACCTTTTTTTTAAGATTGGACGAATATTAACTGAGATATGGCAGCTTTAGTGATACGTGAGTATTATTGAATAACTACATAACAGTGAATAAAATTGAAAAACTACATTGAATAAATAATAACATTTTCAGGCAACAATAAAATCAGCTGATTAGTTTGTAAAAAAGTACGTTGACTTTCACCATAGCTGATATAAAAAGTTTGGGTGTTTGGTGTTAATTTTAAAGACAGTAAAGAGGAGTGCAGTGTTTAATCCATCCTAATGATAGATAATTGATAAAAAGGATAATTTTGGGGTTGTGTAATATTTTATTATTGTTTGAAACAATCTAAAATCGCTTATAAATAACATGAAAAGCAGATGGAGACTGTTGCATTGTTGTGGCAGACTTTAGCCTCATGCCTCGGCATGCACTGCAACTAACCTCCAGCGGTCACGTATCACTGAAGCTGCCATATCTCAGTTAATATTTGTCCAATCTTAAAAATAAGGTGTCAATCGATTTGTCATTAAATTAACTAAAAAAATGTATTCTTGTAAATTTTTTGTAAAATCAACGGTTTTTTAGTTATTTAAGAAACAAAATTTCAAATGAACGCCATTTTGTTTTATGAATTTGAAAAATTTCAAAATTTTTTTGTAGCTTTGTCTAGTTGTCATAAATGATTGGGCAAAGTTTCAATTTCGTATATTTAACCGTTTTTTAGAAATAAATTAATAAGTGAAAAAAACAAAATGGCGGCTGTACGAGTAACTAAGGACTTCCGGACAATTTAAATATGATATTTAGATATGTTTCTTGCCCAGGAACAATTCCCTAAAATATTGGTAGGGAGTTCTGAAACACCCTGTATAAAATGTTTTTTTAACCTTTCAGCCGTCTCTATCAACCTTCTGAAATTTATTTTCACTTTTCACCTATATCACTACACTTCAGCGAGAGTGAAAAGTAAATTTATAGTTGTTTAAAATTTTGTTTACTTTTTAATTTTACTAACTATTACGAGGAATTAAAATGCATCGTCAGTGCAAGAAACAAAACAAATTAAATTAATAAATATATAAAATCACCATATTAAAAATGTATTAACTTTACACTCCTGCTGAAAAAAATATAGATAATAAGCTAAATAAATTATACTATTATAATAAGGGATCCTGCCAAAGTTTTGGCGGAGACTGATAATTTCCTACGTAACAAGCATACTTAACCGTCTTGTTTGATTACTTTCTGCACTCAATTAAGGCTTATTTAATAAGACCCTTTGACGAACGTAACAAAAGGCATTATTAATAAAGCCCACAGACGGTTACAAAGACCTTGTAATTATAGGTCTTAAGAACCTTTTTTACTCAACAACCTTGGTATCGAACTAAACTAAACAATCATATGTATTTAGAATAATTGCCTCGTTTGAAAAATGCCAGTGTATTTAGAGCGGGTTTCATAAAACTCAAATACATAAAATATTCCTTTCAGTTGCCTTGAACATATGGAAGAAAAATCTTGATCTGTGTTTTATTTTAAATAAAACTGCTGTTTTACTTCGAACATTAATGGGAAGCCTAGATTTAGACTAACATGAGAGGGTTGTACTTGTGAGAGGGTTGTAGGATTTTTTTGATCCAGTGAGAACATGTTATAGGAAAAGTGATATTTTATTATCAAAGATATATGGTCATAGAGGTGTGAGATGCATCATATAACCCTGTTTAAAATAGTAAAATATTGTCTTGATGGTCGATGTGTATTATTATGAACATGTCGACAGTCTCGACGGACAGCGACCACATCCCCTCATTGCTGCCCCGTGGGTTCCCGCAGCAGCGGGATGATAATGGTTATCTGCCTACGTACTCAAACCTCCGCACCACCACTACGCGCCCATTATTAGTCCATTTTCCAAGTATATCATTTTCAGTTTATTTTTTCCTATCATAATTAGGCTATAGTACTTTGTTTCTTAAAAAGCCCTTCAGCATACATGTACCAACAATTATTATGACACAAACAAAAAAAAACTTATTTTTAGTGAACTTATCTAATTATTCATGTTTATGATTAATTTTGTATTAATTATGCAACAAAAACGACACGCTTTTATTACTTTTTAGAACATTAAAAAAAGTCTCAATTTTTTATGTTAATGTAGGTCTAATTATTATTAAGATAATTATGAATGCTTGTGAGAGTTTAAGTGTTAATTTAGAATTAAAGCTAAAATATCTTGATGTTATACAATCATGCTAGGAAATGGAATTTAGGATATTTTTTTTAATGTATTATACAAGCAGCCATATAGGTTTTCAGCTCTTTTTTATGTAATACAGTTATTTTTTGTAATGGTAATACATTAATTTTCCCTAGCTTTGATTATGTTTTTATTTATTTATTTATTTATTTATTTATTTATTTATTTATTTATTTATTTATTTATTTATTTATTTATTTATTTATTTATTTATTTATTTATTTATTTATTTATTTATTTATTTATTTATTTATTTATTTATTTATTTATTTATTTATTTATTTATTTATTTATTTATTTATTTATTTATTTATTTATTTATTTATTTATTTATTTATTTATTTATTTATTTATTTATTTATTTATTTATTTATTTATTTATTTATTTATTTATTTATTTATTTATTTATTTATTTATTTATTTATTTATTTATTTATTTATTTATTTATTTATTTATTTATTTATTTATTTATTTATTTATTTATTTATTTATTTATTTATTTATTTATTTATTTATTTATTTATTTATTTATTTATTTATTTATTTATTTATTTATTTATTTATTTATTTATATTGCATTTTGACCTTCGACTTTTCTCACAATCCATTATTCGAGGGTCTCATATAGATTTGATATTGCACCATAACCTTAATCTCAGTAATATTATAAATGGAAGTATGGATGTTTGTACGCGAATCTGATGTTCCATCATGGGAACACTACTAGCCCGATTGAGCTGAAATTTTGCAGGAATACAGCCAATAAACCAAAGATAGACAAGGGCCTTTTTTATATTGAATTTGCACTAGGGCTCCAATCCATTGGCTTTCAAAGTTGCCATTTTATTCTAATACGAAGATTTTGTTTACATAAAATCTAACGAAACACGTCATTAGATTTTATGTAAACAATATCTTGAACAGGTGATCTTTATTAAATAGTTAGAGGCATGACAACGTCTGCTGGATTCAGTTAATATAATTAATAATAATAAAACAATTTAATAATATCCGATACCGTCTTTAATACTTTTTATTACATCAAAATGAGTCTTTACAATTTTTTATGTTAACGTAAGCTTAATTGTTATAAAGATACTTATAACTGCTTGTAAAATTAAGAACATTTTCAAGTGTTAATTTAGAATTAAAGCTTCGATACTTTGATGTTATACAACCATGCTAGGAAATGGAAGTTTGGACTAAAAAGATTATCTTTACTTACTGAAAAATTTAGAAGTTAAGTGTACAAAATATTCAAAGAGGCTGTAAAATACTTCAGTTATAATCTCCTAAAGAAACGGAAGTGTCATCTATACTGTATTAAAGTGACACTCTAACTAAATTCAACCGTAAAATTGCATTAAAGTTGAGCCTAAGTGGATTAGTTGGTGTTGACTTCAATATAATACATAAAAGGAGCAGCTCTGCCACTGGTTCTAATCCATAACGAGCTCTGTAGGTTGGATTAGGGTATTAAACCTGTGAGGCTCTTCAAGAAACAAATTAGTGGTGTAAATACCTTATGTCATCCAGCTCAAAAACGGTCTTCAATGCGACCTAGGTTTCAGTACTTTTTTACTATCATCAGGCTACGAAAATCTTCATCCAGTCTGTTGGACGTCTGTTGGACAGACTGGATGAAGGTTTTCGTAGCCTGATGATAGTACAAAAGTACTGAAACCTAGGTCGCATTGAAGACCGTTTTCGAGCTGGATGACATTAGGTATTTACACCACTAATTTGTTTTCACACCAGCTCAGGGGCAATAAAACATCTTTAAGATGTCGAAACTGTCTTCAAGAAACTTTAAATATTCAAATGTTTGACGTCATCTCTAAACTACCAGAAATTCGTTAACTTATGATAATAATTTTTAATTTTTTGCAGCACGTCATCACATACTGATAACATCTCAATAACAACGTTTGTTTGCAGGTTATGTATGAGGCTAGATCCATATCCAAAACCTTTGAGCGAGAGGCCATCACTTTTTTAGTATTTCGATAACCTTAATTAATTTTCATCGTAATACCAATAAAATACCAGTGAAAACACAACTAATGCCAAATGAAAAAATATTACATGAAAAGCTATAAAACAATGTACAATACTGAGGTATCAAGAGTCAAGGGAAAGCTTGAGGAAAGGTGACGACAGGGGATGGTGAATATCATCCTTGGAAAGAAACTTCTTACAACAAATTTTTAAATTTAAAATACTAAGGAAAACATTGGTACCACGGAAACTAGATGAAGCCACTATTTTACTAACCATAAACAACTAAATTATAACAAACATAGCTCAACTAAAGTTATTTTACAACATATTTTTAGGGAAACTTTTAATGGAAAGAATGATCATTTAATTAGGCGACACTGACCTCTCAGCGAGTCTATAATATTGTATTGGAGGGGACTATAACTTTAACCAGCTTCTACCAAAACTAAAACAGTGCGATTCAAATTTTAATTTACCTCCACCTCTTGACATTTATACCAGAGCCATGAGAAATCTTTTAGAAATTAATCTTTCTTTATTATAAGTATACTTTAGATAATTTTAAATCCAATCAACTGTTTAACATTGTATTTATCCATTAATTCACTACTTTGTACTTCTACTTTGTAAACAATATTGTCATATAAGGTTAATGAGTGAAGTAATTGTGAAAATAGTGATCACTTTACAGTTGCCTAATCCATTTTTTTACGTCTGGCCTGTAATCCAAGGAGCCTAAACACAAACAATTTAAGATTCATGGATATATCTTGTCATCTTACCAAAAATAAATATTATATCTTGTTATTTATGGTAAATGTTTACATAATTTATTAAAAATAGTCTTTATATTTTATAATTTATTTGTACAATGGCCAAATACCATTTATACACACCATTTATAGATACCATTTATTTGTACACTAGCGTTTACTTTGAATATTTTTAAAAAATTGAAAATATTTTATGAAGTATTTTTAACCAACGGTGGGTTCCGAATCACTACAACAATATACTACAGATTAGCTTCCATGAGAGATTTAATTTTAATGCCCATAGCTTACGATGAATTATATTAAGCACTATTGTGACTATCTCCCAAATGTACTAAAATATAAAATAATGATGCTGTAGGCTAATTTAGCTAAGCTTTTCAAATACCCTTATCTTACGGTAAATTATATCACGCATCATTTTCTACTCGAATGTCAACCTAATATCAAATACTGAAATATGAAGTATTCAAATATCCTACCGTTACAAACTTTAGAGAGGTATATAATCATAGTTCTTAGAAGAGATTGCCTTAATAATTTCGATGTTTTTATGAATGGTAGGTTAGTCATCTATTGGAATAACATCAAAGGGTGATTCATCAATATAAAATAATTTACAACAACAAACTCACTTTATCAAAGTTTAGGCTGCGATAAATTGTGTGCTTGTTTAAGGATCACAATCTTAAGATTGCTAACTGTGCGATCAACATGCAGAAAGAAACTCTTGCAATTAATATTTGTAATATTACTACTTTATAACATAATACCACTGACTTAGAATATAAAAGGAGACCTGCCAACCTCATGGGCCAGATGTGCCTGCTTTGTGTCACCCAG
Organism: Flexamia atlantica; assembly: GCA_035578135.1. Lineage (NCBI taxonomy): Eukaryota > Metazoa > Arthropoda > Insecta > Hemiptera > Cicadellidae > Flexamia > Flexamia atlantica. The sequence goes on along the minus strand of JAQJVK010000012.1, from coordinate 14,291,383 downwards.
GACTTGAAGTGGATGTAGTTCGAATGTATAACCAACAGATAGTGTTGATGTAAATTATTCATTTCGGTTTTAGGAACTTAATTCGCTATAAAACAAGAATTCTTCTTAAAATTGCTATCTCAATACCACATTGTCAAAATATCTCCTCCATATAGCGTAATTAGCAGTTGGCAGCAGTATACTCTATTGGAGATTGCTGAAACTAAGACCTCTTTCAAATTCTGGCTGACACTAAAGCTGGTGCACTTTTATAATGGCAATGGAAAATCTCCTTCTGAATTCAAAGTCAATGATGATACATAATTATCATGTTGCATAATAACATTAACGTTTTACCACCATTCAAGCAACTATGACTTATTATACAATCTTAGGAAATGTAATGTCACTAGCCCCCCCCTCCCCTTCAACACTAAAACAAAACCTATTTCTATAGAACATCATGTGAATTACAACGGCTTCAAACATTTTAACGCACTCCCAGAAACTATTAGATCTGGACAAGACAGGACAATTAGGGTGAAAAGGTGAAGTAAATGCTAATGGAGCAGGTAGTAAAAGAAAATTTGATGAGATGTAGATTATTTATCGTTAGTCCAATGACTTTTATAACCCATGTTTAAGTATACCTTGTGTAACTTAGGTTTGAATATTTTTATATTTACACTAGTTTTTCTTTTTTACCACTAAAGGTTTTTGATTTTAATTAAAATCAGCCTACAATAACAGCTACTACTTATGAAATAGACATCTAATATTTGTATTTTATTTGTGAAAATTTGCATAAATTTATTAGTATTTGAATGTTTTTTTTTCTATCCTGTAACAGTTAACTACTTTAAAATACTGTCCAAAGGGGGTTGAAGACGATCCTTAATCAAGCTCGATACAGTGTAACAATATTAAAAGAGATATTTTTAATAATGCAAAAATCATTCATATAAAATGTCTTACTTTCAAAAATGTTCGTGTCATGTTATCCTAATCAAAAGTAATTGTTTGATGCACTGTTATACGCCGTTTCCTTGCTACGACGAAAGAGACGATAATCTCGCCATTCCAGAACTAAAAGGAAAGAGATGAATGTGAGGATTTCAGAGGTCTGGGGAGAAATTTTCTCTTCTTGTAACACCTGAGGTTTCATTTTACAATGATAATATTTTTTTACAAAACTTAAAATACTAATGAAATAAAAATTATGATATTTAAGGATTTTATGCATTAATAAAGAAAAACTTTCAACAAAATAAGAGAGGAAACGTGATCCTTACAGGTTCCTCATTTTATAAAATATACAATTACGATCTTCAGATAATCTGCAACTGTCTAACGTGTCCTTTAAATACTGATAATTTCTTATGTTCATTATACGTAAATGCTACAGTCATATTCTGTAAATGATGAGTACTCCTTGTATTCAAACACAAACTAAGGTTTAGAGTAATCAATATATTAAATTTCATAAGATATTTTAAGAGTCTTAACATTTATAGACTTTTTATTTTAAACGTTCCATTTCTATTAATATGCTGAATTAAGAGCCTGGAATTTTCACTATTTTTATCACTATCACTGAGACGCTGACACTATCTATAGCATTTTAAGGGGAATATGAACGAAGGATGATTGTGGTGCATTACTTCATGACATTGTTGGCAAATATCAGGTGATCAGTGTTATCAGGAATATTAATTAGCAGCCCTATAATTATTTACAGCTATATCCGGATTCGAAACTTCACAAAATATTCTCAGGACCTATCAGGACTAAGAACAATCTTATAGCTTTCATACTGCGATGCACAAACGTTACCTCTGCCCTACCCAACCAATTGATTTAACTTCATTACAGCCATAACCCGAACACGTTGCTTGGTTGTGGCTTTTAATTTACTAATGATTCTAATGTCAGGAGCTAAATAAGTCCATAGACCGAGTTAGAAAACAAATTAACTTGTATGTTAAAATCGATATAATATAGATGAAATGCTTGTTTGGTTATAACATTAAAAGTTATAAAATGTTGAACTAAAATCTAAATATTACGAAGAACCAATAAATTACAACATTTTATTCTAATAGTTTTCAACTTAATTGACTATGAACTATTCATAGCAAAATTTGCTCTTTATACGTAGTATACAAATTGAGGAAATAAATTAAACACACATATTGAATATAGTACATACACACATGTCCCCACACACTAATGGGTAAATATTAATAATGCATCTCCCGTTCATTTTAGAGTAAAAAGTGTGCAATAGCTAGCTGAAATAAACAAGGAGAACAGACTGACGACCAGTTTGATTGAACTAAATGAAAAGAGAAACGCAAATGAATCATTGATAAATAACTCTCCTTGTTCATCCGTCCTTTCATAGTTTCGCCAATACTGCGGTCATGATTGAAAGAAGGCGTCCTTCTTTCTTCGCTCGTTGCGGTCATTGGTGATTTTTTGAACAAATGTACATTGATCAAAACATTTAAAGGAAAATATTTTACACTATTTATGCAAACTAAATATATTTTAAAACGATTTCTTCAAATAAATATTTACCTTCACCCCTTAACATGCACCTCAAGAAATGTGAAAATAGAGCTATTAATTTATCAGTTCCCATTATCCTCATATACATTGACGGCACACGTAAGTGGCTTATTTAATGGTGAGAGTAGGAGGCATCCCATACAGGTCGCAATTTCTTATCAAACTCTAGTGAATAGGTGTGGACACTTTATATAGTTTATTCATATATGTATAAATAATCCGTATTTTTTATTGTTTTTAACGATCGAAATAAGGCTAAGCAATTATGCTATGAACTATTTTTATAGTCAAAAATAAATGACAAAATGATATAATGATATTAATTAAATGAATAATTAATTTAATTATTTATTAAATTTAATTAACTGTTTGTAAGACAATTTTTTTTAGTTTTACACACCTTTTCCTCTGTTTTTTTCGGGTCAGATTCAAAGCCCCGCGGCTATTTACCCATGTTGGTAAGCTCTCAGTTCAAGGAACTGTTTATTTTTCAGGAGGGTTTTAATGGAGTATTTTTCCAAGTGCTCGTATCCAAATAAAATAAATATTCAGTTTGTGTAAAATGAAAACATTCAATGAAACGTACCTTTAAAATATTATTGCTGATTTTTTTCTTGCATCGCAGTTGTTTGATCTAAACTATTTTTTAGACGTATTTACTCACGTCTTTTGCAACCTTTATTTTCTCATTAGTGAATGTTTCGGCACTAGGTCACAAATATATGTGAATACATACATAAATAGCCCCGTTGCAGCAAACCTCAGAAAAGATACCCCGCGAATTCCAAGTGCGTAAAAACATATTTTGATCCAACAGAGGAAGATGACAGTTTTTATAATCTCCTGAAGAAAAATAACATGGGGCTTGAGTATTCAAAAGGTATGTTAATACTGTTTGATTCAAATTCGATGTCTCGTAGATCTGAACTATAAAAATCTATGTAAAACGTTTTATCAAAGAAATCAGGAAGATATAACCTCCTTTTATTTTCCATAAGGGTAACATAAGGAATGAGAATGAAGATCTGTTGCCAAGAAAGTGTAAATACCGGTAATATTAGACTACTATGCATTAGGTTTCATCATTTTTTGGTGTGGTATGAAGCCACAAACCAAGTTTTATTAAGATACATTGAGAAATAAGCGAGATGTAGAGTTTTGATTATTTCCAATAAGGTTACCATTGGGACAATTTACTTTGGTTGCTACTGTAAAAGCTTCTTCTCTATAGGGGAAATTCGCTAAACCTAATAACAAATAATGTACACCATTGAGTAAGTAAATTCATTATTTAATCTACAATCAGTGCTACATCACAAATTAATATAGGAATTTTCTAAAAGAAATAAGCTATTACCCTAGCTTATTGAATTTCAGAATTAGATTCCATATTAATTTGATTATTCCGTAATTATCATTATGGGATCGTCTTAGCACAAGGATAATTACTATTGTCAGCAGGAAGGCTAGCTTCCAGATTGAAAAGTAAATTGTCAATGTGCGTAAATTGTAAATTTTATTGCGCAACAATAAAAGCAAATTGTCAAAAGTAAAGTCCCTTCTGGTGACGATTTATTATTAGTGTTTTTACAGCCTATCATTAGGCAGTAAGATAAATTTCCCTCAAAGAGCCCTTGATAAATACCCAAGACCAAATAAGGAACTTATTATACTGAAAACCCTAAATAATTTTCTAAAACAGTAACTATGTATTCTGAATATGCATGTAAATTAAATAACGAACGATCATAACCAGTTATTTATATTTCCAATCATTTTCTCTTGAGAAAACTCAAATAATGAACGAAATAATCCATAAATCCCGGCGTGAAGCGAAAGAGATGAATGGAAGGATCTTGGGGATTGGAGAAGAAATTGCAGCTCTCGGCGCACCTGCGATGTCGTTCTGGTGTTATTAAAAAATTCTTTCATTTATTGCAAGCTTACATTATTATCAGAACTTTCATAAACGTAAATGTTTGATCCAGTTTACTCTCCTACTGCGGTAATTATATGGTATTTGCGTAAGTATATGCGTAAAGAGGTATATCTATTTTTGTTTTTTGATGCTAAGGGTTTAAATACATTTTTAGATTTTTGACACTGGAGACATGTAACTGAAACTATCTTTCTTAATAACTAAGATTTTAGGATCTTAATAACCTTAATAAGAATCTTAATAACCATTATAATCGGATTAATATTCCTGTGAACTGTATACAAACCAAAAATTGTTTGTATCATAGCAGTTATATTGGCTGTAACTGATATCAGGATGAATAATCAGCTTGCGGTGTTATTTTGAAATTTACACCTTCTATAGACGTTTCTTTGTTGTATATGTTACCGGCAAAGTATGTAATCAGACATTGTATACAATGCCTAGGCAATCTATACAATGCCAAAAACTGGTTAGGTAAAGTATGAAATATCGCGCATTATATACTTTGCCTAGTCATTCTGTAAAATGCCCGCTGGCTCTTTAGGCAAAGTATGAAAAACAGTGTTCCACAGTTCGCGGTTCGGGCGACGTCTCAAGGTCAATGCCACCCCAACCCCTCCCGTTCATCCCTTCTCGCGCCTACGCCGCATTAACACCTAAACACTAAACCTAACCTAGCCAAAACCTAACCTAACATAACCTAACCTAACATAACCTAACCTAATGTGATCTAATCTAACCTAACCTAACCTAAACTAACCTAACCTAACTATAGGTTAGGTTAGGTTAACACATTTTCAACTTTCAGAACTTTCATATTGTACACTAATTAATTAAGTTCTTATAGACGGACATTTTCAACTTTCGGCAATTCCATTGTACTATAAACATTTTCCTAACCTACATTTTCCTACTTTGATACTTTGGTACATTGGTCCTCATCAATACTTTGCCCGCCTACCTAGTGGGCTTTCTGTACAATGCCTAGTCAAAGTGTTTAAATTAATAATAAAAATACTCCATTTCACACTTTGCCTAAAAGCATTAGGCAATGTATAGATTGCCTAGTCATTCTATAAAATGCCTAAATTTCATACTTTGCCGGTAACATATATAAAAGGTATGAAAATAAAAGTTGCCGGATGAATAATTAAGCAACTTTCAGTGGCCAATCACTGGAAAAGTTCTGTTAGATCTTTAAAGTTGTGCTATCCAACTTGCGGTTAGTGTTGATTGAGTAAAAGAACTGTTTCATGTTTTGTTAGCTAAGGAACAGAAGCGAAAATCAATGTTCTCACAGTGAATAAATGATAGTAAAGAACCCGTACCAATATAAGGTTTAGTGGTTCAAATATGAGAGATTCAACTTCATGAGCTTCCATTATGCAGTCCCATTATGCAGTCCGAGCTGCCACCTGTCGGCTGTGTAAGGAAACAGTGCTGCCATCTTTATAGCGCAACAAGAAAAGTAAGCGACCGCACTTTTGTGAGTAAAATGGAATATTGCATCGTCAAGAAAATATGTCACACGTTTATTTTGCAATTTTGCGCTTGACAATTTATGTGATGTAAAGTTTATGGGCTGCATTGTGGTTATTTCTATTTGATGTCGTGGAATACGCAAAGGGAAGGATTCACAGTTTAATACTGTGTACTAGTAAAATTGATTCTTACTTTTTTGTTAGCTGTAAAAACATAAATTATTTTTGTATTTTATTAATTGGTGGCAGCTAGTTCCAAGCCTGGTTAGATAAATTAAATATGACTCTTTGTTTAATTTCTGTAAGTAAACTCCAATTATGTTTATAACTTAAGGAAATAACGACCAAAAACTTAAAAGTATAAAATACAGCGTAGTTTTAGACGTCTTCAGCAAAAGACGAGGAGTCGAAGGAGTGGGAGAGAGACCGCAGTCCAGTCACATTGTACAACACGGCTGTGCACCTGGGTCCTGTTCTAGAGTGACGTAGTGTCATCAATGGTCATCATGGCGGAGTGGCTGGAGAGGTGGGCCGACAACATGTTATTCTACCGAAACCACATTCGAAAAGAGCTCATCATGTTTGGCGGTATCGCACTTGGCGGCATCTTCATGTGGGGTGAGTACCGTTATGTATCTCTTTAAATATAATTTCTAATTTTTGAAACGAAAGTTAACATTTTTGAAATACTATTCATATACCCTGACGTTTAAAAGGTGAGCTTTTTCATCAGGTAAAATGTTATTATCTAAGGCAATTTAATTTTTCTGTATCAATTATTGATTTCAATGTTATGTGTTTAATGTTGTTCAATGGTATGGGTTTACATTACCTCCCGCCGGGAAACAAAGTAATCACTTTACTCCCGCTGGGAGACAAAATCTTATTTTACTCACTCACTACCACTACAAGGAGTAATAAACGTTTAAACATAACAGATGGGGAAAAAGTGTTTTTGAATATTCTTTTTACATATTTTTCAAGTTATGTTCAAGAAAAAAATACTTGGTCGTTATTCAAGTCAAGCAGTTGTCATTAATCATAATGGTGTTAGCACTGTGACAGATAATGACAGATTTTAATGACCAAGTTAGTAAAATTAATTTTATTTTTTATTTATTTAATAGCAGATAAAGCATTTACAATGAAAATGCAACAATGCAAAGATCATTTGTCTAGTTTGCTTAAGCCATTCATGAAGTCAATTGATAAATTATATGAACGATAGCCATGTTAATCAGTTTTTTATTTGTTTTAAATGCCGCCCCCCCCCAAACCTTTTTCCTCAATTTTTCAAACATCAATCCCACACTTTTCTCGACTGCCATATTGGATGGATCTGCTATATCGGATGTACAGTTTTTTCAAATGTAAAGGTGGTGTTGTGAGGCATCATGTTATTGTATCTAAACACGCACTGAAATTTCACAATCCAGTTCTAGAAATATTTACTGTTCCTGAGAAACTAATACTTTAAAAATCTTAACTGTTAACAAATTTTAACTTGCTCTTTAAAAATAATCAATATAAGGCTACATAATGACAAAACAATCATATGTCATCATTAAGCCATATACACTTGATTTTTACAGATATAAAATTGTCAGCATGCATCATAGATCCGCCATTTTGTAATGAGCTAAGTTATTTCAAATATGAAGGTGGTGATTTGACTAACAACCATTGCATTTGAAAAAAAAAATATATTTTTTATCTAATATGGTGGATCCAAGATGGTGGCCAAAATCTGCCACCCATTCAAAATCAAGTACTCACTACCCACCAATGATTGGGGATAATCTGGGATTGATGTTTGGAAAAAGTGGAAAAAATCTACAAGGGGGTACACTTAAAACTCACCCTGTATAAAATGGATATAAACAAAACGTCTTAAAACACTTATTCATGTGCTGTAAAACGTTGTTTATTCATAACCATTATTTTATCATTATAACAACTCCTATTATGTTGTTCAAATTATAAAATAAAACATCTATGTGACAATCTGTTTGTTTTCGTCGTACGTAGCGTTGTTGTACTTAAGTAAGGGAGCCGAAGAGCTGTAATATTCTAAATATTGTTTGTTAATATTTTTAAAAAAACAACTTTTCAAGTATCACTCGAGTCAAGGTTTTGCTAAATTCTTTTAAGAAACTAGCAAAACCTTGACGAATACCGAGAAATATGTCTGCTGCTAAGATTATCAAGAGTTGTTACTTTCATTGCAAGGTCAATATGTAAAGAATGCAGTCGCTGACACAGAGCTGATAAAGTTCCTCAAAATAGTTCAGCAGGTGTTGCTTATCAGTCATTTTTGTTACAAGTTGAACTATCACCAACGTTTTTATCGAGTTATCAAATACCTTTGTAAATATTTCCAGTTACCTTCTACGTCCTGGATTCCTGGTATTGTGAACCTTAGGTATTCTAACGATTGCAACTATGCAATCAGTTTATACTAGGAATAATTTTCACAGAAATGAAAGTCAAGATAACGTTAATAAGTTTGCTACTTTCCTTCTAGTCCACGAATTTTAGACGTAAAAAAGTGAATCGACCCAACAAATTCTGACCAAATCGTAACGTCGCACAGATTTTAAGTAAACCTTTCTACCGAAAATGTCAAAAGTCTCCGGAAATACCTTCTCTACTCGAGCCGCCATCTTGAAGTACCGTTTTCTGGTCCGTGTTCCTCTATACATTTTTATCAATCAATATTAGATCCATATTTCAAAAAGTATAAAGGTTTTTTTTGTAGCGGACGAAATTTCCAATAAAAATATGAATTTATACAGTAATTTTTTTAAATAACAACTGATATTAATTTTCTAAAATGTTGTAATTTTAATACCCCTACCTTAAGAAGTACATGTAAAATGTTGCTTAAAATACATTCCTAAGGGGCGAAGTCCTTTGATCTTAAAGAATAATAAATTATATTCATAGAATCCTTCTACAAATTATAGTTATATGTAACCTCAATCATCAAAAATTTGTTCACAACAAAAGCGAGGGTGAGGTGACAGAAAAGGGTATTCCTTGATTTATCTCCAAAAATATTACCAAAGGACTCTATTTTGATGAGCTTACCCACGCCTTTATTGTGAACTAATTTCGATGTGTAAAATAACTGGAATTTTCATCAGAACTCTATGAATATAACTTATCATATTAAAGGGCTTAGCCCCCTGGGAATGTATTTTACATTACTTTAAGTTATGTACTTATTATGGCACGGGTATTATGATTACAACATTTAGTAAATTAATACTAGTAGCTGTTGGAATCGCATTCCTTTAAAAGAAGAAAATATTATCTGCTGATTTCCGTTTTCAAAACTCTATTTTCTTCTGCCTGGTTAAAATTTTATTTTAAGTAAGGCAGCAATAATTTGTTGATGCAAATTGTCTTAACAACTCCATGAGCAAACATATCATTTTAAAACAAAATTGTTGTTTAGAAAGACTTATCTAAATTTATTTTTAGTAATTTCATTTTAAAACTTTCATTTATTATAAAGATGAAGTACTAGAGCACGAGATTCCAAGAAATTTCTATTTCTGAGATTTAATGAAATAGGAGTTTCGCTTTTTTTGCAATCCTAAATGAGTAAAGTAAAATAGTAACAATCAAAAGTTCACTATATCCGTTTATGTTCCAGTTTACTGGAGATGCGTCCTGTGTTGCGACAAATCCTTCCAACAGCTGCTTAAATACCGAAAACAAATGCAGAAGCTGGAAAAGGAAGAGGAGCAAGAGTTAAGCGAGGATTTTAGCAAAACTCCGCTTGAACAAAACCCGCTTTCTCAGGCCAACGAAGATGGGATTGTTGTCATTAATTTGGGACTGCTTGGAAAACCGAGTCAAAGCCGCAAGGAAAAGTAGCCTTAAAAATCATAAGCAGATGTATTTTGTTTAAGAATGTTAAAAAAAATTAATTATGTTGTAAGCCAAATAAAGTGTGTGATGTCTGATTGTATTTCATTAAGCAATAAACCCTCGACACCTTTCGATAAGCTGTTTTGAAAGCAGCAACTCTAATATAAGACTTAAATGTATCATGAGCTATTGCACGAAAGAATGGCAAATAACAAATGTATTGCCATTCAAGACTCTATTCAATACCTAAAACATTTGTTAGTAAAGAAAAGAAAATTTAATTGACTTATGAAAATCATAGTTGTTTAATTTATTGACATTATAATATAAAGAATAGGGTTTTTTGTTTATTTGTTGTAAGGGGTAGACACAAAAACTACCGAAATCTTACAAAAATGTTGGATTGTGAACCAATGTATCAAATAGGCCTTAGGCCCTTCGTCCTCTATTTTATGTATACAGGGTGAGTCAGACACCCGTACACCAACTGTAACGGGAGAACGGTTTAACGTAGAAACGCCAAATAAAATTATTCCCCACTAATTTGCATATGAAGAATTCATTAAAAATATTTTCATCACGATTTATCTACAGGGTAGATAAATTTTACTTTATTTATACTTTATTCCTACTTTATTTCTACTTTATTCTATTTTATACAGGGTTCCAGAAATGAAGGTCATAAGTTCGAATCTCCAAATTTTCTTAAATTAACCTATAGCAAATTTTATATAATTTTAATGATCTTGTTAAAAGAAACATTTTGGTGAAAACAGAACTAAATTATCTCAATCCGTTTCAAAATGGCGGCCTTTTTTGTGACATTTTCGATGTTTACGGAAACCCCTGTATTTTCTAAACCATTCAATATTTTTCAGTTACGATTCGAAATACTTAATCCTTGGTAACTCAGCTTTCCTATGATATGTCACATAACAATGTTTGATAATATTCAATTTTCGGACAAAAATTAATTTTTGAAAATGTTGGTAGCCCTGAAAATTGGAAAATTTCATTTTTCCATTGTGTTTTTCTGATGTTCGACAGTAACACTAATATGATCGAAAATTTCTATTTTATTCTCGCTGAAAAAATATTTCACTAACCTTAAAAAGTAGCAAAATGTATACATAAAGCTGTTACTTTTCATCTATTTTTTGTGTAATGGACTAGCATTATGCTGTTTTTGCATTCTTAATTCACTGATTACGCAGATTTCCTGCGGCAATTTTACTCACGATCACATCCACGTCATTAAATACATTACAGCTCAAAAGATTAAATTTGGCAAAAATGCCATCTACCTTCAATTTCAAGCTTTTTTCATTTATTTCCGATGGGGCATCCTAATACTGCAAGCGATTTCTTACATAATTACATCCAAATTAAGGTTGGGTGTACAGCGGATGACTAGGAGGGTACGACTGACGGAAAGTGAGGCTTATATAAAAACACCAAGAACTCATAAAAATATTTTATGCCTTTATTTTGGTCTACATTAACATCTATTTACCTTCAGGGACAAAAATATTAAATATTAAGAAATATTTAATTATATTTTTAATAAGTTAGATTATAATTTATAACAATGTACCAAGGTTTATTATTTTAATTGAATTAGTTCATGAATAATAATGTATTTAATTTATATATTAATATATAATATAAATTAAATAAATTATTATTAATTAATGAATTAATTCAATTAAAATAATTAATTAATTAAATTAAAATAATGAATTGATTCAATTAAAATGGTGTTCAATTCAATTTACAAGATTTCAATTTCTACTTCACAATAGAAAAGACTCGGAAAGTGCTTGGACAAACATATCGTTTTGTTTAGATCAGTGTTTCCCAACCTTTTGGTGCTCGCGTACCACCTACCACATTCTCAATATTTTCGTGTACCATCGCAAGGACCCCCCTCCCCCCACCACTGCAGGATCCCCTCCAACATTGCTTATAGTTACTCTTTGATGGTGTTGTTTTTGCCAGCTAAATTTATTTTATTTTACTTGTCAGTGTAAACTTTTGGATCGAATTTTGATTATAAGGACATTTTGACAAATGTTGTGTCTATCTCAGCTCTGCTCAATAGTTGATCATAGTCAATTTGGTGGAAAAACCGTAAGAATTTGAATATGAAATTCGTAATGTGAAAAAATGTGTAAATACACGGGGAAAATAATATCTGTCTGTTATTTGGAACTTAATATATTTCTCCGAAAAAAATTAATATAAAATAAACAATTCAAAGTAGCCTTTACTTTATTTTCACCGATGATCTTATATTTAAGCATATTACAAAAATGTATACAACAGATTGACATAACTTAACCGTGTGTTCACAATAGAAAATCGTTCAATTAGTAAATCGTACAACTAAAAACTATAGTAATACCACCGAATAAACACTGGTAGGTTTTTTTTGGAAAGAACATTTGTTGGTGCCAATATATTTTGGAAAAAGAATTACTCTTAAAATGAAATATTAAAAGTAGTACCTAAAATATGGTACGAAATTGACATATTATGACCAAAACGAATACTGAAAAAGTTAATAAAGTTAACGCATTAAGTGGCGGCTGTACTATTCGACGGGACAGCGTTCGTTTGTAAACCTAGTGTTTTACTTTTTACTACTTCTTCAGTCTCTTGCGTACCACCTGAAAGGCCTTCGCGTACCACCAGTGGTACGCGTACCACTGGTTGAGAAACACTGGTTTAGATAATAAATGTTTTTTGGTATCCTCAATTTATAATTTTGAACCCACGTTGTCTTTATTGTAATAATCGCTTGGTATTTTGCAATTTTTCAAACCACAGCAAAATTGCTTCGTTATAGTGCGACGAAAATGTTGGAGACTCAAATAGGAGAGTGAAATTTTTCAATCAATTGTGTAATGTAATTTCCATATAACTATTGAGACTACACATTCTTGCTTTTGGGAACTAATTGTGACAATGCTTTTCTAAGTTTCGGTTAAAACGAGTTTTGTAAACAGGATTTTATTCGTTTTCACCAACTTTCTTTGGGGAAAGAACTGTTTTGAACAGGCTTTTAGAGAGGCTTGTAGACACCGATGACAAAATAATATAAAGCTATTTTTTTAATGCGAAAGGTAAAAACTAAAATACTTAAACTACTTAAAATTTTAATTTCTAGAAGTAGATCTAGTACTGTCCTAATAAATCAAAATATACTGGATTGCCTTGCTAAATAAAAGTTCAACGGTGAATTTGGTATCACTCCAAAATGCTTAGGGGTATAAATACTGAGAAAGAAAATTGAATAATATGGTCTTCTAAATTTTCACTATACTTTTCCTGATTAATTTTAATTTGACATTCGAAATCAGTGATGGTGAGGTAATATAATTTAGAAGGTGATTTAAAAAATCTATTTTTAACTATTTAAAAAATCCTTTTATGTATAATATTACAAAAAGTCAGTTTTCACCACACTACGACAAAATCACCTGTTTTACAAACGTCAAACTCGGACCGAAACACCCTGTTTGCCGCCACAGGACCGAAAACGTTTAGGGCCCTAGGGCCGAAAGTCAGCTGATCGTTTATTTGCTTGAAACAACGTCAGAACATCACATAATTATACGGCGTTCAAGACAGGATAGTTGCGATCATAATGATTTTCAAAGCTATGTTTTGTTTTCAATTGAGTCAACTAATAATCAGTTTTTTATTATTATTTGGGGTATATTTCGTTGTGTAGTGTGGTGAAAATAGCATTCGCACCTCGGCCGAAAGGGTTTTTCAGCTCTCGATCGTTTCAAATTCTCGACTTCGTCTCGAATTTGAAACACGATCTCGAGCCTGTAAAACCTCATTTTCGGCCCTCGTTGCGAAATATACTATTACGAAGACGAATAACTATTATTGTAATTTTTTAAACCACACGAAACTCGACGATATATATATATATATTTTCAATCTTTTAAGTTAACTGAGACCAATAATTAATTCCAAGATAAACTTTAATCCAAGTTTATCTATTAAATTAAACTTCCAAACTCAACTGAGCGGCAGATAATTACCAACTCCTCACAAAGTGTGAAGAGATTCTATCAGTAATTGAGGCTGTCAATTCAAATTTGTAAATAAACTTGCTTCGGATTATTTTATTAGGATGACGTTTTTTGCCACCACTAAGTCATTTAGGGTCTCTATTCATATTAGTTGATGGACGTTAATATAAACAAACGTGTGCGTATAATTTAACCCTTATGAAATATTTGTTTACAGTTACTTTCAATTGAAACACAAAATTGAGGCTCAATAAAATAACATATTGTTTTATGAGTTATGTTTTTAGCTTCACAAAACTGTACATAAAACTGATTTCTTTTTACTATAAACATAATTTAGTTTTGGTATTTACTTGAGGAATATTCTCAACACTACATGTCTAAGGGCTTCGCAAACTTCGAATGAATCTTAGTTTTGATATAACTCTTTAAACCCCTATTTTTACGACAGGGTATGATACCACAAAATAATTTTTTTCTCGAGAATAATCTATGGGTGTTAGGGTGATATTTGTTTTGACCGTTCTCTTGATTCGAGCTTTTTAATACTTTTAATTTTCGATAATGTTCTGTTGAATACCTAATGTATACTTATCAAGGTTATTAACATTCTTTACATTGCATTACAAACCATACAGACTTTTGAGAATCGAATAAGATCTGAGTAAAACGGATCACGAATTTTAAACAAACTTATTTCCATATACCTGCAGCAGCAAACCTGCACACTCATATTGGTTGAAATGCGTTTTTTGCGTCGGAAATTCGCTGAGTACGCAGGTCTGCTGCAAACGAGGTATTTGTTAAGTATTGTAATCGTGGCCACTATGATTAAATTGTTCACTGGAGAACCACTAATTTTTATGAGGCTATCTTCTGGGAGACAAATATCACTAACCTTTAAAATGGATGGGGAAATCATTGGTCAGCATGAGGCCTCGAAAGAAGGTGGGTGTAAAAGCTCAAAATAAAGGTGAATATCAATCAAAAGTACAGTTTTCAAAAATGTTGCTAAGGCAATCTTTTATGAGACTGAGCTCAGATATTTACTATATTTAAAGTTTAAACAGATGGACGAATAAATAAATACCGTGACCCATTACACTAACTGGGCTGGTTGAGTACTCTGTAAAAACCGGTTTTGATCTAGTACCTCAACGCTTGACCTTGTTTTATAGCTAGTCACTTTTACATACCTAAGATGGCCGCAGAAGTTCAACAGTTTGACCTTTTTTGTTAATTGCACATGACAGCAAAACAAAACCAACACTACTTAAAGCTTTTACTCAACCTTTCACCCTTTCAATCCTAATGTGATCAGTGAATAAAGTCAGTTAAGATTTTATCAAAGAGACAACTTAATTTCAAAAAGATTGCATAATATCTACTATTATCTATTAAGGTTTCCTATTCAATCTCACGAAAATGCGTCTTCAATGTTAATTTAAAAGGAAAGAATAAACGAATTAATATTACCATTGATTAAAAAAGAAAAGACAAAAAGAAAAAAATTCTTTTTTTAAGAAAAAATGTTTTTCATAAACTTCATTAATAAAGTCAATGATAATACTTAGATACTGAAGTGGAATTCAATCTTAGGACGATGTATTTCCAAGCAGTCCTAAATGTTCCATCAACTATTGTGCTCAAGGTATATTTTGTAAAAATAATGGTGTAGCACTATGCCTTTGTAATAACTAAACTAAATAGTCTAATAGTGGTTGGCCAAATTAAAGCTGGAATGTTTAAGTTTAGAATTAGGGTAGTAAAAATGTTATGGTAAATGCAGAAAAAGGGAAGTCTAAATACGGTTACTTTCGGGCCATGGTCGCTTCTCAATCAGTTTATAAATATTAGTCAGGTAACTACTTAAAAGGACTGTGGGGTAAAGCAATAGATCATGGTGTAAGAAAAAGGTGTTGAGCAAATATTGGACCTTGCGAAGGCAAATCGGCCTGAGGTGTCTCAGATTGATCCCCTGAATTAATTCAAGCAATGTTAAATAAATAAACTAGCTGAATGTTGGATTTATAATTATTTAAAATCCTAGAACTGCAACGTCAACCTTTGGGATATTGTGGAGCTTAAGGATGGAGCGGCATTGCAGGAGGGGAAAGGTGTGACAAGATTGGACATGAGGTGACATGTGACAGGGAGGTCTGGGAGAGAAGACCATTACTTCCCTCCAACTTTAGTCTCAGATGATTGTGATTTCTCGCCCTCTGACCGCTATTAAAGTCTACCAGAAGTCCTACCGCTACGCTATTTGAAGTCCTACCAGACCGCATCCAACACCCGGAGGCCTGCCCTGAGAATGCTCTTCATATCGCCAGATCGAGTGGTTTGTCAGGTAAGGGTCCCTGGTATCTCCCACACAGCAAGCTACCACCTGATCGCTAGCAGCAAGGCTGGGTAGCCTTCACCACCAGGTTTTATACAAGGGAGTACCAAGGATGAACAAGACTGTTATTCTAGATATCCGAACAGAAATACCAACACATCGAAGCTTTAATTCATTATCCCAGTTGCCTCCTCTATATTTGTGTAAGCCAGTCAAAGTCAGTAGTTGTAAAAGAAGGGTCCACTGTTGATATAAAAATTGTATTGCTCACAATAAGGGTTTTGAAATCATTCGATCTGGAACCGACCCTATGGACCCACTCCGAAAGCAAGTAATTTCGAAAGAGATGAAAACTAAGATTTCTTCCTTATACATTTTTTCATTATCTGGCCATACTTTTCTCTGGGTTTTTTTCAGCGTTTATAAGATTGTTTACATGTCACTGGATTGTTTATGTCAATATCGGTCTTTTATCTCCAAAAAAATGCAACAAAGGTAAACAAATGTACTTAATATTTAGTTACATTTGCTTGACGTCTACACATGTATATACTTAGCTTAGAATTATAAATAGTAATAGAGTAATAAATATTTCATGTGTTAGGTTTTAGTATCTGAGAATTTAAGCCTACAATTTAACGCGAGCTCCGGACCACAATTTCCCCACTTAATTACGAACTAATCTAGTTAAAAGGATGACCTCATGGATAAACGTAGTATTATCCATTGGGTTCGTTAATCCCCACTGAGGAATACCACATCCACAAGCAATCGCTTATAACTACCCACAATTCGTGACCTCCAAGTAGCTGGATTACAGGATACTCCACCGTCCTAGTCAAAGAGTAACTAAAATTACACACTTACATGTATATGATTCACTACCACACTATACGGTAGGTAGGTGGATGTAAACGTCTTTGCCAAACCTGAGGTGGTGGTGGTGGTGGTGGGGGGGGGGTCTGCATCCACGGAGTCTAAGACCCACCTAGTGGCCACACCGAGGCTCACTCTCCTGAAGACCGCCACACCAGCAACACCTCAGCAGCCACAGCAGCAGTCGCAGCACACCAGTCACACCAGCAGCACACCATGGACACTTCCTCAGCAATGACACCGGCCGAAGAGTTGGAGCAGCTGAAGGCGGCCGTTGAAAATCTGCAGACTATGGACTTCTGGGAGCTCTTCTCATTGTTCCTGTTCATGCTCACTCTCACGCGTGAGTTTATACCAAACTTACCTAATTGTCTACTTCAAAAAATAATTTTTACTTTTTCGCAGATAAAGTAATCATGTATTTTTTCGATTTCGATGTTTTTTCGAACTTTTTTAATTTCGTTGTTTTTTAACTATTCAGCACTTGTTAAACGTAAACTGTGAAATATAAAAGGCTTAATAAGCTAAATATCTTAACAATCTACAATAAGCTAATGAATTATTTGTAGTGTCCCACAAAAATATAATGTTCTATTATCTTTTTTATGTTTACATGTATGTGTTATGTACCCAACACTTGTGAGTTGTGGAATTTTATAACTACGAGTAACTCAGTACGTTACCAATTTTACCCCCACCCAGGCTGTGAAATCATAGTTTTAATTTATGTGATCGGATTGATTTTTGCTACTCTACGACAAAACGCGTTAAAAAAAGCCTGTTTAAAGTACTTTTTAACGAGGACGAAACATTAAAACATTCATATAACATACGCATAAAATTTTTAAAATTGAAATTTTTTGCAATCCGTGGCAGGCAAAGTTTATACGAGGATCGACATATTGTGAACCGCCAAGGGAAAAGGATCTTAAGTTACATTTTTCGAATTTGAGTTGTTAGTATATTCTTAATCTAAATGAAAAACAAAACAAACCGATGAACGTTTTTTTCAAGATATCTTAAAAATGCCTGAGTTATAAATATTTGCAACATTTGTTTGTTTTTAAAGTTTTAAATATTTTTTATCAAAAAAGTGGGCAATTGGGTAATGAACATAGATATCGGCATGAGTATGATACTCGGAATTTTACTTTAGGAGCGTACCGGCGACCAAAAATCAATAGAGCCTTTTTTGAAAAATATTTTGTATATCTGGGTCCAAAATGTTTCAATGATTTACCTTTTGATATAAAAAATAGTAATAACCTCAAAACATTTGCATTTCGTTTGAAAGAATGGCTGTTTACTGTAGACAATATTCAAGAAATAATTAAAATTTTGAAGTAGTAACTGTTGTTATAGTAGTAGTATATGTTAAAAGAAGAAAAACCAGTATACTTAAGATTAAGTAATAAGCTAGTGGTAACTCAAGGTTCTAGCCACAAGATTGGAATTTAAATGATAAGGACATTCGCCACAGGAGCCACCCGGTATCAGAGATAATTAAGGGACTGCGACTGATATTTATGTTGTATAAAATGTAACTGCCATCAGTACCTGATAAGATGGCATGTTTTTCCAAACAAGGCTTGTGAGCTGATCTATGTAATGCATGGTTGGAAAATAAACATTTCATTTCATTTTATTTCATTTTTTTAATTTGAAATATTAAAAACAGTAATTTTAGGAAATCGCAGTCCAAATCTTTGCAAATTTCTAACTTTCATTCTTATGTTACTACTTGCATTATCGGCTATGTTTTACACATCATTTTGTCAGAAATTTAAAGTTGAATATGAATCCACCATTTAGTGATAATGGCTCACATTTTTTGTCGAAGACACGTTGATTAAATACATCGAAGTAATAAAAAAATGGCAAAATTTTAAAGAAAAAATGTCTTGTTAAATGGTAAAAAATTAAGTTAATTGAAATGTTATACTCAAATACAAAATTTTTACAATTAATCTTAACAAAATATGACATTATTTTAGCTGTCTGAGCCTTTACTTTTTTGCCTCCCAGTACTTTTTTTTGAAACTTCACTTGCACCAGCAGCTATGTCGTCAACTATATACTTCTTCTGAAAGATCCTGTACATTTTCAGGTTCTAATTCCAGCATCAGGGTAAAGCAAGTTTTGCATAAATAATATTCCTTACAGAACCCCTTGATTTTGTTAACTTCGAAGCTGTAAAATAGCATTGGAGAAGTCAAGGCTCTCTTTCTCCAGATTGCAAGGGTTTAGAGACAAATTAATGTAACCATGTTAAAAGTTAAATTCAAGAGTAAGATGGACGGACCAAATATTTTTTTGGAAACATAGAGTAAGAAACAATAAAAATCAGAAAATATGTTTTTCGACCCTTACTTCTAAAACTTGCTGATGTGTAAAATTTCATCTGGGAAGATAAGGTCCGTTTTCCCTTGGCGGGTCTTTCATTTAGAAAATGAACAATGAAATTTAATATTATTGGATTAGATCTATATCAAATAAGTTGCGATATCTTAAGTAGGAGGGAGCCTAAGTTGGATTTCCAAAAGTGCGTGATTCTCAACAAATTCTAAATAAATATTTCATAATTTTAAAATAGTTTGTAAAAATCAAACGCGAGTCATTCATTGTAAGAGTACCAACAACACAGATTTACTATAGTTGCTATTTACTCTAAATACAATTTTTTTTATGTCAGAGATATGGTTTCTTTTATTAGGTTCAATTTCCCAACAAAGTTTTGTATATTATCATTTTTTCAGACCAACACACTTTATAAAATATAGTGATTCTTCATTTGTTATATTTACCGACGAAAAGCATTATATGGATTGTTTTCTGTCAAGGTGCAATTTAAGAGTTACGAGTCGTTAGTACACGTAAGGGTGATACACTGTACCTAGTACAAGGTGTCTGCTGTCTACAACGACTAAACTATTTTTGTTTGTTAAATAATTAAAAATCAGATCATCAAATTTTAAACAACAATTTTATTATTTCCCATAAAATTCTTTCGAACATTAATGCAAACATGTCTTCAATCCAGTATTTTTAACAGCACTCGATACCTCCTATAACATATTACAATATTGTTATTATTGCAATATGTCAAAACTGCACTCAATCACCTTCACGCAACTATACTTGAATTAATACAACTATAAAGCGCGGAAAGGAGGGAAATTTATATGCTTATCATTCGTCAGTGACAGGCCAACCCCTCAAACTGTTACTATGTAGCGGTCAATCAGTAAACTTTAAGGACAAGATATAAACAACAACAAACAAAATAATTCATCCAATAGGAAACGACATCGTGACAAAAACCCCAAAATGCTCCAGCGGGATATTGCGAATAATACTAGTTGGTTTTTGTTTATTTTTTTAGGTACATGCCTGGTGCTAGCTAACCGTAAGTGAAATTTCCCTCCCTCTCTTACTTCATTGTTTTATTAATTCTACTACAAACAGCAAATTAACACCTCACACGTCGCGTCGGTTCCAGTGTTCGGGGTGGCGCTGCGCCGCGTGGTGGAGGCCTGGCAGCGCAGGGCCCCCGAGGTGTACGTGGACTACCCCGACATGCCGATCACCCCGGTCATGCTCGAGGTCAACGTCAACATCGAGGGGGAGAAGAAGCGCTGGAAACCCTCCTTCACAGCCCGTCAAGCCAACCTCAAGCGCCCCAAGCTCAGCGAGCCCGGCGACTGCAAGCCAGACATCGTTGTGCCGACTACTGACAAGTGGGCTGGGGCTGTGTAGGCCGCCCGCTTCCTAAATCCCCTATTTTAATGTATTTACTCGCATTTTATTGAATTTACTCGCATTTTATTGTATTTCATTCGTTTAAGAGTATTTGTTCGTATCTTGCCTGATATCTGTTTTATTTCGTATTAAAAAGCGTTTTTCTTGAGAAAACGTAATGATTTTACTCGTATTTTATTGTATTTTGTTCGCTTATCGCTAAACGGTTATTTTATTTAAGATTTCAAAGCGTTTCTTTTAAGGAAACTTAATGTAAGAAATCTCGTTTTATTGTATATGTTCGATTCTTGCCTGATGGCTGTTTTACTTTGTATTAAAAAGCGTTTTTCTTGATAAAA
Source organism: Flexamia atlantica (assembly GCA_035578135.1). Classification (NCBI taxonomy): domain Eukaryota; kingdom Metazoa; phylum Arthropoda; class Insecta; order Hemiptera; family Cicadellidae; genus Flexamia; species Flexamia atlantica. The sequence continues at coordinate 14,270,168 of JAQJVK010000012.1, read as the reverse complement.
CGTAACGTATTTACTCGCACTTTATCATGTATTTTATTCTTTTCTTCCCTGGTAATTATTTTACTGTATGTTCGTAACGTTTTTTAGTGTTGTTCTTGAGAAAACGAACCAGGCATTTACTCTCTTTTCATTGTATTTTATTCGTTTCTTGCATGATGGCTGTTTTACTTTATATTTCAAAGCGTTTTTCTTGAGAAAACATACCGGGCATTCACTCGCATTTTATTGTATTTTATTCGATTCTTGCTTGATGGCTGTTTAATTATGTATTAAAAAGTGGGTTTCTTAAGAAAACGTAATACATTTTATTTTTTCATGATTTTGTTAAAAAGAGTTTTTTCTAAAAAAACGCGATGCACAACTGGCATTTTATTGTATTTTATTCGTTCCTCACTTGATAGTTTTTTATTTTATATTTCTTAGTGTTCTTCTTGAAAAAAATATAAAAAATATAAAAAATAAAAAATATAAATAAAGAAATAAAAAACAAAAATAAACAAAAAAACTAAAAAATTAAAAAATTAAAAATTATTTTTAAAATGTACCTTAAATTACCCGTATTTATTTTAGGCGCTGACTTTTATTTTATTGTAATAACTCGCATTTTATTGTATTTAATTCGTTTATTTCTTATTGGTTATTTTATTTTCGGATTTAAAAGTGAAAAATATATACAAGAATTAAAGAAAAAAAATAAATAAAAGGAAAAAATTAACAAAATAAAAAAGAAAAAGAAAAAATGTTTTGTTGAGAAGATTTTATGGATTTAATCGCATTTTATTGTATTTTATTCTATTTCATTTTATTGTATTTCAAAGCGTTCTTCTTGAGAAAACGTAACGTATTTACTCGCACTTTATTATATTTGATTCTTTTCTCCCTGGTAATTATTTTATCGTATGTTTCAAAGTGTTTTTCTTGAGAAAACGTACCGGACATTCACTCGCATGTTGTATTTTATACGTTTCTTGCCTGATGGCTGTTTTACTTTGTATTTCAAAGCGATTTTCTTGAGAAAACGTAACGTATTTAATCGCATTCTATTGTATTTTATTCAATTCTTGCCTGATGGCTGATTTAATTTGTATTTCTAAGTGTTTTTCTTGAAAAAAAGTAATGCATTTACTCACATCTTATTGTATTTTATTAGTTTCTCGCCTGATAGTTTTTATTTTTTATTTCATAGTGTTCTTCTTGAGAAAACGTATAATAAAATTATGTCTTTAAAAAAATAAAAAAATAATTTTTAAAATATACTTCAGAATAGTTCTACTTGTATTTATTTTAGGCCGCTAAATTCTATTTTATTGTATTTACTCGCATTGTGTTGCATTTTATTCGTTTCTCGCCTAGTGGCTGTTCCATTTTTAATTTTAAAGCGTTTTTCTTGAAAAAAACGTAACTTCTCTACTCGTACTTTATTCGTTTCTCGCCTTGTGGTTATTTCATTTTATATTTCAAAGTTGACTTCTTGAGAAAACATACTATGCATTTACTCGCATTTTATTGTATTTTATTTGATTCTCGCTCGTTAGTCATTTTATGTTGTAATTCAAAGTGCTCTTCTTGAGAAAACGTATAATGTGTTTACTCGCAAATTATTATAATATCAAAATTCATATTGAGGGCCCCTGGACGATTTATGAACAATAATAGGTTCACTTACCTTCGTCAATAGTCCAAGTCGAACGTAATCAATTATACGTTGAACGTAATCAACGTATCGAATGTATATTCGATTTGGGCTATTGACGAAGGTAAGAAAACCTATTATTATTATTATGTTTTCACCGAATAAATATTTCAATTCGTATTTAAAAGTGGCCTTCTTAAAAACGTATTATGTAATTATGTCTTTAAAAAAATAAAATAGTTCTATTTTAAATAGAGTTAAAAATATTTCGATTTATTTTAGGCCGTTCACTTCCATTTTATTGTAATTACTCGCATTGTATTGTATTTTATTCGTTTCTCGCCTAGCAAATGTTTTATTTTGTATTTCAAAGTGTTCTTCGAGAGAATATGTAGTAATCAATCACTCCCATTGTTTTTTTTTTTGTTTTTTTTTTGTTTCTCGCTTGGTATTTAATTTTTTTATAGTGTTTGATTCTATAATTTTTACTTAACAGGCTGAAAACTGGTGGAGAGGTCGTAGGCCCCTACATATAGCTGGGATCATCATATTAAAATTCCAAAACAAATTCAACCTGGGCAACATGCCGCTATCTTACAAAAAAAAACATTTCGGGTCGTGTTCCTTGAAACATTTGTTTGATTACCACGAAGACTACAAGAGATACAAAAAAACGTGTAAATAGAGTTTTCTGAAGAAAATAAAATTTATATTAAGTGTAATTTGTTAATAATAACTGCTGATATTAGTAATTTTCTTAATTGTTGAAATTCTAATACCCCTTTGTTAAGGAACATATGTAACATTTGACGTAAAATAAATCCCCAAGGGAGCGAATCTCTTTGACCTTAATGAATAATAAACTATATCCATAGAATCCTGAAGAAAATTTCAGTTTTTTTGACACCTCAGTTATAAAAAATGGTTCACAATTAAAGCGTAGGTAAGTTCACAAAAAACTTTTTTATTTTTTTATTATTATGATTTTGTTGTGTTATTTGGAATTTAATTATCTTGTTTTATTTTATAATGTTTATTTTATTATTTTTTATTTTGTTATGATTGCTGTTTTTTATTTTATTTTATTTTGTTATTTTTGATTTTTGATTCAACTATTTATTTGTCAAAACTATGTTTATGATATAAACAATCCAGTTATCGGGCAAAGGTTCACGAGGGAAGGTAAAAGGTAAAAAGGTAAAAGGTATTCCTTAAGGTAATATTTTTACAAATTCTTTAGGCATAAGAATATCTTTTTGTGAGAAGCACGTTTCTACAGAGAACCAATTTTGATGACTGAGGTGTCAAGTAACTGAAAATGTTATCAGGATTCTATGGATATTTATTACTTATTAAGATCAAAGGGATTTGCACCCTTGCGAAATGTATTTTACATCAAATGTTTCATGTATTCCTTATAGAATGGTATTAGAATTACGTCTTAGAACATTAATAATATCAACAGTTATTATTAATATTTATTGTATATATTTATCCTCATTTCATTGGAAATTTAATTTTAAACAAAAACGCCGCTAACACGTTTTTGTAAGTCTTATGGTTGCTGTGCTAATCAAAAAAATTAAAGAAACACGAACCTGGAATGGTTTTTTTAAGATATGGTGGCATATTGCCCAAGTTTGATTTTTCTGGAATTTTAGTATGATGATCCAAGCTGTATGTACGACCCCTCCACTAATTTTCTGTCTGTTTGATAAAAATTCCGCTATTACGCTATTTTTCATTTTTTCCTGCACTAATTATTTAATTATGTTTTTGAAAGAATGAAATAGTTTTATCCGTCCGTGGAGTTAGCGTCAGAAGTTTTCAAAACTTTTCATCTTTCTAACCACCTTGAGATTTTGTTCTGTGAACATAAATGTATAAGAATCAATAAATCATTGGGAGACACTCGATCACCTGTTAGGACCTCCCTGTCATGACATCATCAAAAAAGACAGGTCACATGAGTCTGTTTAAACGCCTATAAACCCATTAAGAAGTGTAAAACCCCCATAAATTTTTAAATTTACAGAAAGTATAATTCCATTTAAAATAAAGAGTGTATATCAGTAGTTTACATTGGATAAGCCGTTTACGAGATTACTTGATTCAAACTTCATTTTCCTTATTTTTGACACTTGATATATAAAATAAACGCTGATTACTCCATTACTACCCACAAAACCTGAAAATTTGTAAAAAGATTGGTTGAAATTACAAAATAAAAAAATTTACAAAAAGAATTCGGGTCGAAATATTATGAGAACGGGCAAGGCCACACTACACTACAGGCCGGAGTCCTTTTGTGGTGACGTCACATCATCAGACGGAATCGCAGACGCTTTTATAATGTGTACTCTTATGGTGATTCACGGTCGTACTCTTAAAACCATCGTACCCTAAGTAATTCGTTTAAGTTTTCGTTTATAAACCAATATTTTTTTCGAATCTGCATTAATCAATGAGTAATTAAATGCGGTCGAAAATAATTTTAAAGAAAACAAGACTTTATTTCATAAACATAAAAACCGGTAAACATTAAGGCAAGTAATTTGTTTACTTCTCATCAGATGATTTATTGGAAATTTGACAGTTTTGTTTCTTATTGTTTTCATTTCGATGTTCTAATGTCATAATTTTTTTGTAAATGTTTACGATTTTCATGTGATTTTAGTTGCTATTTCCAACACAGCGCTAGGAGTTCGGCCGGTGTTGTGACGTGGCATCAGGGAGGAGGAGGGGAGACTCCAGCCTGTAGTGTAGTGCCTTGGAACGGGCGTGACAAATTGTGTCAATAATTACACTTCATTTCAGAAACTACATACATTTATGGGGGTTTTGTGAGTAATAATTGAGGATCATGCGTTTCTTTGATATATTAAGTGGTAAAAATAGAGAAAATGAAGTTTGAATCACATTATCTCGAAACTACTAATCTAATGAAAACTAATGACTTACACTTTTTATTTAAAATTTAATTACGTTTGTAAAAATTAGGTTTATAAACTTCTAATCGATATACAGGCGTTTAGGCAGACCGACATCACTTTCCATGGCTGCCATTTTGTTCAAGTCATAACAGTAGCTAGCGAGTGTCTCCCGGTGTTTTCTTGATTTTTATCGCATACATATTCACTGAAGGAAATCTCAAGGTGGTATCAAAAAGTGAAATATTTTTTAATTAATTCCACGGACCTTTAACATAGTTCTATTTTTTAGGCAACTCACTTATATTTTATTTCTTTACTCGCACTGAATTGGATTTCATTTGTTTCTCTCCTGATGGTTAGTTTATTCTTTGTTTCATTGTGATCCATTTAAGAAAATGTGTTATGTAATGATGATTTTGAAAAAATAAAATAGTGGATATGATTATTATGTTTTATTTTCCCTGAAATTGTTACTGTTCTTTGAAAACTATTTGTAGTGTCATCCTTTATATTAACACCGTAAACCAATTTTTTTGGGTTGGACCTATTTAAAAAAATATTTTACTCATAGACAGATTTTTATGGTTTAGATGTTGATTAAATGTCTTCATCATAGAGAGAGAGAGTGAGAAGAAATATTATAGTTCTTTGGATTCTATACGTATCTGAAAAAAACAAACACATAAACTAAAATCACATAAATACCACAACTATGGAGATGGCGATGACGTAATAGACAAAGTGTTCATTGTCGCCGTCGCAGTGGGTCTGTCTCACTGGAATTCTCAGTGAAGTGCTGAGGAATGGTTTTTCTCTCTAAGTACGTTCTGATAACGGTTAGACAGCCAACTGACCTATACTCAACTAAACTAGTTCACTTTGGTCGATTTGTGTATGAAATATATTATTAATCGGGTAATTAAAGAAACCTAGTTTCGTTCTACAAAAAGTTAAGCTTTGATTAAGTATTAAATATTACTCTTTTTCTGACAAGTTATAAACGGTTAAAACGATTGTTGGCATAATTAATTAAAAATACTGATAATGATTTATAATAATACATAGAGTGCGTTTAAAAAAGTCCTGAAATGGTTTATCAACTAATTAATGGAAAAAACTAAGTAACGCAACTTGGTATTTAGATAATTATAGAATAAAGAAGTAATAAGACATCTTAAGGGTAAGCATAGGTTAGTTGTGAATAAAAATAAAGGTAAAAGTAAAATCAAATCAAATCAAATCAAGTCGAAGAAATTGAATACAACCCCAGAAAAATACCTCAAAAGAAGTATCCTATCTATAATGTGGCAATTTAAAGTTTATCATAAAACGAATTGGTGAGTTGTTAATATTCCTTATTGGCGTTCTTTCTACAATCGTTGAAATTTCAAACCCAACCCATTCAAAATGTCCTTAGTTATATAGTAAGTACTTCATTATATTAGGATAACGAATTTGATACTGCTATGTTGGGTCCACCATATTGGATATAATTTTTGTTTCTTTGAAGGTTGTGCTATGACCTTTGGCTATGACCAGTGAATAAAACTAAATTTTTACAGTGATGACAATGCCGCAATCCGTATCAAATAGATTGATCGGTTCTCAAAAGAAAAGGAATTTTCATAATATATTCTTGATACTTGAACACTGTAGAACATTAAAAATAAAAGTTTAAAACACTGTCATTTTAGTCAGAGTGAACCTTTTGAGGTCCGTTTTAGGGCTCAGTATTCTACTATTTAATATTCTACTTCAATTTTCAATATCAACATATGCTTACATTGAGAATTTCCTCTTGCTGCTAATGGGTTATCACCATGTACAGGAATTATATCGATAATTGTTCAAAAAGTAGACGTTTATGATAAATTCTTATGCTCAAGGTTTTATTACACTCTCCGTTTTGGTTATGTGATGATGTTTTTGAATAAATAAAATAGTGGAAATGATTATTATGTTCCCCTGGAACTGTTACGATTCTTTGAAAACTATTTCATATTTATTCATACAAAACTATTCATTATTTATCTATTAAAAAATACTTTCATCAGTTTCAGGATACTTTTCACTCACGTAATTACTATTCTTCTTCTTTAAAAATAAAAAAAAACTTTCAACCATTCCTTTTTCTTGTGAATAAAAAAAATAATTACAAGTATGAAATAGTATCTAACCTTAAGGATCTTGGTTTGAAGCGTGAAATCAAAGTTGGTATTAATGGTCAAAGTTGTATTTATACAGTCTGGAAACGTAAAGTAATTAAAAAGTTTGTGGCAGAGCCTCTTGTTATTTAACAGCTGTGAAACTCGGCAAGATGACGTATATAACAATGAAGTCATTGTTTATTTAGATTTCCAACGCTCACCGCTGCGGCTGATATATTAATTAAAAATTTAAAGTTGTTTATCATTTCTAGTGACATCACACTTAGCATGATGAAAGTACGCAATTAAATAAATACGTTAACTAAGTGATTGCCGTTTTGTCATAAATTAAATATCAAATATAGTACTTCCTAACTTTTGTGCCTACGCTGTTCATCAAAACCATGAGAGCAAATAATTTTAACACTCATGGAATAATGAGCATTTGCATTGCCCACACGATAATAATAAGGCCCGAGCCCATGATTACATTTTATTTTAGGGCTCTCTGATTCCAAAATGAAGAGGGTTCATTAAAAACCAGTAAAATATATTAAATATTAATTGTTATAGGAATCGACTTAATTCCTACAAAGTGGTATTTTCCGTACAATTGAGGTTTGTTTTGGTGAAAATCGAAACCGTTGCGTGCATTTAAAACTAGAACTAATTTTTTACTAATACACAAACTAGAAACACAAATTTGCTATAAAAAAAATGTGTTTCTAGGATTTTTTATTTACTAATATTCCTTCTTAAAGAAACTAAGAAAAATCAGGCAAATTTAATATTTATTTCATCATAAGCTTTGAAAACATCATAAACAATTGGTCTATCTAACATCAACTATTGAGTGACTAACAAAAACATTTGTGTTGCAATCAACCACTCCACCAAAGTAATTAATTCCCTGTTGAGCCCCGCAGCGCCGAGGACGGTCAGTAAAGTGCGAGGCTGCTGGTTGCCCGCTAAACCGCAACTGACGTCAGAGGCTGGCGTTTTTCAAATACAGTAAATGAATACACTTACCAATAGCCCATTCAAAGGTTTATTTCCTCCAATTTCTTTAGTTTAACGAGTTGGTTACATAATAAGATAAATAGTTTTGAACAAGCTTAAAATATTAGCGAATTTCCCCTATAGGGAAGAAGCTATTACCGTAGGTCTCATGGTAAGACCTCAGCCCGAGACCATGATAACTTTTCGTTTTGGGGTCCCCAGAAGCAAAAAACACTATTCGTTCAAATTTGTATATATATATATATGTGTGTGTGTGTGTGTGTGTGTGTGTGTGTGTGTGTGTGTGTGTGTGTGTGTGTGTGTGTGTGTGTGTGTGTGTGTGTGTGTGTGTGTGTGTGTGTGTGTGTGTGTGTGTGTGTGTGTGTGTGTGTGTGTGTGTGTGTGTGTGTGTGTGTGTGAGTGTGTGTGTGTCTGTAAGCACGATAGCGCTCGCAAAAATGGTCCGATCAGAATAAAATTTGGCACAGGGGTGTGAAGTAGTAATTATTCGGATGAGTTCGAAAACCAGCCCGATCGGACCACAGGAAGGGGGGTAAAGGGGGATAAACCCCTCCAAAAATGGGTTTTTTGGGGTTTTCACATAGAAAAATAAAAATAATTCAATTTTGGTTAGCACCATTGAATTCACCTCAAAAAAACAAACAATTTGATTCTTTCAACCATTGCTCTATGCCCATTGGTTACCGAGATACTGAAAGTGGTAAACACAGTACGTTGTCCTAATGTTAACCTTATGGAGAATAAGTAAAATTCTATATCTCGCTTATATCTCAACATAACTTAATAAAACTTGGTTTGTGGCTTCATCTAGATGAGATTTAATGTATTTTAGTCTAAAATCACCGCTATTTCCATTTTTGTGGCAGCAAACCTGCATACTCATTCCCCATGTTATTCTTATGGGCAATAAAAAAAATTCATATCTTCATTATTTCTGAACATATCTTGATAAAACTTGGTATACGGCTTCTTCTAGATAAGATCAACTAAATATTGAAATTAAACCATCTAGTTTTAACATGCCTGTAGCAGCAAACCTGCATACTCATTTCCCATGTTATTCTTATGGAGATTACGAAAACATGTCATTATCTCACTACATTGGATGGAAGTATTTTTTTGACATTTGAAATTCGCTGAGTATGCAGGTCTGCTGCAACGGGGGTATTTTATTAAAAACTGTAGTCGTTTTTGTAAATAAAAAGATATGCTAATTGATAGGTATTTATAACATGATTTTTGTCAACCAAATAGGAATTCCGAACGGATTCTGAGGTCATGAAAATCTGGTGGTTTCTTCAATTTATGTCCTTAACTATTTGATTCCAAAAATTGTTTACCTGCAGGTTTTTAAACTTGTAATTAATAATTTTGGGATATTCGGTATAACCTTACATTGTACCTTTATTAAAAACCTAAAATACCTTTTGGCTTGGAAAAAATTTAAAATTTCTTGACTTTCCTTGGAATAGGTTAACCTTTAATATGTTAAATAATAATACAAAACATTATGATATGTTTACCGACCACCGATTGCGCGGTGTTACGGAATACTCAGGTATATTACAAAACACTTAGTTTGGCTGATTGAAGTACTCATGTTCCTACTGAGAGCCATTAACTCAAGTGCCGCTACATCTGGAAATGACGCGTTCTTCGGTTGGTTGAAAGTGAATCCTAAAAGAAGTTACATATTCTTAAAAGAGTAATAATTCTATGTCATTTATAGTTTGTTTGATATTACAAAATTCTTCTAAAAGGTTTCGGTATTCATAAAATATTGGAACTATTCATTGGTTTGTATTTCATTAACATTTACTTAAAATTAAAGATCTGAGGAGAAAATACTTTATTTTTACCCTTATTAATAGTTATTTATTTATATTCAATACTACAATTTTAAATAGTTTAGATACTTCTGGACCATCCTTCAAAGCTTATAAAGACTAGTTTTGCCTTTTCATGATGCAAATGTCCGCGTCTCAAAGATGTATTGTTTCTTCAAATCACGCCCATGCATTTAAAATATAAAAAATAAATTGTTTAATGAAGCCCTAAACATATATTGTGAATTTTTTACTAGGAATATAAAATTTTTTGCATACTAGAACCACAAATACGTCAGAAGATAGATTTAATAATAAAAAATTTTAAAAAGTAAATCTTGTCTTGTAGCTTTGTCTTTCTTATTTTACATAGCAAGTAGCAAAATTATAGTCCTAAAGTGATATTTAGGACTATAATTTTGCTCAGCCTACTAACCACAAATTATGTAAGTGGCGTCTTTTTCATGTAAACCTAAAGAACAAGTCTTGCCTCTGGTTGTAATCCACTTTAAGCCCTGCAGGTAGGATTAGAGGATTCAACCGGTGAGTTTATTCAAGAAACATTGGTTTAATATGTAAAGTCTTGAAAACCAAATTAATTGGTCTCTTATCATCCTACGTAATTTCGTCTATAAAAACGTTCTCCTCACGTTCTTATATAGTTTTGTTTCAAAACTACTTCTTAATTAGCTTGCTTTTAAATATGAATTGAACTATTTGGGTTGATTTTTATCGTATTCGTTGCACAAAGCCTGAGTTATTAACATGAGTACTCTGAGATACTGAGATAACTACTGAGGTACTGAGATACTGAGATAACTCTGATACTCTGAGATATCTAACGTAACTCTGAGATAAATTCGATATGAATAAAATTAATTTTTAAATTTCACTGATGTAAAAAGTACTGAGTTCTTTTTATAAACTGGTGGGTGAGCTATTCTCTAGGATTTAGCCATTGACTATAAATTAAGCTAAATTTTATGAAAGCTTTTTTGATCTGAGATCTGAAAAGAGATGTGTTTTCTTTACAAGAAAGATGCGTGGATAAATTATGAAATGTGGTTTGACAACAAAGTTATTTGTTTTATTGTGGTTCGAAATATAAGTGAATTTCATTAAAGGTACCAGCTCACCCAAGCCCGACATGATCAATATGTTTTGTTATATGATTTCAAATAATATCTATATTTAAAGCATGCATCATTGTATTTCCTTGTTTCTGTTCCACCATCAAATTCATTCTCTTTTACAATACTTTCAAATAAATAACGATGATAATGATAATATTAAAGTCATATTAAGTAACTTAATTCTTTGTTTTAATCATTGTTGGAAATGGTTGCTTTATGCTCTGATTTTGCGAATATTTGCCATTAGCAAAGTCAAGTTTCAAAACGTTTCGGGATATAAAACCTTATTCCGTCTACGAGACACAAACAGAAAGTAACTAAAACATAACATAAGATTAGTAACACACAGCAAGAAGTGTCTAAAACAGAAGAGCTGCTAAAACAGACAACTTTAAAATTAGTTTAAGAACACTGTGCTGAAAACAAAACAAAAACACAAGTTTGGTTTGTATGAAAACCAGCCTATTGATATTTTTAAATTCGAAATTGTTGATATCCAATAAAAAATGCAATGCAATTAGTTTTTTACTAATTTTATAATTAAAATGCCACAAGTCTGAATAGATGAAAAATAAAGCTAGCGTTGCGTTGGTAATAAAAAACTGAATAAGGAGATCGTTGTATTTATATAATTTCTATTGATAATGTTTTCCACTCTAAATGTTCATAATGTGATTATTCTGTCTAGAGTGACGATAATATTATTCTGCTGGCTTCCCTTTCATAATTAGGTAACACAAGTTTTAATTAACTGTCTTTAAACTTTGAACCAAGTCATGGATGACTTATTTTTAAATGAATTGTGGCTTTTATTTTTATTTCCAGTTTGTTGGCAGTATAATTGTATTCTGATGTGGTGTATACCTTATGATATTTTTTTACGAATGTATAGGTTACAAATTAATGAAAATGCACATACATTTCTATAGTAAAATTCAATGCCTATTATTAGGCCTAGTTCCAGGTTTAAGAATGATCTTTTTTTAGTGGCAAACATTATGTGTTTTAATCTTAACTCACATACTAGGCTACACATTTCATCTATTTCAATGAGTTTAACATAATTGGGATTCCTTTAATTTTAATACGATTTTAAGTCGAAGCTAACCAAAAACAATTAATTCTTAAGTCCAGAATTTCAAACAGACTTTTTCTTATACTTCCACGTTTATTTGTCACACATATGCAATGCAACCAATAGCTGAGCGTTAGTGAGATATTTTACCAGCCTTCCTCCAAATATATGAAAGAGTGTCTCGTTTTCTTCACACAATTATTTTAATTAGCATTGGTAGTTGGAATATTCACTAGTTTTAGAATTCACTAAAAAGCAGTTTTCGGAGAGATTTTAACCGTACTATCAGTCTTCAT
>JAQJVK010000012.1:14010312-14258005 GCA_035578135.1 Flexamia atlantica | reverse complement strand
GGGAAAACGTCTTTTCTCTTTATATTGAATAGATTTTGGTGAAACTTCATATACATTGATGATAAATGAAACACTAGAATAAAATATGTTTGATTCATTAATTTTCTTTTTTCTAAGGGTATTTACCCTCAAGACCCTCAAGATGAAACATTTACAGCAGTTGTATAAAAATCTACTTGTGTATTTGGTTTGAAATTCAGTAGCTTTGAAACTTTTAGGCACCATAATAGATAACACCACCCACCATAAAATCATAAAATTTACTCATAGTTCTTTGCCTTCAAAACTGTGATATGACTATAATATATAAGTTTATATGATAAAAACCTATTTTATATTATAATATTTAAAACGTTTTAAAACTGTTAACTGAAGTATGTAAGGCCTATATATTATAAAATTTATGAGTAAAAAAAGGAGAAATCATGTAGATTTCTGATAACATTTATTACTTGTGTTTTGATATTGATTTGATTTATCATAGTATACTCTATAATGTTAAAAGCTTAGGGTACTTGTTGTTTTTAAGTTTCTTAAACTTGTTCCAAGCCCAATCAGACTTGCTTGGGGCAATCGTTCAAAGTGTCGGTTCATTTAACTTAAATAATTCAACAGTTTCAATAGATAAAATTTATTTAAATTACAGCTTAGTAATTACTAAGCTGTAAGTACTAAATATTTTATATTAATCCTTGTCAATTAAAATTACATCCCTATGCAATATCCTAAAAGTTACTGTGTAAAAATTTAATAGTTATCTTACAAAAAACCTTTTAAACGTTTTTGTGTTATAATTTTATGCTATGCATTTTATAATAATAAAAAATGCAAATTTTTACAATAATAAAATTAAAAATTTTAATTTTATTAACAATTTTTATAAAATTTTAATAAGATGCATAGCATAAAATTACAGTAGAGCGCCGATTATCCGAACTAATTAGGGACAAGGGGTGTTCGGATAACTGAATATTCGGATAATTGAACATGAAAAGACAACATTTTAAAATTATATATGTAACGTAATTCTTACACATAAAAAGTAAAAAGGCTAAAAAATGATCAAACAAAAATTATTCACTTAATTTTATTATGAAATCTCTCAGAATACATTGATATCCCGGCGCAACGGGAGTTTCGGTTGGCGCGCGAATTTGAATTGCTGCTTGAGAATCATGTTCAAAATATGAATTATTACGGCGTTCGGTTAACCGACGGTTCGGATGATCGACGTTCGGATAATCGGGCGCTCTATATAACACAAAAACATTTAAAGGTTTTTTGTGCGATAAATATTAAATTTATTTACACAGTAACTTTTAGATATTGCAGAGGGATGTAATTTTAATTGACAAAGATGAACATACAATATTTTGTTATATTTAAATGTCCAGTGATAACGTCATTCAGTGAGTGTAACATCTCCCAAGAGGATGTTGCGTCTCATCCGACGACTTTCGCTTTACCACTTTCTATAGATAATAAATAGTTTTTCTTATTCCTTCAAAGTAATCAGGCTTCACCTTAGTTTCTTAAGGTAAAACATTGAATCTTACTTATCACTTTTTATATGGTAAACGATTGTCACTTACATATTCAGCTATCGTACTAAATCAAATCAGATCAAATCAAAAACTTCTTTATATTCAGACAGTACACGATGTACAGAATGGCGTCACAACAAGAATTCTTAAATAATATATAAATACATGTTTAGTACTAATTTATATATAATACTCCAGGATAAACAGAAGATAAACGGATAAAATGAACTATTTACTATACTAGTTTACTAAAAAAAACTCCTCTATAAAATATAATGGCTTATTAATCATAAATGTTTTAAGCTTATTTTTGAGTTTATAAAAGTCATTAATTTGTTTGAATTCCATAAGCAGGGCGTTAAAAAATTTCAAACCTGCGGAAGTTGTTATTTTTTTCAAAGAGGCGCAAGGAATGCTCAGGAAAACTAAAAACATTTTGGTTTCTTGTGTTGTATTTGTAATTTAAGCCTAAGGTGAATAGTTCAGCTGATTTTCCTTTTACCTCTAACAAGTGAATGTAATTTATTTTATATATATATATATATATATATAAAATAAATTACATTCACTTGTTAGGGCTATTATAATAATTAGAGAGATTATCACAAACAGAGTACCCTTTCTTGTTCATAATTAATTCATAATTCATAAACAGTCAATTTTAATCAAATAAATATTTAATTATGAACAAGAAAGGGTACTCTTTTTGTAAAAATGATAATCTCTCTAAATATATATATATATATATATATATATATATATAGTGGAATATAAGTCAGTAAGTCTACGTTTGACAAAAAGACGGCAGTAAGTCTACGTAGAGTTATGGACAACTTTTTAGTTTTTCGCTGCATATATAGTATTTAAAATCATTTTGGCAATAAGTCTACATGAATTTAAAAATCCGTCAGTAAGTCTACCTCACGGCGGTGTTGCCAACTGAGGTTTTAAACCACTATTGCTCTTGAAAAACCCTCTGTAGCACTTTTGTAACTTACTTATGATGACCAGGCGTTCCGTTTTGAACGGGATGACTTTAAGTACGTGATTGAATGATTATCAAGAAATTAATTTAGGTACGTGTCCTGTTGTCCCGACGAACTCTGTCGGAACGCCTTTATGACCCGTTTAGGCGTTATTTGTAAAAAATACCTTTTATAAAATTTTGTTTATTTAAATTACTTATAAATAACATCACCTTTTTTATTACTTTTGATTCTTCGTGGATTTCATACTTAACGTTCCAATTTAATGCTATTGAAACATTATATTTGACAAATTAAACCTGTCCTTATTCCGAAGTCCATTTTTAAAATTCAAACGTTTTTGCAATTTTCATAGTTCGTCAGCCGGACTATTATTGTTTGTCGGCTGGATCCGGGGCTGCGAACAGGTTGCTTATAAAGATCAGGCAATCATGCTACAAAATAGTTAGGGACCTATTAATTGTGAATAATAAAATATTTCATAGTAATTTTCCCTGTATTCGGCGTATAAATTTGCAGTAAAACATTTAAAGAATAAAATATAAATATAGTGGATTGAGACAATTATTTAAAATTTTTAGTAAAATCCTTTTTATAGATTCCTACGTCCACGTAAAAATTACTGTAGCTCTGTACCATCTTACCATACTACCTACCAGGTGAACAGTAAGGCACCGTTTGATGTAGAATCGTTTACATTCGAGAATACAATCTATCCGCCCGGTAAGAGAGAAAATAATATTCCCGCCTTCTGCCTATCCTTTACTTGAGACAAAGCAGGCACGTCCTCTACTCCCGCCCGCCCGTCCGTTAACCCCGCCCATGGTAGACAATGGCTACCGTAATAGTCATTTTAAGTAATATAACCGTGGCCTGCAATCTGTCATCATCGCTACCCAGAAAAATCTATCCCCAGAGTCAGCTGATTTTAATTATAAAAACAGATAGTAATGTTACTTGAACCCAAGGTTTGGTTTACTCGAGATTTAATCGTGGCGAGATCGGCAAGTCCTCGCCTGACTTATGTTCTCACGGCGATATGTTGTCTAGGATTTCTGTTATTCTTCGTTCGGTGTTTTAAATTGCATTATTTACTGCTTCAAATGTTGGGGATTAAATAAGAATGATATTGGCTGAATTGTATCACCAAAAAGATTTGCTTAACATTTTTCATTATTTACGTTAGAAATCATTGTTTAAAAATATAATTTCACGATAGATATTCGAACGTTTTAATTTGACCCAACATTTTCGGCTAATAATTGATTTTTTTAGGATAACACTTAACGGTAAAATTCCGTTATCTGCCCACAACTGAAAAAACTTTTTCCTATAGGTTGTATACGTTTTATGGCTAAGTCATCTAGTTACTGGATAGTTTTCCAGTCATAATAGAATCATTTTTAAGTAATTCGGTCTGTATTGTCGTTCTTGCCTTCCAACCAATTCTTGCCAGCCAAATTCGATTAAAATAGGTAGGCTAACTGTTAACACTTCAATAACCCCGGATTCTAAGTACATTTAATTAATAAAGGTTTTTAATTTGTAATGTGTTTTAAAACTTGAATTTTTTAGGTTAACGTTCAACAAATATTGATATTTTAAGGCTCAAAACGTAGAAACATACATAAATGTGTTGAAACATGTATCAATGTGTCTTCACTGTCAATAGTTAGTTATAAAATCCCATCTCCGAGCACCTCCTATTTACTTATGTTCCTAATTAAGTAACAAGGCTACAAGATCGCGCCACTATCATCACGATCATCACACTCATCCTTCACTCATATTCAGGGTGACGTCCTCCATGAGGTACCTGTCTTATGAAGAATGATTAAAGAATGATTCCTTTTTAAGAAAAGAAATACGGTAAATTCAGTTGATTACAGACTGTTGGTCTTAGTTTCAATATAGCAAACACTCTTCCTAATCTTCTGTTGTCTTTAAAAAAAGTTCAATGTTTTAGTAAATACAAATCATAAGGACATTTACTTGCCCTGCATTCCATGGCATATCTCTAGAACTATTTCTAATCTTGATCATCTGTTTTGTTATAAACAAATGTGAATTGGAAAGAGTTCGCAGGTTCTAACCCAGATAGTAGCACCTTCGCTGAAATTTCAAAAGCCTCGTGTATGGAGGCTTTTCATGCGATATTTTCCAAATCCGCAAAAGGCAAATCTAGAGGGTAATAACATTAATTTGATACCAGATATGCGTTGAAAACTAATTCCTAGGGGTCGATTTGGTCTGGACAAAATCCCAGAAATTCTTTAAATAATATAGATGAGGCGATCCTTATTTCCATCCCACAACAGTCTAACACACGTAAGTGCCTGAAAACTGCTCAAGGGCTTGAGTTACAGTAAAACGTCACTGGACCAAAGTTATTCAGCGTATTTTTTACATATTTTAAGATGGTACTGTGTTATCTGGCATCAAAATTAACTAATCTTTAGTTTTTCCGACTTTGGCGTATAGGAGCTAAACTATACATATTTTAAGTCTGGAAATTGGTCCATTTGACTGGAAATATGCCAAAACATACATTTCGACACATAAATTGATTAATTTCTATGAGGCGAACCTTATTTCCAGCCCCCGACGGTCTACAACACGAAAGTGCCCAAAAAGTGCTCAAGGGCGAGAGTTACAGTAAAACGTCACTGGACCAAAATTATTGAGCGTATTTTTTTACATATGTTCAGATGGTACTGTGTTATCTGGCATCAAAATTAACTTATCTTTAGTTGTTCCGACTTTTTGCGTATAGGAGCTAAACTATACATATTTTAAGTCTGGATATTGGTCCATTCGACTGGAAATATGCCAAAACATACATTTCGACACATAAATTGATTAATTTCTATGAGGCGAACATTATTTCCAGCCCCCGACGGTCTACAACACGAAAGTGCCCAAAAAGTGCTCAAGGGCGAGAGTTACAGTAAAACGTCACTGGACCAAAATTATTCAGCGTATTTTTTTACATATTTTAAGATGGTACTGTGTTGTATGGGATTAAAATTAACTAAAAATAAGAATATCTTTTGTTTTTCCGACTTTTTTCGTATAGGAGCTAAACTATACATATTTTAAGTCTAAAAATGAACCCATTCGACTGGAAAAATGCGAAAACATACATTTCGACACATAAATTGATTAATTTCTATGAGGCGAACATTATTTCCAGCCCCCGACGGTCTACAACACGAAAGTGCACAAAAAGTGCTCAAGGGCGAGAGTTACAGTAAAACGTCACTGGACCAAAATTATTCAGCGTATTTTTTTACATATGTTCAGATGGTACTGTGTTATCTGGGATTAAAATTAACTAATCTTTAGTTTTTCCGCCTTTTTTCGTATAGGAGCTAAACTATACATATTTTAAGTCTGGATATTGGTCCATTCGACTGGAAATATGCCAAAACATACATTTCGACACATAAATTGATTAATTTCTATGAGGCGAACATTATTTCCAGCCCCCGACGGTCTACAACACGAAAGTGCCCAAAAAGTGCTCAAGGGCGAGAGTTACAGTAAAACGTCACTGGACCAAAATTATTCAGCGTATTTTTTTACATATGTTCAGATGGTACTGTGTTATATGGCATCAAAATTAACTTATCTTTAGTTGTTCCGACTTTTTGCGTATAGGAGCTAAACTATACATATTTTAAGTCTAAAAATGAACCCATTCGACTGGAAAAATGCGAAAACATACATTTCGACAAATAAATTGATTAATTGCTATGGGGGCGTTCCTTATTTCCATCCCACAACGGTCTTGAACACGTAAGTGCCTGAAAAGTGCTTAAGGGCGAGAGTTACGGCAAAATATCACCGAACCAAAATTATTCAGCGTATTTTTTACATATTTCGAGAAATTGCTGAAATGTATTGGGATATCGGAAACTAAATTGTAAAACTGGGAACTGCAACGTTTAAGCCCTTTAAAAACACTTCATAACATAACCTAAACTACATAATAATCTTTTTGTTGAAAGCCAAAGCAGCTGGAAAAACAAAAAACTTTTCATTTCAAAAAAATAATTGTAAGTGCTGCAATCTGTGGTTTACCTGTAAAACTATTTCAGAGCTTGACCATATGTTCAGTTTGTAAACAAAGTGAACTGAGCTTGCTCAAATGCCGATGAATAGCGCCACTGTTTCTAAACTTCAGCCCTTTACTGTACTTTAGTAACGCCCCTTTTTTAAATTCTGAGACTTGTTGACAAATCTTCATAAAAATCCCTTTAATTTGACACCTCATACGTTGAAATCCGCCCAGCCGTTATTGCGGTTGGACTGTGAAAAGAAACCGCTTGCGTATTAATATACAGATTTACAATAAAAACTTTGATTTAGAAAGATGTTTAATTATTTCGAAAAGTACACCAAGAAAATTCAACTTTATTCCGTTTCCTTGCGTAGAATGATGAAATTCTTGGTTATTGCATTTCACAATAGGCACACTTCCTCATTGAAAGGCGTTAAGAAACCATAAATAACCAACATGATGCTAAAGCCAATTAAATTACGTTGTTCTTTGAGTCACAACATGACGCAGGCTGCTAATGATAATTTAAAATAAGAAATCCTGTCTAGTCGCCTGGCAGCTCCTCCATTTTTTGAATTAGAACTCCGCATACCACAGTGTAAGACAAAATGCATTAACAGTATTGAAGGGAATGAAAACTGTATTTTGTCTTTTATTACCGTTTTATTCTCTCTTACAATTCGACCTGTGGCTTATTTACGTTGTTTTAATAAAATTCACAGGTCAATTTTGACGTTTACAGACGTAAAAATGTATTCTGACCGTAAGGAAGAGAATCTACTCTATTGAATCTAAGGCCAGTCCGTTATCATTTTAATTCCCAGTATTTCCTATCATAAAAAAGACAAATTAAAGAGTTTACATTTGTGCTGCTCATCTCTATTTCAAATAAAACACATATATTACGTCTAAACAACACTTTAATTTTCACAAAACATTTATGTTACCTTTGTAATTAATTTATAAATGTTCTGTGAAAATTAAAGTGCTGTTTAAACGTAATATAAGTGTTTTATTTGAAATTAAAGAGGGAACGTAACTGAGAAATGGGACTTTGTAACAAAGTATATTGATGCATATTTCAATGTTTGGAATTTTCAAATATCAATATTAGTTGAAGATGTACCTATACCATTCAAGGTTTAAAACACATTATAAATGTAAAACCTTAGTTATGTTTATTTAATTGGAATACGAAGTTTATTTATGTTTAAGTGTTTACGATAAGCATGTCTATTTCATCTCGATTTTCAAATGCGCCAATACCAATGCTCCTATTTAACTTAGTAATTTCTTAGAAAGTTATAATATTTGCTTAGTGTTATTTGCCGGTAATGTACTTAAATACCAAACAAACAAAATAATTGTAATTCTTGGCAGTTATGAGTGATAAATAATTTGTTTTCACACCGAGTTACAATTTATAGATTTCATTTAGAGATAACTTGACGATCTTGTGAGGAAGTTTTCTCTAACTAAGTTTTTACAGGGTTGTTAAGGATTACTTAGTAAAAACTTCCGGATTGCCAGTCACTTGGTTTATTAACTCACACTATTTACTCGGTTTATTCCTAATTTCTTGTATACAACTTTAAACAGTTCTTGACCCGGATCATTGGCTTGTAGTTCCGCCGCCGGCAACCAGTTCATTGCACAGTAGGTAGATCAGTCCTTGTGCATCCGTGATGTCCCGGGGGGTTATTGACACGTTCACTCAGTCCAGCCTTTGTATATGTCCGCAATGCTCCACACACATCTAGGGTCTCGACGGCAGCGATCCTAGAGATTACCCATAAGGGGAACGCACGGTCGTGGCGGGGTCTATACGCTGAACTCCTATCCTCGGCGTATCACTCCTGTCGGAGACTCACTGGCACTCTGGCCCAAGGGAACTCGGCCTTCACGGGTCACTCCACTGACTAAAACTGTCCGCTGTAACATGCACACCAATTAAAACCAAAACATAAATTGGAAGGGGAAAACCATCCCTATCCCTCCATCTACTGGACTACAAACCAATGGCTGGGGGCTCAGCACGCGCCCGTCCAGCTTACCGGGGGCTCAAAACGCCCGACCGGTCTTCCACGGGCTCAACACGCCCATGCGGTGTGTCGGGGGCTCAACACGCCCATGCGGTGTGTCGGGGGCTCAACACGCCCGTCCGACTCGACGACGGTGCTGGGGTTAAGCACGCTCATCCAGCTTACCGGGGGCTCAACACGCCCATCCGGTAGGTCGCGCCACTAGAGACCAACTGCCTTACTGGTCCCCAGTGGCTTCCTCATATACCCGCTGTCCCCTGCATTGGGTACCATAGTGCTCCGTTCTCCCCTCCAGTGAGCACCGTAAGGTACGAGAGTACCGGGGTGCTCGGGTACCATGGGGTGCTGGGGTACCATGGGGTGCTCGAGTACCATGGGGTGATCGGGTACCAGGGGGTGCTCGGGTACCTTGGGGGTGTTCTGAGTTCCCCCCTTACGAGCATTAATTTTAGGTGTTGTGAATTTTCTTTGACGAATTTTTACATGCTTGACCCCTGAAATTAGTTGAGTTATACTCAATACCTTGAGAAGGATACCCTTAGACTTGGTTGTAGTAGAAACCCCATGGGGTGCCAAATCACTTCATTACACTCTATGGTTTGTGCATCTTCTTACCGATTGTTGTGAAGACATAATAAAAATTAATGCAGTAGACGGACATGTCGATGTTGCTTAGAAATAACTTACAGATTCATTACTTTTGAAAAATCCTCCTAAATAGGAGCATGAAGGCATACAACAATGAAAATCCATATAAACCAACCCCCAAATTGTGCAAAATGAAAGATATTGTACTGTCAAAACAGTAACGTGTAGAACGTATTCAAAAACAGTTACAAGGAGGTGAAATAAATGAACTCGGGGGGCCTGGAAGTATGGAATACCCCCTTCCTTCCCCTTCCACCCCCTTCCTCTCCACAAAAAAAGATAGATCCGAGGGCACACTCCCGGGAAATTTGCCAAAATTGTAATTGTCAACTCACATTTAGACAGCCTAGAGACTTAACAACAAACTGTGGAAGTCCAAATTGGAGTGTTTAAATCCAAATTAATTTTTTCTGTCCCTGGTCGGATTCTGGAAACTTTGGATCGTCAAGAGATTTTTGTAAAGTGCCCTTTGAACAAACAAATAATAAATAAAAAATTATCTTTGGCATAGTTCTTCCACTCGCTCACTTTCCGGTAAATACATACGATGATTTTTTGGTCGTTCCTTTATTTCACTTACAGCGGCCTCGTTCATCATCCATAGTTGTTATATATTATAATTAATTGTCTTTCAAGGCGGTTTGTGTCATAACAAAAGGTGTTTTCCCGCTGTTTCCCAAAATAAATATAGACGTGATTGTTTTAAAATGCGACGTTTTACACGCTTTCCGTTTAACAAGGGGGATCCAGAGAGGGGGCCCTGAGGGCAATTGTCACCCCAGACATTTATATTTAATATCTTTTATTTAGTTAAAAAAACCTTTCCAAAATAGTATTAAACAATATTGGTTGCATATTACATTTCTCAATGATTGTTAATTATAGAGTACGACATTTAATATAATATAATATAATATAATTGTAATTGTTACGAAGAATAGGTAAAATTTGTTCCATAGAGCCGACAGGTTCAGAGGGTTAAAATGGCCAAAAACGCTCCGTGTGGAGTCATTACAATTTTCGCGCTTAAGCCGCGTTTACACCATGCAACTTGTTTTATAAACTTGTGTTGTACATGCAGTTATAGTGATTGGTTTGAACATATTTGAGAATCATGAAAAATGTTGTACAGACTTGTACAACAAGCGAGGTTTAAAACCAAAAATCGTGTTTTAGAACATGTCGCAGGTTTCCCGAGCCGTGTCGGAAAGATCAAAGGACATTTGAGTTTTATAAACTTTTGTTTTAAAACACAAAATCTAGTTTCAAAACAAAAGTTGTTTTAAACATGTTTTACAAAAAAAGTTTATAAAACAAATTGTTTAGTGTAAACGTTGCTTTACAGTTTTTCAAAATGAAATGTAATTGTTTATACTGGTGTAAAGTCAAAGAGTTATAATAGAATGTTTATTGCGATTCCAAAAGCTGTAAAATTTAACGCATTCTACAGATAACTTGCATTAACATAGAACAATGATTATATGAAGGCAACCAAAAAGGGAGTCATTGGCTTGGGTTTAGAGAAAAGCACGTTCATAAGTAGGCCTATACGAACATGTTTTTTTTAATGAGTTAGTGCGTCTTAAACTCCATCTTGGTAGGCCAGGAAAATTGTCATTATGCTATTCCTTATTTGAAATCAAATATATCATGGATTATATTGGCTGCACACTCTGTAAGGGTCAACTCCAGAAACATTTCTATCCACAACTCTAAATAGTGCAAAAATAGGTTAAACTGAATGACGACTGAAGGCTGAAGAACATAAAATGGACTGTGCATCCATTTGATTGAATCATTTGTTTACATTCGGAATATTATGCGCGAATTGTAAATTATAATTCATTATAACGTTATAAATAATACCACGTACATTAATGTGCACAACATGAGGTGATGGATTTAACATAAAAATAATGAACGTGGTTATTAACTGATTAATAGTTAACAGCTGCCTGATTGACTGGAAGCAGCTGATTAAACAGTAAAGGGCGATTCAAAAAATAAATCACAAGTTTAAAATCCAAAATAAATCAAGTAGTTCAGGCCGGCCTCACGCGCTGATGCCGTGATAAGATGTTTTTGTCTTTTATTTAATTTATGGTCGTCAAAGAGCTGCCAGTGGACACGAGTTGTTATGTAGTGTTATGGACAGAAAAGACAAAACTCATTTTCATTTGTTTCATAACAATGGAAAACAATTTGAAAAGTCCCACTACAATGCTGAAATCTACACGATGCATGATGATTAATTTAGAGACAGATGGCCTAAATTACACTCCATTTTCAATAACATAATAGTTAGCATATTAATATACTTTGTTTAAAAAAGCGGACGAAAAAACCATATACTGTATACAACTCCCCTAATTTCTTACTTCACTGGCTGTTTCATTGTCGTTAATGTTGTTCTCGTAAAATTTTTGTCTGTAGAATACACGCCAACAAAATAATAATGAACAAAGCCTAATGTAAACAACAGATTCACGTTCCAAACAGAATTTGAAAGACTAAGCGAATTAACCCGATTTTCGACAGCCTATTTTTTTAACTCTAGAGATCGCCTATTTGTCGAAATTCAACCAGTATATATTTGGTTTTATATTACTCAATGCTCCCAATAAATATGTGCATTTTGCACATTTGCAATATGTGTTCCCATGTGCATTTGTTTAGATATTTTGTACTGATTCCGTAACAAAAATGGCAACTCATAAAGCCCATGTTTTTTATAGTTTTAAATTCATTTTCTAAAATTTTCAAATACTATAGTAAATTAAAATAACAGGATTGTCCACATCTGCAAAAAAGTACTTTTCCAATGAAATTCTTGAATTTTGTATACGTTGCACACAGGCTGAGATAAAGGATTTAAAAAATTATCCTTACCTGTTAATCCTGTATATAGATATATAATAGTGTGTTTTTGAAGGCCAACCGAGTTGTCAAACAAAGGAGACAATTAATTGTTGATTAACTGTTGGAACACGTAAACAATCCTAATAAAGATTTGAAGAGTGATCACGATTGTCCTATGGTTCAGTCTTGGGTTACAGAGACAATATCGCCAGATGGAACCGTGAAATGAGGAGTGATCTCTTCCAGCGCGGAGGGTAAAAAAAGAGGTTTTAGCTGTCCTATTCAGGGATGTCACGCACCACATAAAATTATAAAACGGCTACTAAATTCAAACAAAAGTGATTAAATTAAATTAATTTAGTCGTTAAAACATAATTTACTCACACTTAATTATAATGCCTATAAACTCTAATTTTCAACCTCCCCCTTTTGAAATAAATTACAAGCTAATGTATATTAATCGCGGACAAAGGACTGATTCCTGGAAAAGTTAATACGTCCTTATGAAAAAAATAAGCCTCCAAGATTCTCTATAAGAGTCCTCATGATTATTGCAAGGGGCTTTATAAAATGTTCATCTGAAATTAATTTGACAAAAAAAGCGAAAAAAATAGACCAATCGTGAAGTTTTTTGAAGATTTTTTTATATCAGGGAAATTTTTAAATAATCAAAAGATACACTAGTGATTGGCAAACGAAAATTACATTTTATGGGGGTTTGAGTTTAGGGAGGAGAATGAAATTAAAAATGTTCATTAATTTTCGTATCCGAAAAATATTTTGACCAGGCAATAATTTTAACCGCCATCTTGAAGCCGCAATATAAGATAATTTTACATTTAGAGGTAGTTTTGTGACATCAGTTATAACTTTATTTTAACGCTGTTTATAATGGCGCAATCCGTTTAAAAAAATATGATTTCGTTTTAGAGATATACAAACAATAAAAAAACTCAGCTCCAAATTTCTCATAGTCTTTGTAAATAAAATATTGTAATATTTTTGTATATATCCCTCGTTCGAATTGCTGCATGCAGTTTGTTTCCATCCTAACCACACATTCTAAACATCCCAAACACACAGTGATTTAACAGCTTAAATTAAAACTATCGATATAATAAATCTGACGAGTAAAAGATAGTTTTTTAGCTCCATTCTACAAAAATTATTTTTTACAAAACTTATTTAATTTAAAAAGATTAACATCACAGATCATAAATTGATTAAAATTTTTTTTACCGTCTTAAATACTTGCTATATTGTTTTAGTTCGTTTCAGCAATTGATCATTTTGATTCGAATATTTAAAAATGATTTTCTCTTTCTAAGATTATAAAAAATTTGACTAAAAAATTCAAATGTAATCATAAACTTGTGTATCAATTTCTAAACAAGATCCAAAGTTGGTTTCTTGTTACACGCCTAATAATTATTTTATTTTCATTAGAGGTATTAACAATTTGAATCAGATTTCGGATAGACACGTCACTCCCAAAAAAATATTTCCACAATCAATTCAAATGAATAAACCCCCGTTGCCAAACCTCAAGTCCTGCCCCGGATTTGTACCCCCCGTGGTCAAATTCTCAAGTCCGACCCCGGAATTGTACCCCCCCCCCGATTTGTACCCCCCCGATTTGTACCCCCCATGGCCATATCCAACGGAATACGAGTCCATAAACGTAAAACATATATAATCAAATTAATTTAGATATTCAAAACAATATTTTATAAAATACGTTCATCAGGTATTATTGACAGATTTTCTAGCCTAATTAAAGATGAATAACACTAATATTAGGTATAATAATTTAACGAACAGCCGTTGATTACGAGAACTATTTAAAAAAGTCAACAACAATAATGAATATTGTATATTTCCGGTATATTTCCATGGTCGGTCAAAATGCATTTGAGCACAGGGGGGGGCTTGAGTATTTGGCCACGGGGGGTACAAATCCAGGGGGTACGAATCCGGAGTCGGACTTAAGAATTTGATCACGGGGGTACAAATCCGGGGTAGGACTTAAGGAGCCAGGTTTAATTGGATTTATATCAATTATGCAACTATTCTGCCAACCGTGAAATGTCCGTTGATTAAAATACATAATAATTTATCCGATCTAAAAGTTCGCGGCCGGAATTATACCCCCCCTCCTGTGACGTCAAAATTACGTAGCGTTTTTTCTGAGGGGTACAAATCCGGGGGGTACAAATCCGGGGGTACAAATCCGGGGGGTACAAATCCGGGGGGTACAAATCCGGCGACCCAGTTGCCGGCAGAAAGAATGTTCTTGTTTACGTGTCATCATATCACGGGCGTATACCAAAGTATGGTAAAACACCTGGCTCCGACGCCAGCAATTTAAGTGTGTTTTTGAATTGCTGGATTTTTATTGAAGTACCTTCATAGGTCCTATTTACATTTTAATTGTAGTCGTATTACTATGAGTTCATAGAAAATCATTTGGAAGACTAACATTTTCTTTCAGGGAACATCCAAATAATATAATATAATATGATTTACTTCTTTACCGAAATCATGACACCACAAAAACAAAATGTACGAAACATTAAAATTTATTGATAAATGCATCATTAAGTTAATAATGATAATTAGCAGCCTACGTCGCTTCGTGACTTATAATAGCGTCTTGGTAAAATAGGCTTTAGTTTCATGTCGATTATGTATGGAGTTTTGCAGAGTAAAATGCCTTTCAGTGATGAACTGTGTGACTTTTTCAGATTTTTTTAGTTTCCTACTAATTTTTTCGTGTCATAGCACTGGAATAAAATTTGCAGTAATTAAACTTCTCATCGGGGAAAACTTTTTAAAATAACTTATTACTTTATACTCGAAACTTCAATTTGGGTAAGAAATTCCTCATGGAATTTGAGAAGTTCATTTATTTCGTCGGCTTTAAAAGTGTCCACGTAGTGGCTGACTTTGTCATGTCCGTCCTGCGCCAGAAGAGGACAGACAGTTGTCTCGATTGACCCCAGAACCGAGGACAGCAGAAGAACGGCTGAACACCAACTGAGGAGCCCCGAAAGGGACAGCAGCGCGGAGTCCTGAAAGGGACAGAGGCCACGCATTGCGATGTCACAATGAGCAGACGCTCGGGTCGATCGCAATGATGTGGTGACAGCACGCAAGGGGTTTTTTTAGCAGGTATGCCCAAGGAGACGTACAGACAACTCTCTACGCTCCAAGCCGCCTCGAGCCTCGAGGCGGGGCCTCTACACTGATGCTGAGTGTCAGAGGCTGGGCCCAGGGCGGCAACTTTCTAGGGGCGGCAAATTTTGAAGGCCAGTTAAAAATTTGCTAAAATAATGTAGAAAGTTTTATGTTTTTTTTTGTTTTCAAAAAATCAAAACACTCCATTATTTTGCGTAGTGCGTCACTGGCGCGGAAGGGCGGCAGTCGATGTACTCAAAGGTGCGAAAGCTTATTTTATTGGCCTGGGCCCTGGAGCTGAGTTTATTCGGGGTAATGGTGGAATCGGATCATAAGGAGGGCCGAGGAGGTCTATATGTTTGTTATTTTTGTAAAAATTATATGTGAAATGACGGCCGCGAAATGTCCGAGTTTTACCAACAGTTTCACTTGAGAGTTTAACGTGGTTGCGATACAGTACCACCAACAGATTTAATTATTACGCCCACTATGATACAACCGAGATTACCGGCTGCGATACAACCGTTAGACTTTATTGCCACGAAATGACCGTAGGAATTTCGCCGATCGCTAAAAATTCTAAAGATTTGTTTTGTAATACTACTAAAGATTCGTCGGCTGCAAACATTTGAGGTATTTGTCTCAAAACACGATCGAGATTTTTTGCATGCAATACAACTGACTGGTTTGACGACCGCTATAGAACCGACCGATTTACGGTCACTATACGACTAAGAGTTTTTTTCTAACAACCCATGTTCGCAGGCCACGATACAGCATAAACATGAGCTGTTTTCCGTAACATGACCTGTAAATTTGCCAGTTGCCGCAAAACCCAAGCAGGTTGTTTACCAGATTTCACATATATTTTTTTCCGACTTTTTTCTTACATCTCCCGACTACTTAAAAAAATCACTATCAGTGAAATCAGTCATGATGCCTATAGCTCCTTCAAAAGAGCGACAGATTGTCTGCCACAAAATGACCAAGATACATGCGTGTCAATCGCTGTAAAACGACCGATTTTTCGGCCACGACATGACCAATATGTGCGACGATCGCGAAAAAAGCGAGTGACAAGTCAACCGCAATGCGACCAAGAGATCTGTCGGCGGCGATACAAGCAGGCAATTTTCCGGCCGCAAAACTACCGAGAGATTTTCCAGTTGCGATATAAACGACTTATTTCCGGCCACAATATTACCGAAATATTAGTTTGTTGTGATTAGATCGAGAGATTTGCCAGGCGCGATGACGATACCAACGATGAAAACGGCTATATTTCGTTTCGTTCTAACTCAAATATCGAAATTCCCGACCAAATGTTAAAATTCATTACTTTTTCCCGACTTTTAGTTAAGTTTTCTTAAAAGGAAGAAGCTAATCGAGAGACTATGAAACGGCCGAAATAAAAAGAATGCGATAATTAAGCTTTAGTAGCCTCGAACTGGCAGAGAGATGATCGCGGCGAAACAATCGAGAGAACTTTAGACCGCGGCAATGCGACCATGGGATTTTTTGGCCACAAATTAAATACATTTTTCAGTCTTGTTAACGAATTTTAACTTTGGAAAACACCACAATATTTGTATAATTTTATTCTGAGAGGCCTTTCGCCAGCTGGCATCAGCAGACATATACATAATCACAAATATTATTGTCTTTTAAATGTAAAACAATATTCAGGTTTAGCTGATAAATTGTAATCCCAAATTATTGGGCGGAGCAAGTGCCCCCCCCCCTCCGAATTACGCATGGTGAGTGTTGGAAAATCTTCAAGTTGGGAGGAGGGGCGGCGAAATGCTTTGGGCCCATGGGCGGCAAAATCGTAAATCCGGCCCTGTGGAGACCCCTGCTCGTCGCTTTGCTTTCTTGAGCAGGCGGCGTAGAGGGCCCGCATTTCGGTGCGAGTAAGAGCTATTTTTAACCTCCCTTTCAGCGTGGATAAAAAACGAGAAAGATAGAACATCAATTAAAACGTTATTTTAATCACAACAATACAGCCAACAATAAGGGTGATTGAATCCGCGGTCTTGTCTAGAATAATAGTACGTGTGGATAGCGTAAATTTTCACCAATTGGACCTTCAAAATGGATGAGAAACTAGAATTATACTATTATGATAGATTTTTCTCGGTCGTTTAGTAATTTTCCTTAATTTGTATTCAGGTTTCACCTCAATAATAGTTTTTTTACTCCATAAAATACCGAAAAAACTAGGCTAACTCGGAAAATAGCCTGTGCGTATATTTTTTTGAAGCCATTATTCTGATAATAGTTGACCTATTGGAATAACATTTCTGTGCGTATAAGTTTTCAACCTAGAGAATATTCTAATTTAGCCATAGCCTTGTTGAGCCCTTCAAAACGCATTTTATTGAGGAATTAAGACTTTCCCATGGAATTAAATGGAAAATTTCGTTTTTCAAATATACAATGAAAACTATTAACTTTAGAGAAAAATGTTAAATGCAAAAAAGTTTCGTTTTAAAATTATCTCTAAAAAAAGGTTTATCAAGATCGGAATACTGTTACCGGAGGTATAGAGCAATTTATGAATGTAATGGCTGATATGGGGGTGTTCTACACGAATTCAAGGTTGGATCTTCGGACAAAAATACTTCTACAGGTTTCTTCTATACACATACCAAGTGGCTAAGCTGTATCAAAAAGTGCAAGGTTTTTACGCTAACCACACGCACTATAATAAACGAGTTGTTATAAAATTATGTATATAGATAGACTGTTTCTTTTTAACGAACTATAATTACATTGTGAATGTCGTAAATAAGTTTGACCAAATATTTTTGTTTGTCTTTGTAACATTGACTCTGGGTATATAAAACATGCATGATGCATGTCGCCTATTTCCCAGGTAGTCGCCAACAGGGGGGAGGAGGCAGTAGTGGATTGGGGAAGGGGGGCTTTAGGGGCTGCAGCCCAGAGCGGCAAATTTTTAAAGGGCGGCAGCTTTTGAGGTTATTTTTTAGTTTTAACGGTGGTGAATTTTTTCCTTTACACTTTTAGAAATTAAAATCACTTGAAAATTAAACTTGCTATGTTTGAAAGTTGCCTTTTAAACACTCCCTAAACACAATTCTTATGGGGAGGAGAAGGGGCTGCGAAGTCGTACGAAGTGGGGAGAATGCCTGAAAAAAGGCATGACTTAATTAAGATGGCAAGCACACGATTCCTCGCGTCTGGTCCGACATGGCATGCCCGGTGGGTACAACAATATCAGTTAAATATTTTAAAAGATACAGTACGTTTACTGAAATGTTTGCGTATTTTCTCAGATTCGCAAAACTATTGCTATCGACTTGACTTTCTTCACACGGCAGCCCCCTTGTTGTCGCGTTCAAGACAGACTGTGGTTCTGGTTCTGTATTCAGACCGCAGAATAGAACCTTCAATTACGGTTACCATGACATCTTGCTATGCGCATTAACCAATTTTTCAATATCTGAGGGCAAGGAGGAAGAAATACATATTAAAAAAACTATGACCAGAACAATTTGGCGATTTGATTGTTGAATGTTTTTTTTTATTATTTAATACGGATATCTTAAACGTTATTATAAATATTTAATCGGTATACATTTTAAGTTAGCTTATTTTCTTCACAGAACGAACCCAGATTCGTGATATTAAACATTCTTTCCTACTTCAAATTCGTCGGTCAATCGGAACGATTCGGCTACCTACCGTATCCTTATTTTCGCTATTTGTCAAGCCAGCCGTGCTCCCGTGCATGGCCTGTGCAGGGCTAACGTCAAGACAACGTACAATTTTAGATAAATCAATTCAGGGTCACCGATGCCTACAAATATACATATCTGGTCAAAACTAATCGTTTCCGCTTGTTGTAATTAACTGTGATCAGTGGACAACTTTTGTTTATTTGTTTTTTTTTTCTAAAATACTTATATGAGGAAGCAGGTATGAATATTTTGTTTAGATTATTTCATTTCATTCAATATTAGGTGTGCCTGGATGCCTGGATTATTATATTACTAGCAGTTGCCCGTGGCTATGCTCACGATAAAAACTATGACTCTCGCTCCTTAAATGAAGATAGTGATCATATTCATGATATGATTTTAGTCATCAAAGTGAACAATAATGATCATTCGACCTCGTTCCTAATGATCATTATTGTTTGCCTCATTATTGTAATTAAATACATAACCAATGTTCTATCATTCAAAATTTTAGGGATATCTGCGTTTTAACGCATAGCGCCCCCCGCCATGTGTGCCCCTCCCCCCCCCCCCCCCGATATCGACAACTGATAAATAGGTGACATACGTCATTTTCATCACTTCTGTCAATATTACTACAATCGACAAAAATATTGCGTCGCCCTTTCATGCATGCTTATTGCTCAACCCCTCTCAGCTCCTGAACTAATGGGGAATAAGCGACGCGCGCTAATTCGATAACAAATTGCCGCCCAACTTAGAAACCCATGATGTTCGCCGATGGCTTTTTGAAAGAAAATTAAATTTTCTAACAAATGGTGTAATTCATTCTTATAAATACAAAATTTTATTATTTATTACAGAAGGTCAAAGTTAGAATAGCCATATAGGTCGATGATCACTTAAATAACATGCACAATGGACAAAATATTAAGTTTTTATCAAAATAAACGTTTTATCTTTGTTTCGTAAGAGATACTCGAATTATCAATACTAAGTTTTACCATATTCAGTAAGAATATTTGTAACAATAATCATATTTATATTTTTTCGATTTTTCGTAAACGAGTTCACTAAAATCTAGTTGTTGGCTAAAATAAAATACAAATTGGATGTCAAAATAAATGCATGATTCACATTCATCATTGTATTTTTGAACTTTTAATCACTTTTATGTTACGTTTAATAAATTCACAAGTTAAGGAACTAAACGTAGGAAAACTACGCTCACATTAATTATCCTTATGGCTGTCGGAATAGAATTAAAATAATAAAAGATAAGACATTTGTGTCCCTTTAAATTCTCGACCGTTTAATACCTCGTAAGCCATATTTGAGTTGATAATATTAAGAGAAAAAATGAAAAATTCCAATTACCAATTAAAACTCCTGCTTCGTGCTTCCTTTAACAGCCTAGTAATTGTGTTTAACGGATTTTTTTGTAATGAAACCGAATTAAGTGTCTTTAACTAAAATTAATTAGCAAAAACACTCAGATTTATATAGTCAGTTTAATAATTGAGGTATGTGTTAATTAGTAAGCGGGCTGTTTCCCGCCATTGCCGCCGCACCGTGGCCGGCTGGCCAGCCCTGCATTGGCTTCAACGCAACCCGTGTGTCGCTCCTCGTAGCCTTGGATTTGGCGCGCTTTCTGCGGTGATAACGGTCCTGGGTGACAACACTGCTGCGCGCCATTTAGAGTAAGAGAAACGAGTACAGCGATAATACCTAAGGAAACTAGAACTTCAAACAATTAAAACGGGAAGCTTAATTCCGGTGGGCGTGGGCAGAGAAGGGGTACGGCCCACCCCCGCAAAACATGCCCCTCCCCCAACATGAAACATGAAACATGTTCATGGTCCCCTGAAACATGTTTGAAAAATAGGATCTTTTTGTGGGTTTTTAGACACTTTACAAAAGTAAATTCAACCGATATACCGTTGAAACTTGCATGCACTTCTTTGCTTTACCGTTCAACCTGGTAAAGTATTTTTTATTTGATATTGGAAGATTTAAACAAGTTCCAAAACAACTCAAGACAAATTTTGCACTGACTGCCATTTTACTCTAAATTAATCCTATACTTTTATATAAACTATGTTTGCATTACTGTTTGCTTTACTGTAATCAAAATTTTAACTCTAAATCGGCTCCTAGGATTTCCTTCTTCTTATGCTGAAAAATAACTTATTCATAGCTCAAATACGTTTTCTATACGGGTCCCCTAACCAATTAAAATATAATTACGTGAAAAAGCAATTTCGAAGTTTTAAATTTTAACATTTTGCCTCATGGGCTGTCATGATGTTGTGATAGCAACTAAACAAATCACTAAACATAAGGAAAGTAATTCACAGCTGCTTCAAACTCAGCCTTCCGCCAAGAGTATTTTAGTATGTTACACAAAGATTGTATAGAGTATTAAAATAAGTGCATAAACAGATAGACATTGATTTTTAATGTAGGAATGGGATGAAATGATAAAACTGAATAATACCCAGCAAAGCTAAATAAGAGAATCAATAAGGGTACGAGGAACACAGATATAGAGTTATGTTCAGAAATGATAGGCCCATGACTATATGTGGAACCTATGAACTGTACGTGAAGCGAGAAATTGCGAGATCCTGACGAGAAACCCCAGATTTTGCCGACTAACTGAGAAAAATTGCAGATAATTCGATGTCAAATTGACCAAATGGGGTTTGAATTAAGTTGACTTTTTCAATTGTTGATTTGCATTGCAGAAAACTTTAACTTAGATCAGGGCCGTAACGCATTAACTTATAGCGGGCCCTGGGGCAAGACTGGCTGGCGGGGCCCCCATATCTTAGTCAAGCATGTGCGTGCGTGCGTGCTTAAAATGATTTTTAATTTCCTCTACAATTTTTCACAGGCCATAAGTACTTAGTTTTTCATAATAAACTTGATTTACGAATAATAAATAAAGAATATATTGTTTGGGGACTTAACTGAGGGTAAAATACAATAAAACCATACAATATTTTAAAAATCTTTTTATTGTTTGGATTTACAAGCTGAGAAATTTTCCGGGCACAAATTGAATCATAAGAATGACACTGAAATGAAATTGAATCATTCAGGTTTAGTTCATAAATTATAACCCCAAATAATTTGGATACCTAGCCAAGACTTCTAATCCCTTATACCACAGTTTATGTGACCTTTGGTTCTAAAACATTTATTACATTATTAAGTCAACATGGCCAAATAAAACAGTTGTAGGAAAAAATCCGGTCTCAAAGCAGTTTAAACTAGTCACCTTTTCACTGATGTAAACTAAGAAATATTACGGAAATATTACGTTTTCCGGAAATATTACGGACGGTGGAGGTCGGGGTCGGGTCTGGTTTTATGCTCCCTCGGCCGCCGGCCCTTCGGAGCCCCCTTCACTTGGGGGCCCCAGGGCGGTGCCCCGGTTGCCCCGGTGGTTGTTACGGCCCTGACTTAGATGTTTAAAACTACGATTAAATCAAAATGTTCAAAGCTAATGTATTAAAGATTAATAAAAATAAAAATTAATCTTTATTTTGGTAAAAAAAACACAAAAACTGGACCAATCGCGACCCGAGAAAGTTCACTGGGACAACGGCGCACGACTATAAAAAAACGGGACGTCTGGCCATCAAAGGCTACTAGGGGAGCCCATATTTCCCTGACCATTGAGAGTCTGCTGTAGTGAAATCTACAGTGTTCGAGCAAATGAATTAAAGATTGATTGTTTGTCTCGGATGGCGGGACCGTATAGCACCGTTCGTCGCGACGTTTACGAGCTTGGGCGGAAGGCGGGAAAATAAAGCACACTCTCTGGTCTCGGGTGAGAGCGGGTGGATGAAAGAGATATAGTTGGTTTCAAAACTTAAGGCCCACACCGCCCGTAAGCCCAATGCTAAAATTAACATTAGTCTTACGGACAGACTGGGCCTTATGATTTGAATCGGGTTATAACTGCTTACCCGTGCGATTACTTTGTATATTATGTTACTTTAATAGGATTAAAAATTATATATACCCCATTACATATTGCACTTAACTGCATATTGCTTCAGTGCCACATGTCACAGATGGTAAATTCTGTCATACTATACACTGCCAATATTATTTCAAGATGTCTATTTAAAATATTGTACAAATTTATAGTTAAATTTCTTTCCAAAATTCTAACAGTGGTCGAACATTAAAATTAAAAGGCAATTAAATTAAAGGGTAATTAAATCATTACAAAATCATCACAGACGGCATTGTGATTTTTATTTTATGTTGTTGGCAGGAATGCAGTTATATACGCGGGTTCGTGTAGACTTATTGCCAACGGCAATAAGTCTACGTGAACCGGTGTAGACTTATTGACAAGAATTTATCTGAAAAACCGGCCATAAGTCTACGGCAATAAGTCTACGCGAGACGTAGACTTATTGCCGGATTTTTGATGAAATGTAGACTTATTGACTCATATATATATATATATATATATATACTATAGACTAGCATAATGCCCAAATTTGAAAACTTTACTTTAGCTGATGTAATCATAGGCCCTAAAGTAAACCGCTACCGCCCAGTAGGCCTAATATGTTTGAAATAATATGAATGCGTGTTACGTTTTCAACATAATGCACACCAATCACGAAGTTGAGTTTAATTTTTATTTCAATTTAGTTTTAAAATATCAAAACCTTATAAAAATCCCTTCAATCAAAATTTTGAAATTTTGCTCCTGAACAGAAATCCACCTAAAAACGTCTTTAGAAAAGATTAGATTGTTGAATAATTATATTTTAATAATTTAGCTTAACAGTTTGTCTAGGAATATCTAAACTACCAATTGTGCTTTGCTAAGTAAGTCCTTCTGATAACACATTTAAATCAAGCTTATGCTATTTTTTACACCATTAGGCTAATACAAAAAAATTAGTAAGTGTACAATAAAGGTTGAATATATCAAATTTATCTTAATTTTATGTACTTTTGATGTATAGCGATTTATTTCTTAGCTAAACCTTAACGTTCATTTAAAAACTTCAAAAAACCTTCATCTTTCCATAAAAATTGAAACAAAACAATACAAATTTCAAAAAATGTCATCTTTGACTTTGAATCCAGAAAGAGGACAAAAAAATTGATATCCTTGTCGAATTTCATCAAAATCAGACGGCTTATATAGATATTATTTTGAAAAATATGAATGGCTGAGTTAGCTCACCTCACCTGAAGTAGAGGGTTAGCTCTCTTCACCCGAACATTTAATTGGTTTTTTATTCAGGAAGTCTTAGCCCACATTTCCAGCAAAACATTTTTGCTTGCAATTTTTTTAATTTTTAACCTATTTTATACCTATTTTGACTGGGCTATATACAATTTTATTGCTTCTTTTGGTAGTAATTTTAATGTGATCATTTGTGTACGGTTTATTTACGGTATAGAAACCCAGTTTTAAACAAACCCAGTAATGCTAGATTGGTATGTATTTAAATGGGCCAACTTATAAGCAATATAAGTGCGGTGACTGATCAGTTAACTTGCAATCCAAATTAAAATTGCATTATTATTATTATTATAATCGCCTTTCTTTGTTTAATGTTTGAGTTTCATGAAAGCAGTAGCGTCAAAGAAGTAGGCTAAAAAGTAAAATAAATATTAATATAAGATCAAATTATTAGAGGCTTTTTTAACCTATTATTTTAGGTACCTATCGCCTAATTATTTAATTTACATCCTAAAAAGTTTCATGAAGTAAACAATATTGCGAAAATTAGGCCAAAAACTCTTGGTAGTCATTATTAATACTGGGGTTGCATTATATATAATTTGAAGATCGTCCATA
Source organism: Flexamia atlantica (assembly GCA_035578135.1). NCBI lineage: Eukaryota > Metazoa > Arthropoda > Insecta > Hemiptera > Cicadellidae > Flexamia > Flexamia atlantica. Next base: position 14,233,140 of record JAQJVK010000012.1, on the reverse strand, counting down.
AAAAATAATTATCTTAATTAACTCTATAATTCTTTTTACTAAACTGGAAGTAAGTGTCGGTAAATCATGTAGAGGCTCACTACAAATCTTCATAATTTGAAGAAGAATCTTTATAAAAGGAAGTGACAAATAAATTTCTGTCGACATTCGTATCCATTAGAGCAGGAAGGGAATTATGTTCCACTCTAAGAGATTAAAAATCAGAGAAGAAATGTTTTAGAAAACATTTAAGAAATGTTTATTTTTTATTTGAAACCTTAATTATTTATATACCCTAATAAATACAATCTACCATTTTGACTATTTATTAGTTTTTTTTACAAAGAAATAAGCTTATTCATGGATATTAAATTTAAGTTTGCTTTTACGTCACAGTAAAATGGTTTGGATTTAATGAATCAAGTGTTCATTAATTTAGTCAATTCCTCATTTATTTATTTATTTATTATTTATTTATTTATTTATTTATTTATTTATTTCTTTATTTATTTATTTATTTATCTATTTATCTATTTATCTATTTATCTATTTATCTATTTATCTATTTATCTATTTATTAATTTATTTATTTATTTATTTTACGATGAACACCATTTAAATTTTACAGACATTACTAGAGCCTGTAAGTGACAGTATGTGCAATACGATTCTGTAAAGAATACTTAAAAGCTGTAGAAAACTAGATATCATTCAGTTATACAATAATTAATGTAACATCAACTAAGGAAATGCTATAACACAATAAGCAGTGCATTATAACAAGCATTATAACAATTACGAACATTATCGAAATTTTAACAACTTCTTTATTAAAAAACGATTGAAAACAATAAATTGGCTACCCTTTAAAATCTTGAAAAACATGTTGTGGCAGACTCGAGAAATAATTTAAAAATCTGTCTTTAAAGACAGTTGAAGTAAGTACACCAGTGATTTAAAACGATAAATTTCTCTAGGAGTAATTTAAAGAAATAATTTTGGCTGATGTTTATCAATATTGAGCTATGGACTTTAGATCTTAAGCTCGCTAGTCTGTTATTAGATCTTACATTCAATAATCTGACTAATATAATATGCTTTAGATTCACGAAGAAACTTAGATTCCCTGACAAATAAAATATTATAAGTTTATGATAAAAAAGTTTGTTAAGAGCAATGTCAACGTCGGAAACATCTGCTTTTTATCAAGCGTTTATAACATTTCTTTACTAAGAGTTCACAAATGGCGAAAGCTTTAGTAAAATTGAATTGTTTTTATTTATTTTATATTTTAAGAATATAGCCCTATGTCTACTACGTCAATTTTTTATTCAGTTAAATTAAACTCAACATTAATAATACGTTGATTATCTATAATCTTATTAGTTTGTTTAGTAAACCACAAAAAGTGATCTTACATATAATGACGATTAGAGTAACATTTACGGAGAAAACCTAGGTCCCTGATTGTTATTATCTTTGTTGTTTTTGTGTAATAATTTTTATGAATTCATAATTTACTGTACACTTGTCTAGAGATAAAAATGAAGAAAGAAGTTGGCATTCATTTTATATAAAAATAACATGAATATTTAAATCTAGTTTTTACGTTTAAACGATGTGCAAAATTATTAACAGCTTTTGCATTCCGTCGCTAGCTTATCAACTAACTTAAAACTGAATTTCCTTGAAAACTGCGTCACACATACTCGAAACTTGTAATCAGCTAAATATTTAACGAAGCAAGGTAAGCAAATAGTTTCTTGTAGACTAAACTTTGATAAGGTTGTGAGATTTGGAAATTGAAATGATTAAAACACCTCTCATTTTTCGACAAACTTTGATAACTTTGATGTTTATAAAGCTACAACAAATACAGGAACAATGAAGAAATAAAATACTCGGCTTGCTGTTAGTTACAGAGCTTTTAAACTTGTTATGCCTTCAATAAAGGGTCCTTGTTTTCGCCTGAGGTGAAGTGGGTCTTTCATTTCATTGTATCGGGTGTATTTTTTAATTATTGAGTAGAACAGGCTTTTTCAAAAATTTCAACTTTGATTTCTTAAATGGCTTTGATCTGTCTACTGTGACATCAGCCTTTTTTTGTAACAGTGAAAAAGGCTCAACTTTTATTTCGTCCTTTTATAGTAAACAAAATAGTATGAAATTTTATAAAATACCATTGATTTTGAATAATAATGATACGGTATTACTCAAGGTATCAGACTTTTCATGTAACACTAAGCATGCCTGTGTATTCTTTCCCATATATATTAATACTATTTTACCTATTCTATTGATTTATGAATTTTACATCAAAGAATTTACTTGTTATCATTTTTGTTATCATATAACAACTTTTCCCACTATGGACATATGTTTTACTGATATCATATAAAGTTTCATGACATGTATGTTGTTTGTCCAAGATTTTAAAAATTCATATGGGCCTATCATTTAACTAAGCCATTTAAAAATGGTGGTCATTTTTTAACTACGGTGTAATTATTTCATCATAGGCCCTAATCATTGCAGTGAGGGCCAACGGAAAACAATGATAATGGAATCATCAATACATATTAATCAATGAATAGCTGAAAAATTATTTTTCAAATGTTATTTTCAGCTGTATCGTACTATCGTACTACTGTACTATCGTATTGAATTAAATTGAAATGCAAAGTTTTTTAACCTTCTAAGCATATTCAATTATCGACTAAAGCAAAAATGTGAAATTACACCGCACTCTAGTTGGGAATTTTGCACTCCAGTAGGCGCAAATTTGACCTAAATTTAGTAGGTATATTATTTTATATTATCAAATTGGCAATTTAGCTTGGAAGAATAAATCAAATACTTTAGTTTTTTTGTATAAACAGAAAAAATCCTATGATTTGTATTTTTATATTTTGGCTTAAATCATTCATTTTTGTATCCTTTTCTTATCGTGGACGTATTCTCTCAGCCTTTACAATCAAACTACAAAACAGTTGTGAAAAATGTAAGCTATGAAAACAGAAATTGTATACCATTTATTTAGAGTTTTGTTATTTACATTTTTTTACTTTTTGGGTGCGATTATCTTAAAATACTAATATGCATTTAGATCCCATAAAGAACATTCAAATCTTATAGGGAGTTATAAGCCCTCCAAAGTTGTGAATTTGAATTTTTCTTAAATTTGACCTCAGTTGAATGCTCTATATCTCCAGTTATAATTTTACCTGAAGATTGTTGGTCTAAGAATCTTCGGTGGAGTGACAGCTTTCTTTGAGCTATTAGTTATAAGAAGCGGATGAGTTTCAAGAACGCAAAGGAAATTACCAACGTAAAGTTGAATTTTTTCTAGAGATGTCGTTAATTAATGTTCAACAGCTCCAGAATTATTTGTAGCAATTAAAAATATATTTTCGTTTGAGAACTTTCAGTGGATTACATGCTTTCATTTAAGCTATACATAGTTCAGGTTGTTCTGACGATATGATGCTAACTGTAGACCTCCAAACTAGAACAATTTATGTTTTCTTTTTTGATTTGCCAACAATTCAACCATAACTCCAATTCTATTTAAACCTTTTTATGGTCTTAAAACACCCCTTGCAACACAGGCTTTCATTTGAGATGATTGTAATTTCAAACTCACCCCTTTTTGGCGAGTTCTTTAGCGAGTTGTAAATTTTCTGTTTCTAAACTTTGGTTTTAATTACATATATATCACTAATTCCTCTTAGATTATACGATATATTTTAGTCCAACAATTGTTACTGAAATTACGGCTGTCATTTGACCGAATGATTACTGTACCAACAATAATTATAATTTTTCCAAGGGTGTCCTGGTGCATTTTTTACCTATATATTCACAAACTTACACATAAAAGCACATATAGTTATTCTTATCAATATTTGGTTATATGGATTGCCATATTGGTTGTGGAATAACAATGAAAATTTAATCAAAAGTATCTTCCTTCTAGCTGTTCATAAACAAGCCACTTAATGCGGTTGAGACCTGAGATAACACAATTGAGCACAGGTTTCTCATGGAAAGTTAAAATACTACACCTATCTGTAATTCTAAAGACAAACAGATAATTTCTAGGTTAATCAAAAATTATGTATTAAGCAACAACATGTATTTGTTTACTAAAGGTGTTTGATGCTTTAGATTTCCATGTAATCAAGGTACGTAAAATATACACTAAGAGTGCTGTGGGATGATTTTTTTAATACCTTGTTTTAACTATCGTGTTACAACACCTCAAGATGCCTAGAAAAACTACCAAGAAAACTTTGAACTTTAGTTTAAGAGGACAAGGTTCATGCAATATCGTCGTGAAAAATCTTTCAAAAGAATTCTCAAACGTTTCCGAGTACGTTTGTGAACGTATTTGAAAATACCCCCGTTACAGCAGACCTGCATACTCAGCGAATTTCAAATGCAAAAGAACATATTTCAATCCAAGGTAGTGAGATTTAATATGTTTTTGTAAGCTCCATAAGAATAATATGGAGAATAAGTATGCAGGTTTGCTGCTACAGGTCCGTTAAAACTTGGTGGTTTTAATTCAATATTTCGTAGATCTGAACTAGAAGAATCCATATATCAACTTTTATCAAGATATGTCAAAAATAATAAGGAAGATATAGAATTTTTTTATTTCCCATAAGGATAACATAGGGAATAAGTATGCAGGTTTGCTGCCACAAAATGGAAATTTCGGGGGTTTTAGACTAAAATACATTAGATCTTATCTAGATGAAGCCATAAACCAAGTGTTATTAAGATATGTTGAGAAATAAACGAGATATAGAATTTTACTTATTTCCCATAAGGTTAACATTGGGACAACGTACTGTGTTTACCACTTAGAATATCTCGGTAACCAATGGACATAGTAGAGCAATGATTCAAAATACTAAATTGTTTGTTTTTTTTAGCTGAATTCAATGGTTCTAACTAAAATTGAATTATGTTTATTTTGACATGTAAAAATCCCAAAAAACCCATTTTTGGGGGGGTTTATCCCCCTTTACCCCCCCTTCCAGTGGTCCGATCGGGCTGTTTTTCGAACTCATCCGAATAATTACTACTTTACACCCCTATGCCAAATTTCATTCCGTTTGGACCATTTTTGCGAGCGCTATCGTGCTTAAAGACACACACACACACACACACACACATATATATATATATATATATATATATATATATATATAGAAATTTGAACGAATGGTGTTTTTGGTATCTGGGGGCAAAACGAAAAGTTATGATGGTCCCACGCTTAGGTCTTACCATGAGACCTACGGTAATAGCTTCTTCCCTATAGGGGAAATTCGCTAAAACTAGAGGAGTTTCAAATACCTTTTTTGCATGTATAATCAGAATTTTCTAGAAATGTCACGGTTAAATATTTACGCATATTTGTATTCTCATGTTCAGCATTTTCTACATACCAACTTCTGATAATTCGTATTCCCAGAATCGCTTTACTTAAGCAGTTGCACACATACTTGACATTCCATTCCTCCTAATACGTCAGTTCGAGATATCGGACATTTTAGGAACATACCGTTAATCGCCGGTAACCTTATGATCAGCAGTATTTACACAACTTCTCAGAATTCTTATTCGCAGAATTCGCTATACGTCAGTAGTTAAAAACACAAAGTTGACATTCCATTCCTCTTAGTACGTCAGTTTGCAGTTTGAGATATTTTGTTCCACTATATATATATATATATATATATATATATAATTGTGTTGTAACCTAAATGTGTTATAACCATTTATTTGAAGTACGTAAAAAAGAAATACATTATAGACTTATCACAATTATATTAAAAACACACATACTACACACAGATGATAGAGAAATTAATTAATGAAACGTACTATAATCCGTCAAATGCATTAATTTTAAAACGTTGTTAATCTACCGTTTGACATTTTATTTATTTATTTCACCGCTTGGTAACTTCCTTTTTAATACAATATAGTTTGTTACAAGACACATGTATAGCAATCAGCAAAAAATAAGTTCCTTTGAAAATCAGTGGTTTATTAATTTAAATAACATAAATACTTCATGCAAGGCTAACCATATGACATAACTTTCATTTAATCACTAAAATAACATGCAGCCTTAACAGCGATGATAATAATAACACAATTAGGTAGGGAACGCTTCTATTTTAAGCTTAGGACTACAATAGAATTTAAAAAACTAGAATAATAAATCAAAAAATAGCTAAAAACTGAATAAATAATAAAATTTTAAAAAATATTGTTACATAGATAAGAATGCAACAATATTATTTTGAACTAATGGAATTAAAAAACTAACACTTATTCAGTGACTTTCAAATACTACAAATAGATAAGAAAACCGGTATATAATTAACAAGCATTTACAAAGTAATTACACTAATGCAAATATTGAAGACAATGTATAACATGAATAAATATTCTTTTACTGAGGTTTTGCATTAGTTAATGTTTTTTAAAAATAAACGACAACTACGACCTACTAACCAAAAACTTATATTGAAATCAGTTTAATTAAGTCATTATAAAGGAACACTCTAAAGACTAAAATGATGTTTACACCTTCACCGTGTAAATGTTGGTGGCTCACATATCGAGCAGGTTCACTCCCTCAGCTTCAAGAATGAAAACATTTGCATTTTTAAACAATGTTTCTTAATAATGTTGCCTGCTTAATCCGCCTGCAGAGTTACTCGTGGATTAGGAACTATGGCGCAACCCTCCATCTTATTAAAGGACGGCAGTGCACTTGTTTTGGTTCCAACAATACTACTATTAGAAAACTATATTTTTTTTCAATTTACCGACTTAAATAAATCTATGACATATTATACATTGTTACTGTTATAAAATTATTTGCCGTATGATTTTCGTTTGAAGATTATCATTTGTAGGATACCCAAATACAAAATCATTGTTATAATCTTTGTAAATTATTTTCAAAGCTATTCATTTTACTTCACCTAACGCTCTTCTATAGTCAATTTTATGATTTGCTCCTATGTCATTAGAATATTTAATAACTCAAATCAATGGAGTGAAATTTATTTATTTAATATTTCAATAGAATTTAGATAAAATACTTAACGCAACATTGGCATTAGAAAGCATCAAGTTTAAGAGAAATAATCAAATTTCATTATTATTCTCAATAGTTGTAATAGTTGTATTACAAGTATAACAATTTTTATGAGATGAAGTAACACATGTTAACAAGAAATTTTGTTTATTATAACAAGAAATTACGTTGTTTTTTTAGTTTTTCGCAATTTCTAAAGTTTACAATCTTCACAATCAAGGCTTCATAATGAGGTACCTGTATAACACTTGAATACACAAAGCCAAATTTTTCGTAAAATAATATTATTTTAACTAACTTGCATTTGTTTACAATTACCGATGTAAAATTTATTTGGGCTTTAAATTTTTATTTGCAAATATTAACTAAAACTATTCCATTACTTTCTTTGCAACTATTTCAAACCATGTCCATAATATGTTAAGTTATAAAGAAAGTGATTCGAGTTGGACCCACAGTCGACGGGTAGCGCTGTTGTTTCGGCAACTCAGCCCTTTACTGTACTTCAGCTATCCCCCTTCTTAAGATTGTGAAACCTATTGGCAAGTCATGGAAATACATTTAAATTGACACCTCAAACGTTAAAATTCATCAAGCCACTATGACTACGAAAAGAATCTCCCTTGCTTATTAAGAAATAGATGACTAGCTGATGACCTCGGCTTTGCCGGGGAGATTTCCTTTTTTTATTTCTTAGTGCTGCATTCTGATGGTAACCGTAGTAGCTATTTCAAATTGTAACCATAGTAGCTTTCTGAAGTACTTTCAAAATCCTTGACATGGTTCCCGTTCGTACAATCATATGCCTTAGTCCTAAGAAATATATGAAACAAACCTCCTAGTGCACACATGCACACATCATTAGATTCCAAGCTTTAATTTGACACCAAGACCGTGTCTACGACATGCAGGTTTATGCTGTAGCCCGAAATATACCAATACACAACTGTCTTTATATATATATATTAATCTTTTACACATAGTCTGCAAAATATTATATTACAGTTTCGTTACAGTTCTAAAACACTTTAACGATTTTAAATTTTAATCTTGGATTTTACGAAATAAGTTTATGACCCTACTAACAACATAATGGAGTGTAAAAGTAATCAGTCCTTTAGCGGGATTGCAAAGTCACATCCCCATTAAGAATTTTCATAATGCTGATGGCTAACCATTATGTAGCTGCATGCTTAAAAGACCTGATGAAGTTTTGAGGATCGAAACATGACGTATTTCAAATGTAAATGATTGAATAATGTTATTTTGTTTTATTTGTTATGTATTCAAATCCATTGTCACCATGAATACTATAAATTTAACTGCTAGCCACTATTAATTTTTAAGTTAGGCTTGAGGGTGATAAATTAATTTAAATGTTTAATAAAACAACTCCTAGGTTGACATTAAATATTAATTTTCGTTTCTGTGATATGAATTACTCTTAACCCCATGAAAGGGGTGTTAGGTTTCCAACTGCATGTATTAATATTTACTTTATAATCAAGGGCTAAAGAGGTAAAAGGTAATATTAAATTAAAATCAAATGTTTTGCACTATTTATTTATCAAACTTACATATCACCATTTAAATGCGTTTTCTTATGAAATTATACCCTACTATTGCAGTTTTTCAACGTTGACATTCCGTACACTGGCAATTGATTTTCGTATGTAAAAGTATTACACGTCCTAAAGCTGTTGCTAACGATATAACTACTACAAAAAGGTGGTACTTAAAATGCAGCGACCACATATTAGAAATAGACGAAGCATAGCTATCTTACTTGCATTACAGCAATGAAGCCTCGGCCGCCATATTGTCTAGGTATATAAACATAAAACGGCGCCCAAAACCGCGTAATCTGAAAGTGCTCATGTTTCAAATAACTCGTAGTTTATACCATTTAGCATTGAGGCTTAAGGTTGAAATTTTGCATGTGAAGAGTCCTTTAGTTTGGGACAATAATAGTATCAATCATATTTCCAAATTTTTTTTCAATTTAAAAAATGACATAAAGACACTTTTTAAATCATATTTTTTGGAAAAAATTAGCTGCCGTAGTTTGGTCGTTAACTTAGTTACTGAGAGAGAGTTTATCCGTGCGGCGCGCGGCGCCTGCATAAAAACAAAGTCAACCCTAAACTGTTATTTACAAAAATATGGTCGACTAAAAAAATACAAATGTGGTATCAAATTAAAGTTTTGAATCTCACAATTTCTATGGTACCAATTATAAATGGCTTGGAAGCAGTTTACACATCATAGGAACGTTACAAGTGTATTCCGTGGCGACAGCTTCTTTCAAAAAATGTCAGAACAAGCTTCTGGGTTATCAGGTTTGCGATGTGTAAAATTCCTGTAAGCCATTTATATTTGGTACTATAGTGATTCTGAGATTCAAACCTTTAATTTGATACCATATTGTAATTTTTTACGTACTTTGTTTTTTCCATGCATAAGGACTAGAAGCAAATTTGGGCTTCAAGTCGCGGTTTCTTGTGCACCGTCTATTTCTACTATGTGGTCGATTTTAAAATGGCTCTAAAAGGTCAGTAGCAGACTATAGAAATGTTCGTTAACAAGCCAACTTACTAAATAACACTGATATGTTGTTATCATTATTTTCGAACGAAACGATTTTTCAACGGTTTACCTAAATCTTACCGTGTTTCCAAAAGTCCCGGTCCAGTTTAATAACTTTTAAACTAAATAATGTAAGTTAAAGATATTTTGCACATGAGTTCCGACAAAAAAACTCCTTTTTGCGGTCCATGTCATATTTGTACCTTTCTCCACAGTGAGGTTTTGAATGGGTCGCCCCTAAATTTCGACCAGAAACCTTTTTAGAGGTACCTCTCATTTTAAAGAGCTTAATAAAAGAAACAAAATGTTGCAAACTGCCCCTCTCCACCTCACTCCCTATATACGCCACTGATGCTAATAATTAGTTTTAGATAAATGTTAAAATATGTTCATTTGGATGTTGTTTATTGTACTATTGCTTATAAAGAATTTCATTTCAGGGGCATTTAATCCTGAAAGTCACTACAGTAAACTCCCGATTATCCGCGAGCGGATTATCCGCGCGTACTACGAAAAGCGAGAAAATACGTATTTATAAAAAAAATTAGACTGAACTGACAAGTTTTTTGAGTACAAAACGCGCGCAGGCTATCTCCGTCTACCGTAACGCGAAGACGATTTTCGTTTACCGCGACGCGAATACGATTTTCGTCTACCGCGACGCGACAACGATTTTTGTCAACTGCGATGTGACAACAATTTATCTATTGCGACAATGATATTCGTCTACCGTGACGACCATATTCGTCTACCGCGGCATCTACCACAACGACGATACTCGTCTAGCGCATCGACGAACTTTGCCTACCACGACGTCCACATTCGAATAACCCGACGACAATATATTTTCTACCGCGGCGACGATACTCGTCCACCGTGACAACGATATCCTTCCACGACGACGATTTTCGTCTACTGCGACGTGACAACAATATGTGTCTACCGCGACAATGATATTTGTCTACCACAACGACGATATTCGTTAACCGCTACGTCCATATTTGTCTATTGTGACGCGATTCTCGCCTACCACGACGTTATAGGATACCCCCCCAAATTAAATCTGGGTTCGCCCCTGACTGTATTAAATATTGATTTTTAATGTTGAAATTGTATTTCTCTTTCATTCTCTCCCATTTTCAACACTTGCGGATTATCTGCGATTTTCGTTATCCGCGATAGTCGCGCCACCCAATTCCGCGGATAATCGGGAGTTTACTGTAGTAGTAAAAAGATGTGTAGTCTTGGCCTACTGTATTAAGCCTTAACTTAAGTGTTCTTAAAATTTTCGGGAAGTGAAAAATGATGGAAAGATTATGAATTACTTTTGGATCTTATCACCTTCTGAACTTGAACATCAGTCCCTTATTTTTAGAGTAAGAAGTAAGAAAATCCTTCACAATATGTAAGAGTTGGATCCTTCATACTTCTCCGGGTAGGCTTACCTTTCACCATGGACGTAAATCTTATCCCCGCCACGGTTGGAGATTCCACCATTCCCACATTTCCCTTCCTAATCCCCTTCCCTTCCGTCACTTGCCCAATAGTGGAAATAAAATAGAAACAGGAACAAGCCTTGGGGTCTCTTTTTCCCCATCTGACATTGCGCTTCAATACTTTTTACGTACAGACCTTCTATGATACAATTAATTTTTCAGCAAACAGCTATCTTATAGTCAATACAGTTAAGAAATAAGATGTTTTACGATTGTATTTGGTATAACAACGAATTATTGTTCCTACCACTGCATGGAAATAATAATCACATTGTCACACTTGTAAACAGTACGCAAAACTGTTCATTTCCGCTTCCATTTCATTCCCGCTCGCTAAATCAGAGTTACTTATTAGGTTAGGGTGGCACATAAGAGAGATATCTATGACGTCAAACACCAACGACCAGTTTATATTGGTCAGATTCCATGACACTCGCCGTATTCTAAATTCTAGTTGTCTTGTTCTAAATCAGCTAATTTCATTGTCCCGTTTCTATTTCAACTTCCGGTTGGTTCCAATATAATAAGCAAACATAACCTCAATGAACTTTTGTGTACAGGTTAGTTGATAAGTTAAACTGTTTTAATAATGGTGGTGGGAAAAAACTTGTGTGTATTACGAGCACAAATAGTCATTGTCACTCTCGAAATGTTTGGCCATACTCAGCTAACGCTTCGTGCGGCCACCTACAATCATCGAGCAGCAATGACGTATTTTGCGCTCTTAATACACAAATAGGTACTTCCAATCGTTTTAATACTTACATTTATCTACGCAAAAGCTAAACAACGGACGAAATTACGTCGCTACTTCTGGAAACATAATTTTACCACTAACATTACAGCAAAGGCTAATATTATTTATCCGTAATGGAACAGTGTTTTTACAGCAGTTGTTGGAAAAACGCACACTTCAGACACGATCCCTGTTAAGCAGTACGAGGAAACCGCCGCCTCGGGCCAACACAGCATCGCTTTTACACGAGAGAACAACACTGGGAGTCTGCACGACTCTAGATTACTTTTTTATCTTGTTAGTTTGCTTAAGGACAATCTAGCAAAACATTACTTCTAAGTATGTAGCTATTGTAATATTTAACCATAATATCTCGGGGAAGAATAAGTAATTTATTAATAAGCAGATCGAAATAACCATACGTTACTGGACAAGATATAGCAGTTTGAATAGCTAAATTATACTTAATCGTGTTGTTTAATTTTTTATGTACACACTCACCACTAACCGGCTCATGACCGGTATGACTTGTCGATGAAAGGTTGGGGTTGAGGAAAGATTGTTATTTTCCCTAAGTTTATGACGTTTTAATATGTTATTTCATGGTAGTTCTGGATAATTTATGTTATTTCATGGTAGTGATGGACATTTGAATAGTTCTGACAAATTTAAAAGTAATTCAAAGATTTTTAGTACATTTTTATGATTTATTTTAGTGGGGAGAAACTACCGCATTTTCCTCCGCAATCATGCTTATGTGATAAGCATAAGCATACTGAGCATAATTATAAGCATCAGTATACTGATTAAGTGATACTGTTTCAATCATGCTGTGGGCAGTGTACGGAATAACTTCTTGATTAGCACGGTATGTGTTGTTTTATATACTGGATATATATAAAAGACATTTTACAACACCTAAATATATTTACACTTATACTGTACTCAAATACAAGCTAGCTACTGACCTTTAGTACCATTTTAACTACAACCTTTTTGTAGTAGTTATATCGTTAGCAACAGCTTTAGGACGTGTAATACTTTCACATACAAAAATGAACTGCCTTAATTAACATTGCAAGATTGGCATTATACGTTGAAGTAGACCAATATATTTACCATCATACGTTAATATTTTTCCTTTATTAGTTTGGAGTTTATCAGAAGCATAAAGGTCGGTTGTAATAAACGTTCCACTTAATTATTAAACCAAGTGGAACTGTGTCGTCGCCAACCAAAGTGGCTTCGCCCAAGGCTCCCGAGTATAATTTAGCTTGTGATTAAAGAAAAGACAGTCTTGTCTTGCTCGTAGTTATACCGTAAGTACCCTTTTTGTATCTGAATGGCTCCTTTAGAAATATCCATAATCTTTCTCTATATTATTTTTATAACTTTATTTTCAAACCAAAATTAACTATGCAGGTTTCTACATTTAAATATTGCTCAAAGTACTAATTTTACGCAAACCTAGCAATAGAAAATACAGTTTGCGAAAAAACAAAAGGATGACAATTCAGACGGACCACATTGCTTCCCAGATAAATGATGAAGGTTTTTCTGGGTTGTCAGCACATATTACGTTTCGATTCCTTCAAATTTGTTTAAAATTCCTTAAATATAATTGATAAAGAATGTATTCAAGTGCTATATATCTAGTGATAATTTATATTGAGAAATATAACAGTTTTTATTTTACTGATGTCTCTTTTTATGTATGTGTGTATATTTGCTTCTTGATGAAAAGTACCATTCATAACTTGTACCGAAAGTGACTTTCTGGCACTTGCTCCAATTATTCCCACCCGCCTCGTACGTGAAACCCAGTGTTCCTGTGTTCGGCTCCGCCGCACAGATGGACAGAGATAGAAGAAAAATAATCCAAAAAAATATTGAAAATACGAAACGTCCATAAGAAATATATAGGGATAAATTTTTATTAGGGCATATCTTTTTAACGAATGGATATTTTCTAAAACGGATTTCAACATTGTAATCAGCGTAAAAATCTAGTTCATAATGATGTGTCACAACACCATCTTTACATTTAAAAAAATAAATTGATATCCAATATGGTGTATCCAAAATGGCGGCCAAAAATTTTTATCCTGTCAAAATAAAGGATTAGCCTCCCAACAATGGGCGCGTTCAGCCGCAGTCACCGGTGGCTAAGCGGTTACCATAGTCACTCATAGGCAAATCCACCGCATCTTGACAATCAACAATGTCCGGTTACTTACCGAATCCACCGTAAACACAACATCGGTGGATGCACAACAATGATCGGTAAATGGTACGTCCACCACTACCGTTCACTTATTATAGGTTAGTATTACCCACCGGTGACTGCGGCTGAACGCGCCCAATGATAGGCGTTGGTCCCGAGACAATATCTCAAAAAATGCATGTAAAAAATGCAGTCAGGTGACTTTTTCAAAAAGATCCCATGTTATTTTTTCAACAATTTATCAATGATATTTTTTGTTTTTCTGGGTTATGCTGTAATTTATACGTCGCAAACAAGCAAAACCATTAAAGTGCATGTCAGTAGCAACAAAAAAATACATGTGTCGAAAATTCCCACGGGGGAGGGTTTCATATTGGCGGTCCATGATCTAAATAGTTAAATTTTGTCCTCTTACAACAATTTTTAGCCGCCATTTTGAAAATTTGATGTCTAATTTTTGGGGTCTGGGCTGAATTTAGTTCCAAAATGTATGATCATTGATTATGCAAAGTTTCATATTGGTAGCCAGAAACCTAATATTTTCATACTAACCTACCTCACTAAAGCGACTTCTAAAACATAGTCGCGTCCGCGTCGCATCGCGGTACCCGAAATCGTTGTCTTGTCATCCGAAAATTATGTTCTCCAAAACTTCGGGGGGGGGGATAAATCCCCTTTATCTCCCCACTCTGGGTTTGCCCCTAACAAAACTTAAAATATGCTCAAACTTATGCTGCATAAACATAAAAGACGGTGTTCATAAAAAGATGGGAAATGGCGATATGTTACACCTATCAACATAAGGTCAATAGTACATGTGGTTAGCGTCAAAATCTTGAATTTTTTATTCAGTTTAGCCACTAAGTATAGAAGATATTTGTAGATTGAAATATATAAGAATAGCCAAACCACGTCCACAAAATGCCACTAACAAGCTGATTCTTCACATTCTTGCAGAAGTATTTTTTCCAAGAACCAACCTTGAATTCGTGTAGAACATTCCTATATCAATCATTTAATATGGCTGCCATAAAATTCATAAATTGCTTTATAACTCTGGTAATAGTGGTCCGATTACGATGAACTTTTTGTTTGTTGGAAAAGTTACATTTTAAGGAATTTAACATTTCTTAAAAGGATCAAGGATCTCTCATGCTGATCGTTCGATTTCAAATCCAAGATACGTAGGATGTTTTTAATTCATGTTTTTTATACTTTCTCCGCCCTATACATAGTAGCATATATGTACATGGAGAAAGTATTGTTTTCGTCAAAATTTTCGAATTTGAATTTTTAGTGAATATAGGTATTCGTTTTAATGCTCACCGAATCCAAAAAAGTGGTTTTCGGAGAGGTATCTGTCCCTCCTTGTGTGTGTGTGTGGATGTAGATCACACTACAGACCGACGCCGAGGTTAATTTTATAACGTATTATGAGGTTAATTTTAAAACATACCGATCATAATACGTTACATTACACTGGCATTACGTCGTGATGGTAATCATTTACTTATACTATTAAGGCGTCAAACTATATTATGTGCGATTCAAGCAAATTAATTGTATTATTGTATTATAAACATTGGCATCAACATGGGCGCCCGCAGGGGGGGGGGCCAGGGGGGGCAACCGCCCCCCCTGAGAAAAGGAAAATATATTTAAAAATACATGAAGCTTTTAAGTTTGTTCAAATTGACCAAACAAAGTTAATCTCCGTAATTTTTTATCAGGGATGGTCGGGTCCCAAAATTTCGGGAAAATTTAATTCCCGATTTTTGGGCGGGATTTTTATTCACTTCGGGAAATTTTCGGGACGTGATCGTTTTAGCGATCGCTACTTAACAGCAAGTGTAGCTTCGCAAAACTCGCTACCTGCCGCGGAAAACGAACTCGCGTATTTGCCGTTTGCCGATCGCAAATAAACAGCAGATCCAGGTTAGCGCGATCATCCGCTAAAACTGTCGTGCGTATTAGCCGATCACTAATTAACGGCAAGTGCAGCTTTGCAAACCTTGTGATCGGCCGCTAAACCCACGCGTGTATTTGCCAGTTGCGGACAAACGGCAAAAATAGCTTTACGCTATTCGCGAACGTCCACGAAATACGCTAGCGCGTATCTCCCGATCGCGGATAAACGACCGATGTAGCTTTACGAAACTCGCGATCGGCCGTTGAAAACGCTCGCGCGTATTTGCCGATCGCTAACAAACGGAGAATCTAGCTTTGCAAAATTCGCGAACAGCCGCGTATTTGCCGATCACGGGCCGCGATCGGCGGTATTTGCCGATCGCTGGTAAACGACAAAAATGTACCATTGCGAACTCGCAATTGTGTGTGAAAACCAATCTTATGTATTTACTATAGCGGTTGATCGACGGAAATACCTTGCTAGAAGACGTGACAGTTATGATTGTTCATATTATTGGCCACTTAATGGTCGGCTACAATTTTGCAATGGCACTGGTTATGTATATTGATTAAATTTCCTAAACTAATTCAGTATGTAATTGAATCACAGCTGAAAGAATGATTATTCTTCATAAGTAAAAGAATTTACAAAAGTCAAGAACTTGAGACTTTTAAATTAAATTTACAAATACCCCCGTTGCAGCAGACCTGCATACTCAGCGAATTTCAAATGCAAAACAACATATTTCAATCCAAAATAGCGAGATTTTACATGTTTTTGAAAGCTCCATAAGAATAACATGGGGAATGAGTATGCAGGTTTGCTGCTACAGGTATATTGAAACTGGGTGGTTTTCAATATTTGGTAGATCTGAACTGGAAGAAGCCATTTACCAAGTTTTATCAAGATAAGTTGAGGAATAAGCAAGATATAGATTATTTCTTATTCCCCATAAGGTTAACATTGGGACAACGTTCTGTGTTTACCACTTTCAATATCTCAGTAACAAATGGACATAGAGCAGAGATTCAAAATACAAAATTGTTTGTTATTTTTTTTGAGCTGAATTCAATGGTATCAACAAAAATTCGATTATTTTTTATTATTTTATTATCGATTATTATTTTTATTTTTCTATATAAAAAAACTCAAAATACCCATTTTTGGGGGGCTTTACCCCCCTTTACCCCCCCTTCCGGTAGTCCGATCGGGCTGGTTTTCGAACTCGTCCGAATAATCACTACTTTACACGTCTGTGCCAAATTTCATTCAGATTGGACCATTTTTACGGCCGCTATCGTGCTTAAAGACACACACTTTAATATGCAATAAATGACAAGAACTGAGTACCCTTGTTGGAAATAAAATCTAACAAGGGTACTCAGTTCTTGTCATTTATTGCATATTATATTTATATATATAATATAACAAGCTTTAGGTGCATGTTGATTAATCATGGGGTTTTGCAGCGTAAAACTCTTCAATGAGGAAGTGTGCGTACTGTTGTGATTTTTTTTCTAGACAAATTCATCATGTTACTAGAATAAAACTGCCAGGGGCTGAACTTCTTATTGGGGCAAATTTTTAAAATCAACCCATTACACTGAAACTTCAACTTCAACCCATCAACATTGACTTGAAACTTCAATAATATGGGTAAGAAATTCATAACAGAATTTCAGAATTTCATCTGCTTTGAAAGTGTATATGTATTCGTTCTACGCTAAGCATCTTTGGCAGTAAAACCACTTTCCATCTGCATAATTTTCGGGTTGGATCTCCATGGCTTTGCGCATCTTCATACCTCTGTTTGGAGCTTTTTTCTAAAGTAATGAATCCATATGTTATTTTTTCTCCACAACATGGAAGTGGCAGTTTCTTGAATTTATTTTTATTAAGATCAAAACTGTAAGAAGATGCGCAAACCACTGATCGACACCAAATAATCTCTAAATAACATTTATAAGATGGTCATTCGCTGTAAAAACAAAGTATCCGACACTGAAAACGTAGTCCGGAGCCCAGCAGTGTCCACCGGGCATTTTGAGCTAGTTTGTGGCCTCAATAAAGACAATCGTTTTAATCGATCGGTACATTTATTTTGCACTCTGGGGCGTATGACAACCAACGTTGGCTTGATATACCCTCATAAAACTTTAAATATAATGAAGTAAAATTTTATTTTTTATTAAATTGTTTACTGTACTAGCTACACCAATTTTATCGAATGTTCCCAAACCAGAGGAGCAGCAAATCTAACAAACTAGGTGAAAACATTTTCAGGAATATAGTAGGAACAATTTAATAAGGTTCCATAATTAACTGTGAAATTACGTATTAATGCATAGTAAAACTTCGTAGTTTACAGAGAGAAATACCAGATTTTTTGGGAAGATTTTGACTTTGATTGATCATCAGTTTGTATTTGAGCGTTAATGGTATCAGTAATTGAGAGCTTCGTAAATATAACCAACATAATTCTTAACATTTAAAACATAATTTTCCAAATTGTTAACTTATTTATTTTTTCTCTTCCGGGAATTCGATTTACGACGCTCACGATCGTGACTGGTAGCTTTGGGCGCCTTAGGTTCTCTCTGCGGCTGAGGTTCAGTGCGGCTGGGCCCAGGTTCGTTGGTCCTTGTCCTAGACTCAGCTGTCCTGGATTCAGCCGTCCGTTGTTCTGCTGCTTGCCTCTGAGCGCTCAGGTAAGGTAGTTGTTCAAGTGGGGTACCTGGAAATAAAGTTGTTCAGTGTCATATATTTGTAGTAGATGCAACCAAATTTAAAAAAATAAGGTGGAAGTACCTTGTAGCTTGCTAAAAGATTTTTAAGTATTCGGGAGAGAATACCTTTACTTATTTAGGTTTTGGAATTTTTTATATGAATCCCTTTAAATTTTACTTTGTTTAGTATCTATATTTTTACTGACTCCAAAATTCTTTCCAAAAACTAAATTTATTGTAAAGTCAGCTGAGATAGGAACATATTCAAAATTATTAAATAGTGAATTGTGACTGGTGAAAATACATAAAGAATTAATTTGTGTTTCCTGTTTCCTGACTTCCTCCTTCTTCCTGAGTGTAGTGTTTGGATGGACTCAATTCAAGAAGCAAGATTTTTTAGTAACTTAACTTTATATAATTTTTTTTTCTAAACCTCAAGACGAATTATTATTTGTATTTGATTTCAAAACCTAAAAGTATTGTATTTATAAATTTGTACGTATCAGTAAATTATAATTTCCCATGGACCAAATGGTGAGTTTATTTCTTTCCTACAAACACTCAAGGTTACAACACAGACATGTTAAGTGAAAATAAACTCCTTTAAGACATCAATAGGTTACCTTCCTTTCGAACTTATGATTATTCACGGCTTGTGAAATAATCTCCTTTGATACTAAAAAATCAAGATGGTCGTTACGGTACTCTGTGGCAATAATACTCTGTGGCTCATGGTCGAAACAAAAACGATATTTTAAAGTAAGGGACATTTGAATTCCCCTCAATAATAATATTATTACCACATTTTAGTGGTGTCCCGCTTCGCTGGGGAAATGTAAAAAATAATTGTGAATGAAAAGAAATGCTTTTCTTTAGATTTGTGCCATAAGGGAACTTTTAATAAAAAGAACTAACGTTTTTCCTGGGATATTCTCGCCGAGACCTTTCATTCAAGTATAGTGTCGATAAAGTAGCTGAGTTTATGGTTTTCTCATAAGTTATCTGTAGTTTGGGCATTATTTATATGCTAATGGTTTTGAAAGTTTTCGTTTTGTAATAAGTGCTTGCACAAATAAATGTGCATTTTAAATCTACTGAGTAAGATGAGCCCGTATTCGAATGTTCCCAACTGCGACTCAGCCTACTTATTTCCACTCAATCTTGTCATAAAAAGTTACAATCTTGGTAAAAGAAAAGGGTATTTTGTCACACAAAAACCAACTCGGCCTCGGATGTAAGGAGAATCGTCACAGAATGGAGTCCCGATGATGCTGCATACTTTTATCAGTACTGTCCATCCTTGTACTGTACCGGCTCACTCCTCGCTTTGCTTGATAACTTCCACGCACAGACCTGAAGCTTAAGTGGGGGGGGGGGGCAAATGCAAGGTAAAAAAGAGGCTGCCACACTCTTTTTAAAGAAATAAACGGTATCAGCAAACTGACTCATACTTTCTCCCTCAAAGCAAGCAAACCTACAATAAAATCAAATAAATTATACAATAATCTCACAAACTGATACCAAAATGATTAATGATTATAATTTTAAGTAAATTTGAAAAAATAGGATTTCTTAACACTTAAATCCCCATAACTTCTGGACCTGCATTTTTACAGACATGCGGGTGGTGTCATTTCATTTGGCATCTCAAGCACTACAAATGATGAAATATTTATCAAAATCGTTTGAGTCGTTTTTGAGAAATTTGGATTTTTGTAGATGTGCATGAGTTTCTATGGGATAGCCTAAATACCCTTAAAAATCAAAAATTCAAAAAAATGAAAAAGTCGCCTGGAGATATCATGGTTTCATGGTATACCTACATGCAAATTTCATGAAAATCTGACCAAAGGTGTCGTCTTTAGACTTGTTGCCACAAATCCATACGGGCGGACAGACACCACTCCGAAAACCACTTTTTTTACAGAAAGCACTAAAAATAATATTTCCGCTAACAACCCAAATTCGAAAATTTGGACGAAACCAATACGTACTCCATATACTATGTATAGGGGGGGAGAGAGAAAAAAGAAAGAAAGAAGGAAATGAATGTACTCGGCCGCACCTGTGAGTTTGCTGATGACGGTGTCCACGGCGAGGCCGAGGGGGGTGCCGACGTAGGCGAGGCCGGCGGTGACGCCCGCGACGTGCGCGAAGGTGGAGGAGGTGGGGACGATCTTGTGGATGGCGATGAGCTCGGCCCAGGCGGCGTACTTGGTCGGCACCTCCACCCCCATGATGTACGCCGGCTTGCCGCCGATCTCCGCCGTCGTCACCACCTTCAGCGCGAACACCACCCCTGCACACGGCAGACTAAGGGGTACTAAGGGGGGGCAGACTAAGGGGGGGTTTGAGAATAATCAAGCAGAGGTCGTTTTTAAATAGGTCTTCTGTTGCGCCCAAATACTATTTACAGTAGTTAAATCCAGTTACGGTTACAGTTAAGTTACTAGTTAGTTATAGTTGATTAAAATTAGGAGAGGGCAGTGACGGTGCTGCTCTCTTGCGGAGTTAATGGTAAACTAAGTCCTCGACACAAGATGGGCAGCTCTCGACACACACAGAGCGCAACATTACAAGATACCTCTGTTTGATCCTCCTCTGTGGGGGTGATGAACAGTTAAGACTATTAGAGTAATTGGTCTGACCTCAAAATTGACGGTCGCGATGGGTCAATTAGGCATGTGCATCTGCGTCTTCTAAAGGCCTCCATACTCATCCCTACAGTTGGTCGAGCTGCTCGGCTCCTTAGACTGTTAAGACTTTGGAGCAATGAAAGCCCCAGCATTGCCAGCTAGGCATATCTACCTTGGGATATTGTGCAGCTTACGGAAGGAAGGGATTGTCAGGTTGGGAAAGGTATGAGAGGTCAGTCAGCCTCACCCCTGGAGGAAGAGCGATATATTTCCAACTCATCCTCCAGGATCTGCCGGGAACGACTAACCCTCTAACCCGAGACCTCCCAAGCATCCCCAGACAAGGACCTCCACCTGCGAGTTCTTGTTTTGAAGAGTCTCGCCCAGATCGGTTCGCCCTCCAGACTAGCAGACGCTTAGTTTGTCAGAAAAGGGTCCATCATCCCCTCCCAGACGGACAAGCTAGGACAATCTACAACCTCCTTCAGGGCTCAGAACTGACTGGGTAATCAAGCTCAGCTGGGAATCAGAGTTCCCAGAAATACAAGGAGGAACCAAGGTGAACAGGAAGCTGACCAATCCGGACAGCCAATAGACTTACTAGAACAATGACAGCTTCTAATTACTGTAGCCATTGTCGACCTCTGTAATGGTATAGACCAGTCAGAGAGCCATCTATGGCCGACTCGGCTCCTTACAAACGCGTTGGCGACTTTGTTGGATTGGGCGCTGACTCGACACGGAGGCTCGTCCAACAGATAGTGTTTCCAACATGCTGGTAGTGCTCCCTGACATGCTAGGAAACAAGCTTGTCAAAATGTTCTTTAGTGTCCATACGTTGTTTTTTGTTTAGTTGAGCCGCTTGATCCCAACATGGTCAGCAGAATATTTTAGGGGCTTATAGAAAGGCCCGTACGCTCCCTCCCAGATCCCTCAACACACAATAAGTAGTAAATAATATTTTTTTGTTTTGTGTTTAATTATAACTAAGCATAAAAACTTAAGTTATAGTTCAGAAACATATTTAATATTTTTATTATATTGTCCACAACTCAGTAGTATAGTTTATATGTATTGTAACGTTACTATACTCAATTATCACATGTAAATGCTATCCCTTCCCTGAAGGAAGAGCGGTTCTCAGGTCAGGGAAAATAAACAAATGGCACAGAATACGTAGTTCAATTCTCTCTCTATTCTCTCTGCCGGGCTTGCCCCAAGTGCCAATGAAATCTGATACAAAATGCAGGACAGCAGCACCCTTGCCACGCCTTGATTTTGTAACAAGACGTGGAATATTCATTTGGCTCTTTTAAACATGATCCCTCTAATAAACCTCCTTTCGTCCCTCTTTGGCGTAACGATATATGTATTAATTAAATTTACTTGTTTTGCTGAAAAATTAATGAAAAGCATAGAATATTTAGAAATTAGCAACTGAAGGTAAAAATTTGGTACGGTATATAATTGAAAGCTTCGATATTATTTAAACAGCTTCATGTCTCTATTATAAATGGACGTGTTCAGGTGTTTAAGGAATGACGATGCTTGCAATTATATGACGCCGAATATTATATATACCTAGTTCTTAATCAAAAATGTAGGCCACTGACCTGAGAAGCCGATGGTACAATAGCCCATGAGTTCTTCCATCCCCTTCGTCGTACTCCCGAGGTAGGCGAGTGCGACGTAGCAGATATTTGAGAATAATAACAAAAATAATAGCAAACAAGCGAAATTGCCACTGCCGTAGATACCTTCAAGCGTTCGACCCTTTATCAGTAAGGATGCCATATTAAAATACAAGTGTTTTTCATCAACATGTTCGAATACCGAGAAAAACAATCGTTTATAGTCACGATTATGTATAACTTCGTCTGCACTAATGCAGACCTCCTCCTTAGACCAAGGCAGTCTTAATATCTCCTGGTAATGCAGGATCTGAAACAAAAACTCCACATATAGTACATTTTCTAAAAAGTCGATGTATTTTTAAGAGAATCCCCCTAGTCCAATTCAAGTTTAACAAAAACTAAACTAAATCGGCGTTTATTTTGAGGGCAACTATGGAACTAGTTTATTTGCTAAATAACCAACTACCCAACTTACCCAAGGGACTAGTAAATTTGTTAAATTTTAATGAACTAAATACGAAAAATCTTTCCCAATTTGCCTTTAGGGGAGGTTTCCTGGAGACTCGCCGTTAAGTTTCATGTCAAAATATTGAATTAAAAAGTATTAGGCTGAGATAAATGGCTGTACAGGTTGAGTCAGATGACGTGAGCCAAGTGCTACAAAAAACATTAGTCTGAGGGACGGACTGGGCTGCGTCGTTCACTCTACATACACTATCAAAGTGCAAATTACATTATTACAACTTAGGCACTGATAAAACATTACAACACTAATGAAATCTTGGAGTTATTATGCAGGTATTTGCTTGCTGCATTGTGTACTATCTGTTTTTGAATCTATTGGAATAACACATATTTTTCATTTAATTTGATTTAACTATACGTAAAAACTTATAAATGATAGTGAGGATTATTATTATGATTATCATTTGTAAAGGGCGTTACGTATAGTTTTGTATTTAGATGATAAAAACTCACCCCGTATTGAAAGGTACAAAGACATAAAAATTACCAAATTTTTTATGAATTATTTATAGCTTCTGTAATCCGGATTTACCGTACATTAAGATGTAAAATAAGCAGACCTTGCATTAGACCCTTTAGTGATTACACTATTCCTTTTTATGTCGATGTCAGATCCATATCTCCTCCCTTGGGTCCACAGGTCGACCAGGTTTACTTTCATTCATATACTTTGTCTACATTCACCCGATAAGGTTCGTTGTCTTTAAAGGCTGACATAGATGACAAAACTAAATTAAACACGGACAAAGTCCATAAATTAAAAATGAAAATCATGGTTTGACGTTGTAGGTTAACCTCAAAACTCAACTCACTAATCACAATATCGACAACTGATAGGTGGGATACACGGTAACGTTTCTTATTACTGTTGATGGATTTCTATCTTTTTTGTACCTATCATTATGGGTACGTTTATTTTAAGTTAAATAAGGGTTTTAACTAATGTAATGTTAAGCTCGCCTTTATAGCCAACACGAACATCGTCACAGGAGGGATTTTGCTGAACCCTTCTTTCCTCATCCTCCCGATCAGATTGCCTATGGACGGCTCCCCCAGCGTCGGTTCCCCGGGCTCAGGGGGCTCCTCCGGCGGCTCCGGTGGTTCCGGGGGTTCAGGGGGTTCTGGTGATCTTTCTTGGTCAGCTCCAGGAGTTCCTTGTCTCCTTCCCTGTTTCCTTGTCTTCATGCCGATATGGTTTTATCTTTACGTTCAAATATCACTACAAATTTAAAACAACCTTCTCTCTGAAACTGGTAACTTGCTCCCCATTGGTAATTGTTTACAAACATTAATGTTTCAGAATTTGTGAACATATGATAAATAGTAGCTCAAGATCTACAGGACAAACAGAATTCTGAAAGAAAAATAAAACCACAAACCACTCTCGTATATTGGCCATTTAAATTAATGTTATTTGCGTGGCTTGTAGAGGTTCTCATTATAAGCCCCTAAATTAAGGAATCATACAAATTAAAAAGTAAACAATTAATTATGGGTTTTTTTCTCAAGCATCAGCACTATCAGCACCACAATTTTAATAAAAACAAAGCAGAGCCTTTTAATTCCCTATGTTTTTAATTGATTGGTAGGCCTAGTCTTGTATCATTCTTGTATATATGTTCGTGTTCAGTGGCGGATCCAGAGAGAGGCTATAGCCCCCCTTGGGCATCCAATTTACACTAGATAAAATGGTAATTTTGTTCAGTTATCAAATATATACAATATATACTAGAGGGCAGAGGACCCACAAAACCCAAAAACAACTTTATGTCGCTTCTCAAAATCAAACCAACTAAATTTGAATAACCTTATGTGCTTTCCATATAGGAATATGTGATATTCTGATATCGGTGACTAGAGGCTTGAAAATACGGTGACTGAAATATCGGTGACGACGGCAAATCGCTTCATCGGGCGACACGGCGACGGGCGAAAACGCGACGACGCCACGGCTCGATCCGGTGACGCTACGGTCAGGTAGCCTGCCTCAACTTATGTTGAGACGGCCTTTAGTGGCTTTTCGCCGATCACCGGTCGCTGCCTCGGACGATATCGGTCATAATCTGTTCCAAACTGTGACGAGGTGCGTGCGCATCAACTTAAGAACCGGAACCGGGAAGGCCGGAACCGGAACTAGATTTGTTAGGGAGGCGAAGCCAAATCTGCCGCCTCCCTGTTCCCAAATATTAAAAATATTTACTCAATTTTTTGTGGATAGTGACATGACATAATTTAAACAACCCAAATTTAAAGGAAACTTTTCAGAAAACCAAACCCTTTTTACGTTTATTAATTACACCTCAAATTCACCTAATGCTTTCAACATGATTGAAAATTTGGAAAAATGTATTAGTTCTAAGCTTACATAAATTAGGAGTCATATTTCTGTTTTATTTTTCATAGGAGATAAAAATCTATTTTGTGAAATTTTTTTAAATACATAGCATTTTCAACGACGAATAAAAATAGGGAGACGTAGTCCTGTTCCTCAAAAAATTCAATTTTTTACGAGTGTCTTGATGACAATAAAAGTCGACCCGATATCAATTTTGAGGTTAGAACATTTAACAAAAATAAGAGGTTTAATTTCATTGTCTACAAAATGTAAAGTAGTAATCTGGGGGGTCCGTGTTTCGTTATACACATTATGTTGTTTGAAAGATTGCCTGAAATTACACTATTTGAACGGATAGTGGCTTAAGTATAGCCTATAAGGGAGATGGATTGTGCATGTACAAATTGATCCTTAAACTTTGAGGTGGCTATTTTTCTGTACTTTTCCACTCCATCTGCCCATCTGACCCACAAATAATAGAACTTTATTTTTAGGATAAAAAGTAATTAAGATCTGAAACTATGACACTGGATTTCTATAAAATTTTCAGAGTTCTTTAATAATTATTGCATTTTTTCTTCTTTTTTTGATGCCCCCTAAAATCGACCGCCCGGAACAGCAGAACAGGTACCCCGTGCATACACCCTTTAGTTTCGGCCCTGCCGTGAGAGCCAAAGAAATTGCTCTTAAATTTTCTTGACTGGACCATGCGCAGAAAATTTCCGCGCATGTAGGGGAGGTAAAACCCCTCCGGTCGTTCTCCTTTCCCCTTCAATCTACGGGTCGGCTCAGAGGAACTTATCATTTTTCGTATGCAACCGCTACTTAAATACATATGTTTTAATGGTAACTGTTGATTTACCGGTTGCAACAGTTTCTTTTTCCTACTATTCAAAAGACAGCTGTAAACAATCTGTTGGTTTCTTATTTAGATCAGAGGATGAAAGAAAATTACGAATACAGGAAATCATTATGTTGTCGTGCATACAGAAACAGAAAACAGAAAATTTAAAATTTTTTTTTTGTTAACACTTCTCCTCACAAGATTCTCCATCTCTCCCGCACAGTGTTTCAAAAAGTGGTCCCATTAAGAAAATCGGTCTATAGTAATACATGAAGACACTCATGTCTTTTTTCAACTTTTTGAACAGCAAGACTCATTTACCCTTATTTAAAGTACCTGGTGGACCGAGCCTTGCTCGGTGTTATTTCATGTTTACCAGTTCATCCAGTTACTATAAAATATTTCAATGTCATAAAATTGATAAATCGAAACCTTTTTTATTGCTCCATGGACTCTTATTCATCCCATTTGCTGTATTTTCCCTTGACGGCTGTAGATTCCAAACAGTGTTATGATTACTTCATTTGTTTACACTTTCCTTGTTTAGGCCTATTTCCGTTGCTATCACGGCAACCCACAAGGCCAATTAGATTAGGTCAATTAGGTTATTAGATTTTCTCTGGCCAAGTAATCTGCATAAAAGATGTTTTTTAGTCATAAATTACTTATTTCCAGAGTTTGAAGGAAATCCTCGGAATCGTTTTAGAGATAATTGAGCAAGCAAGCATACAAGCATGCAAGCACGATAATATCTATACTAGATAACACGTAGCTCGAAATCGAGCAAAAGTCATATAGTAAAAGAATGAAGAAAAATCAGCCTACTCATTTACTTTTAAAGTTTAATCAAAGGGCTAAATTCATTAAGAAAATTATGGCTTAACTACTGAAACCCGCCACCCATTAATGTTAATTTGATCTACTGCAGGAGTTTCCGGTAAATGTAAACGATTTTTAAGGGACACCTTCATTTCCCCATGTCCTCTTTTTTTAATGTATATTCTTACACGGCAAAAGATAAAGCTCTGCTTACAGCAACATGTAGCTGATCGAGAGCAAACACTGGCGCCGTGAGCAATGACTTTCTTTGTTTAGGGATTGCCTCTGCACCTTATTGATAATTATCGCCAAAACAGATATTGTAGGGAACGGCTGTCTTTAGGCAACCTTTCCTTTGTGGCAAAAACGCGTAAACGACGCATTATCTCTACCAGTCTTTTCATTCTTGAAATGCAACCCACCACAATGAAAGCATTTTTAGTTCATTGGTTTGAGGTTGGAAGAAGCATCAAATGTTACATGGGAGGGTGAGGCCTGCGGTTGCGATCGTATTCTTTCCGACTCCTCCGACCAGTCAATGTTCGTCTTCTTCTTATTGGTAACATTATAAATGCACCAAATCCAAAAATAGATTTGCTCAGGTTAATATAACTTCAAAAAACACTATGATATATCGTAAACTACATTGTAAAATTGGGAACTGCGAAGTTTAAGAGCTTTCAAAACTTCATAACGTAACGTAAATTAGGATATTTAATCGTTTAAAAAAGAAAACTGTAGAAACCAAAGCCAAACCAGCTGTAAATATTAAACTGCTCTTTTCAAAAAAAATAATTATAATTGCTGCAGTCTGTGGTTTATAAACAAAGTAAACTGAGCTTGCTTCAATGACCATTAATAGCGCTACTGTTCCGTAACTTTAGCCCTTTACTGTACTTTAGTGACGCCCTTTTTTAAAATTCTGAGACTTGATGACAAATCTACATAACAATCCCTTTAATTTGACACCTCAAACGTTAAAATCCGTCCAGCCGTTATTGCGGTTGGACTGTGAAAAGAAAACCGCTTGCGTATTAATATATAGATACTTAATACAATAAGGTTTTTTTCTGTTAGATCCCTTTTTCAGCCATCCTACTTAACCGATTTTGACGATTGAGGTGTCATTTTAAAGCTTATAATGTAGCGCACCGGCGACTGATAATTAAAATTGGCACTTCTTTTACGGCTTCGACCCCCAAGCCTTTGATTTATTTCTAGAGGGCGCTTTCAACGCTCCAGTGCTGAGCAACTTGCGTTAAAATGGTTTTAAAATGTGATTGTAATTTAACAGCTGATTACCTTTAGATCGATTTTTAACCTAAGTCAGATTGTAAACAAAAATAGTAAGTCTACAAGATTTGATTCATTTGATGAAAACTAATTCTTAAATGAGACACTGTTTTGGCAATTGTAGAATAACTGAAGTAGGAAAATCATTCTTAATGGTGCAGAAAGAAGTGGAAGGCAAGAGAAAACCGAGTCGATGAGATTAGCGAAAAACATACGTAACCTTCGTCAAGAACAGAGAACTGCCGAGAGACAAAGACTGATAGAACATCAGAGGGACACTGCACCACCTATCTACTTGAAGCAACTTAAAGAAGATGTTAGGACATGAATACGCAAACAAAAACTTCCAGTATACCACTGTTGTGCCAGAAGACAAATTAAAATACCTAATGCTAAGGTGATGAACAATGTGTGTGTGTTTTTCAGCTAAGCTTTTATTTGTTTGTGTGAGACCTTTAAATTACTCTTGAAAGGTTAACTTGAGTAATAACGGCGAGTTCAAAGCTTTATTGGCGCGCAGAAAACTTGAAAAATCAAAAACACATATATGAACAAACAGGAGAGTTTTTGCAGGCTTTGAAGTGAGTTTGGGTATTTAAGTTTTAATATCCATCATAGTGTTCGCCTGTTTAGTAAATATTTCTCCTGCTTCTTCTTATCGTAGGCGAGTTTCTCAAGAAACAAAAATAATAATTTTAAAATGCGCAATTTGCGCATGGGGCCCCTAGTATAGGATAAGTAGGCCAACAATGGCAAGCTAAGCCACAGTTGGGCCCTTGGCTAAGCCCAGCGACAAGCCGAGGCCACACTGACTAGTGTTAGTGATTAGTTAGTGTTTGTGATTCTGTTATTCCTTCTTTGGTTTTAATTTAATACGTTTTAAAAACTTAGCCATTAGGTAAAATTCCTAAAACATGCATGAATGTTTGTTTTAAAACTTAATTCTTAGGGAATTTGTTTCGTAAGCCTGGATAAACGTGCTGTTCCAAGCCTCGAAAATCTATGATTTTTTCGGGCAAGGGCCCCAGGTCCTGAATATGTGGCTGTCACCACAAAACGTAAGTAGCAGAAAGCCAAAAGGAACAGGATATTGAAAAGGTAATAATTTTTATCACTGTCTGGATCTAAGCCTATTTATGAATTTCTGGCCAAAATAAAATGCTTCATTCAGTATTTTAAAGGAAAAACTGTCATTCAACCATTGATGGACTAAAATAAAGCAAATTGAAAAAATGTGGGTATTGTGTAGGGGAGATTGTATAAAAAATAAAAATATTTCAGAGTATTCAAATGAGGCTTTTAACGTTACATGTATAACTAAAATTTTAAATTATTTTCCGAAATTTGTATGTATTTTATTCAAACCTTAAAGTTGATCAATTACAAAAAATTGTTGTATTAACAAAACAAATATGTAAACCAATGAAGTTTGGGAACAATCATGCAATCAAACATTCTATGTAATTTTACTAATTAGTAGGGGTGTGCGAGTATTCGACCGGTCGAGCTTTTAGGTCGAGCTTTTCAGTATTCGGCTCGGCTCGACTTTTTTCAAAAAAGCTCGACACTCGAGCCGAGCTTTTGATAAGAGAGTTCTTATCGGAAAGATAATTATTGCGATCTATTTTTGGACACGGCAAACGGAAGAGCGTTTCCCCCCCACAAAAAATACAAACAAAACATATTCTCTAGTGATAAGGAAAGGACATTGACAGGTAACAAGAAATATCATCTCCATTTAGACGGAAAGCGGAGCTATATTTAGTTGACCTTGGAGAGAAAAATACAGCAAGAAAGTCTATTGTTTTCATGGCTTATCTCTTTAACGGTATATCGTACAAGCTTCATTTTGGTTTCATTTTATTTATAAAAATTAGGCAAAAAATATAAGCCGTAATTTATAATTGTATGACATGTAGTTTGTATTTTCGGATTTTGTAGCAAGGATTCCTTATCTCTTAATTAACTCACGCAGCTCGCACTGAGTCAGACAATGACAAAAAACCGGGACAGAGTTTTTGTAAACAACCTCCACCCCCCCCCCCTCCCTGGCCACTGATAAGGAGTGTGAGAGAGGTAGCTGATTCTTTCTTTCTCTCTATTCCGTCCTAATTTCTGATTCTTTCTTCTTCCTGATTATCTTAACCCACGTTACTTCTCCACAAAAAGTTAGGAATGCAATCAATTTTAGGATGACAATAATTATTTTTATATTATTCATTCATATTCTGAAATAATTTAACCATCAATATTATGCTACAATTGGGACTGCTATTTGTAGTCATCTTTATTTTGTGAACATTAAGAAAATCAATCATGTGTTTGAGTTTGACTAAATGTAAATATGTTATTTTTTTAAGATACAACCATTTTAAAACCTTTCCAATTAACTCATTTCTACTCTTGAAAGAAATGTTGCAGTATGTAACTAGAATGATTATGTAAGTTTAACTATTTTTTTTAAGTGAAACTATTGTGGAATAATTGGGGAGTTAAATTATAAATTTAGATTTTAAATTGGTTATTTTTCTACATAAACTATTTTTTGAGCCAGTTTGATCAATTTTATGTAACATAATACAAAATATTGATGAACCTATCAGATCATTAACTTGTTTTGGAGATAAGCTTTCTAGTTTTAAGCTGATGTTAACTTAAGGGATGCAAACATGAGTCTATTGTATCTTTTAAAATTAAAATCAAGCTCCATAATTTTGTGGTTGTTAAAAAGCTCGGCTCGAAAAAGCTCGAGCTCGAAAACTTTTGAAAAAGCTCGGCTCGGCTCGGCTCGAGTTCAAAAATCACTATTCGCACACCCCTACTAATTAGTATTTTGTTACCTGTTATGGATTAATAAATGCTGACTGCCGCCAAAACCACTACACTCCTTGGTTTCTGGAATGGGCTAGATTCTACACTTTTTGGATCTCATATCCAGCAATATAATACTTCCTTTAAAATTGCTAAATTTGCCAAAAAAAGGTAATTGAGATGAATTAATGCCTACTTTCATTATATATCATCTTAAACAGATATCTTATAGCCATCCATAAACATTGTAATTTTGAACAATGTTTGAGAGCAGCATCTAGATTAAAGTCCTTGATACTGTGTAAAGTTGCAAAAGTTGGCAGGGAATGGCTGTATTCTATCCAGCCGATATGTCAAAAGGAATTTTGCCATTACAGTACCAATGATGAGATTGTTTGGAAAACCTCTCCAGGTTGGTTGTATATTAAGCAATTGATTTCACTTACTTTTAATAATCATTTTGAGTGTTTTTTCATGTCTTCGTATTAACTTTAGAGCCTTGAAAATCAAGGCAAAATGGTGACATTTTGTTCAATGTTGGCTAACGTTAAAAAAAACCATTGCAGAAATCCTGGACTCAGTGAAATTCATTCACTGAATATCAAATATTTCATTTACCTTCTAAATGAAATGGGTACATGTCTTCATGGTTTGTCTGGTTACTATTTGTAAAATCCACCTTCAAATAAGGACTAATTCTCAAGCCAGATACAATACCTGTCTGTCTTGTCACTTTTTTCGGTTTTATTTACAATAAATGGCATCTAATTGGGCAAATTATTACTGTACAACATTTTTCAGTATTAAGTCATTATTTCAATACCAAAATGTGTCCAATACATTGCAGAATTCAGAATAATAATTTTATTCATTCTGGGGAGAGATAACAGAAACAAAAATACAACATATTTTAATACATAAAACATTTTACAGATTATTATAACTAAAAAAATATATTTTTATCTACATATATTTTATAACCAGGACCATAAATTAAATTAATTAACGCATATAATGTGATAACAGTAATCCCTCAATAATAAAGAATATGAAGGCAAAAGTGATTTCCAACTTGGTTTGACCAATTCAAAATACTAAAATAATGTTTATATACTTGATCATTCTCAAGTTTGTTCATGCTGATTTAATGGCTGTATACTGTTAGGAGCCGTTTGCACGATTTTAGTTTAAACCAGATTTAAGATAATCAAGATTAAGTTCATTTAAAGTTAAATCAGCTGATTGAATTTGTTGTCATTATTTGGTTTATACTGTGTTATCTAAGTAGCTAATTTTCAGTTTAAAGTTAATATTAAGAAAATATAGTATAAACTAGAATGGTACAAACGGCCCTAGGTGTGAAAAGTTGTTTGTTAAAAATTATACAACATTATAGAAAGAAAATTGAGGACAGTAAGCATTGAAATTTAAGAAAAAATGGGATTTCCAAATAAAAACTAAATTCACAACCAGTAAAACCTTGCCTACAAAACAGTTCACAAGGTTTTTATTTGCCTCCTACAAAGTGAAACTAAAAACAACAAACCCTTATGAAGAATGGCACTGTGTTTAATTGTTGTAAGGATGGCTTTTAATCGTATATTTCACAACAAGGGCCAAAAATGAGGTTTTGTAGGCTTGAGATCATGTTTTAAATTTGAGACTAAGAGGAGAATTTGAAACGATCGAAAGCTGCAAAACCCTTTCAACCAAGATGTGAACGCTAATTTTCACCACACTACAAAATAAAATTCACCCTATATATCATGAAAATCCGATCATTTAGTTGATGCTCTTGAAAACAAAACTTTGAGGTTATGAGCGATGATTCAACTTTTGTCATGGTTAAGAAGTAAACACTGCGTGAAAACCATATGACGGCTAGCCTGTCGTGGGAACCTATTGAATGCCGTATACAAGTAGAGTGCACAAAATAGGACGGGCGGCAAAAACTGTAAACTCATCAAACCTCAGCTGAAATTACGGAATTAAAAGTTTTTGTTAACCAGTCAAAACTTTGTTTACGTTTTTCAGGGCCTTTTACATGTAAATTTGTGTTTACTATAACATATGATCATATAATTTGGTTAACTACGCAAACAAATAATAAACAAAGTTTTCGCCAGCAGCGCACTAACTCACCCACCTTATTTCGTGATCGTGATTATAGTTATGTGATGTTCACACATTGTTTTAAGCAAATACATGATCAGCTGACTTTTGGCCCTGGGGCTGAAAGTTTTAGAACCTCAGCAGAAAAGAGCTGGTTTCAGCCACCATATGACATTTGTAAAACAGATGATTACATCGTAGCATGGTGAAAAACAACTGTCACTACCTGGTAATAAACTACATATTCAATATTCACACTTTTGGTAAAACCATTTCATTAAATTATAAAGTGGTATACAAAATTTATAAAATATAATACCAAAATGTTAACATCAAACAAATTATTCCAAGAAAAGTATTGTCAAAAAAATTATAGTTTTGCTTTATTTCATTACTTTTATTTATTTAAATATTAGGGGCATTTTGGGAGCTTTAGTCCTTGTAGCAAAAGTCGGGCTTGGTAGCTCAAGACCAAGTGGAAATAGTTCGGTATCATCTTTAGTCGGTACTAAGAGGCAGTGTGGCTAGATGGACAGGGAATCGCAGGCAATTTTGGTTTTGTGGCTAGCGGCGGCAACTGCGAAACACCTGATCGACGATGACAACAAAAGCGCCCCATTTTGTTGTGCGTGATGAGGGGAGTTTACAGCCCTCATTATCAGTTTTCTGTGAAGTGTTGGGGTAGGTGGATGACAAAGTGAGAGTAGTTTGAAATTAGTAGTTCTTAATTTGTTTTTTTTATGTTTTTTTTCCGTTAAACAATTGTGCCCATTAAAAAGTGTTGTTACTTTTTCATTTGCTTTTCAAATTCTTACTGCTACTTTGAATCAGTGCGAGAGAACATGGCTGATACAGAGAGGAAGCGTACACCAAATTTTACCAAACAAGAAGTGGATTGTTTAAAAGCACTAGTGTTGAAACATCCGATAATTGAAAAAAAAAAGCTCCATAACTCACCCTACATTCCGCACCTGGCTTTCAGAGTATTATAAAACGGAAACAACTAATAATGACTGCTCAACGCTTCTGCGCAGTTTTGTTGGAATGATTTTACCTCAAAATCTCCACTCGAAAGAGGTGTACTTTTCTATTAACGTCAGACTTTAAAGTGGAATTTAATCATAAGTTACAGGGTGTTTTTTTTTAAACACAACCCAAAAATTTTATTTCATCAATGACGGATTATTCCCCCCCCCCCCCAAGATCCCCGGGTTTGTCCCCACTATATAATTTTCTTTGGGGATACATACAAATTAAGGCCTAAGAAAAAATTCACAGGACATTCAGCACCCCAAAAAACAAACAAAACAAATTTAATGCAAGAAATTCAAAGACGTACCTTGCAACACGTGTTCAGGAATTTGATGGAGAGAGCACAAACTTTGTACAAATGCAATTACGGATTGTTTGAACACATATAATGTAAGCTAAATGTGATCAAACTTAAATAATGTTGTATAAAATGTAAGTATTAATAAAACAATACTGATTTCACATTTATATGTGCAATATTCAATCTTAAAAATGGGTTACGTTTAAAACACCCTGTATTACTTGCTTTGTTTAACGATGTTAAAAGCCGCGATATTTTGTAACCCTGATAAGTATCGTAACAAAAATTTTTACGATCCAAAATATGCTTTGATGAATAGTAATTCATCATTGGAATGTTGTGAATTTTGTGCGTATTTGCTGTTTTTGTCCTAGCTAAATCATACACCATATTTAGTTACAAAATTGTATTTATTTATTTATCAACGGAAAATAAATTACTATACCCGAATTTTTATGGCCAATTTGTTTGATATTACCGATGTTTAGTCAAAATTTTAACTAAGGCAAAGTAATCCTTGGTTAGATTTAGAATCGATGCGATCTCTAGTACAATGTGAACATCAGGAACCAAAAACTAAATTTTTTTAAATATTACTTAAGGGTAGTTGAATTGTTCAGAATTTAATGACGAATCCAAATATAAAAATCGTTTTGTTAAAGTGAAATTAATAATCAAGATAATTAGATAAAACCGACATGATGTTTACTTAGACCTGCCCCCTAGCAGGTCTAACTTTTGAGCCTAAAATCGCCAGTTATGATGGCAAAAAAATATTTATTAGGCCTGAACTTGGACTCCCAAACCCAAATAGATTATCTCTTAGGCGTGAGCCCAAGTCTACTTGACTCCCAAGCCCAAAAAAGTTAGGCGCGGGATTATCCCTGCGCCCATTAGGCTCGAGACCAACTAATACTGAGCTCCCAAACCGATTTTTTGGACCCCAGCCTAAATACTGGATATAACCGGTTCTTAGGCTCAGACTAGCGCTAGAGCTCCCAAACTGCCCCTTAGTGATTATTCACTAGTTTTATGCAAAATTGATTATTCTTGCAATTTAATTTGGATTTCAAGAAACAAGATTACTATAGCACATTAAGAGCAATAAACTGAATCTATTGCAATTACTAATTACTTTTTATGATTTGTTGAGAATTTGTACATAAAATGTTTTGTAGTTATATATAACAAGAACAAATGTAAACTACATGAGGTTTGGATATAAATTATTGAAATTTATTAATGTTTATATTTATATTTGAATTTGTGAGATCTGTAAGGAATAGAAATTAAATAATAGTAAATTTTATTGTATTGAACCAGTAACACAGTACACTCCTGACTATCAGAGCTCAAGTGGACCAATTGATTAAGTAAATAAATAAATAAATAAATAAACAAATAAAT
The DNA here is from genome assembly GCA_035578135.1 of Flexamia atlantica. Lineage (NCBI taxonomy): Eukaryota > Metazoa > Arthropoda > Insecta > Hemiptera > Cicadellidae > Flexamia > Flexamia atlantica. The sequence goes on along the minus strand of JAQJVK010000012.1, from coordinate 14,196,609 downwards.
AAATAAACGAAAAATAAAAGAAAGTAAAAAAATAATAATGTATTCTCTACATTATGATATATATTCCCGAAGATAGTCAGTCCATCGTAATCCCCTGAGACAACCAGTTCCTTCAGAGATGAACCAAGAGAACGATTCAGAATCACCTCCTAAAATTTCAGTGCATACAAATATGTTGAACTGTATTCATGGTGCAGCTTCGCTTGCAATCATATATAATATTCATGAAATAACCCATGGCTTTGATAGAAATGTGTCTTTATTCCAATTAGTAATTGTCTTTCTGTTTCTATTTTAATGTTAAATAATGAGGAAATACCATTTTATTATCATTGTGATTGTAAATTTTTTTTATTTGGAATTTTAATTATAATTTCTAATATTTTATTTTTATTTTGTTTGTGTTATTCCCATATAATAAGGCTAACATGGCAACTGAATAAGTTTCCCTATAGTTTAAAACTGAAAATTGGAGTACCACTGGGTGCGGCCCTAAGAATTGAATAAAATATTTGACTGGATAGCTGAGTGGATAAAAAACTCACCTTATAAGTTGAGGGTCGCCAGTTCGATCCCCACCAGGATCGAAACTGGATTCAGTTGCCATTTTTTTGTCACTGGGCTATAAATTAATGATGCTATCTAACCAAGGTAACCGTAAGATAGTAATAAGACCCAGGTTTGGACCGTTCTCGATCAAAACATTAAAAAATGCCACTGGCGTAGAAAGACACAAAATTGAAAAAGGAATAAAAAAGCAGTTTCTAACCAATTCAATCCAAATAGCCTCAGTCCAGAAGACAGCTGGAGTGTCAAGAGTGTACTGTTATCCAACTTGTAACAAACCTTAAATTAATTATTACTTGAGTAAAAACAATCATAACTTGAGTAAAAAAGTTGTCAGTCTTAAAGTGTATAACAGAAAGTTGGTAACACAGATAGAACTTATAACTTCTACTTATTTATATGATATATCACTTTATTAACAGATTGTCAAGAGTAGTTTGACTTCTGTCTACTAAAACCTTTTTCTTTGAGCTTCCTGAAGGTCTTTTTCTTTTTCGAAGATTATAATCAGCTTTTGTTGGCACAAGCTCTTCATTTAACTGATTTTGGAGTTCTATTGCTAGTCTTCTATCTTCCTCTAGTTGCTTTTCAATATTGATGGAGGTTTTTCTGAAATTTCAAGAACCCTTAGAAATATAACCCTTTTATAGTCTTGTTCTAAAGTTGACTGCAAAAGATTACATGAAAATAGAGAAGCAGTAAGATCACAGATGAAGGACTAATACGGATTGTCTAATTTATTTTTTGTGGCTATTTTTTGGGTGGTTTTAAGTTTGAGCTGTTTTGCTACTCATATTGCACTAGTAACAAAGTAAATTTAGAGAACACAAAACATCTTTTTTTCTTGCTAAATGATAGGAAAGAGTTTTTAGTGCTCGAATTAATCTCACTAACAAAACAGGGTTGTGCACAAAAACAACTCGCTCCTATAAAACCCCCCTTTTTTATTTATAATTGTACCCATAGATTTATGTCATTTCAAACGTATAAATAATATAGGACTTAAAAACACACAGACAAAATGTAATATATGGTGAACTCATTAAACTATACTTATGTTACAGGAGATAAGCATACTCAGCGAATTTCAAATGCCTATATAATGGATTTGGATGGAGCTTTACATCTTAAAATCAATGTAGGCCTATATCATGTAAATAAGCATGGAAAACTAATCTCCACAATAATAGTAAGGGGAGTATGCTGCCAAAGAAATGTATAAATGGGGGATTTTAGGCTGCAAATGAGGAGAGAAATGTGAGAAACTTGTCGTAGGGCAATTAAATGACCAGTGCTTACGCATTAAATTTGACTCAGTGTTTTTTGTGAAGATGAATTGGTAGATGTACTGAGTGTATCTGAACTCTGGTTAGAGACAGATGAGACTGTTTACTACCAGGAGATTTATAGCCTAATTCTTGCAACTAGTTACTGTAGATCTGATAAGAAAAATGGAGGATCAGCCATATATGTGAGAAATGACCTGGAATAAGAATGTCTCAATGTAAATAAGTTTTGTACTGAATCAGTGTGTGAAGTGGTGACGATTCGCTTCCTGAAATCAGAAATTGCGGTGGCATCATTGTATAGACCACCTGAGAAATCAAATTTTATGGAATTTAGTTGCAAGTTAGAAAGCTGTTTGTTGTATTTGTCATCTATATATACAAATGTTCTTGTATGTGGAGATTTTAATGTCAATGTGATAATCCCGTCTTTTGAAGAAACTAGTTTTAGGAACACAATTGGTTAGTGAGGATTTTTTATAACCAACACACTGCCTACAAGAGGAGAGTCTTGTATAGACCACATTCTAACCAACATGGACCGAAGATCTTATGAAACCAACATAGTGATCCCAATGATTTCAGACCATGATGCAATCCTATTGGAGGTAACGGCAACATTGGTGAGTAATGTTTCATCTTTTGAATGGCAAAGCAATACCATGTTTGAAACTCGTGTTGGTTTGAGTGACCCAAAAAAGCAAGAGCGTCTTATGAGAGTCTTGGAGACAATACCTTGAGAGGACCGTCTTGTAAGTATTCCCACTGATGGGAGTTTGTTTGAGGTGTTTTTCAGTCGCCTGCAGGATGCCATGGATCAAGTTTTTCCAGTTAGAAGGAAGAAATTGGGAAATGAAGGTAAGACCTCTAGGCCTAAAGCAAACCGAAAAATCGGGAAGCCCAAGATTGATTGGTATACACTAAATCTTGTCATGCTGAGGGAGGTAATGTTGGTGCTGTGGGAAAGAGGTGATCATAACAGGTACTTGATGGCTGAAAAATGGTACAACAAGAAGGTAGAGGAGGCTAAGAGAGAAGGTAATGTTAGGTTCATTGAAAATTCCACCAATCAATGCAAAGCAGCCTGGGATGTTATCAACTCAGTTAGGCCTTCAAAACCTGATCTCGGGTGTGCTGCCAGCCCTGATGAATTTAACTACTTTTTCATCAAATCAGTTGAAGATATTGTCAGAAATATTCCTGTTCCTGATGCAGGCCCGCTTGAGATTCTAAGGACCTTAAAACCCAACAACTTAAATGTCAGTGCTCTTTTATTCTGGAGGCCTGTGAATGAGGATAGGGTCAGAAAGATAGTCAAAAGCCCTAAGTGTACGGTCAGTAGAGATTATTATGGGTGGTCCTCTAAGCTCCTCAAGGATGTCATCGATCTGATTATTGTGCCCCTTACAGCAGCAATCAACGACAGCCTACATCGTAGAATTTGTCCTGACTCCATGAAAGTCTCACGAACCGTACCCATCTCTAAGAAAGGGGAGTGGGCAAATCTCATTAGTTACAGGCCAATATCCTAGGTAAGGTCCTGGAAGCCATATTGAAAGAGCAAATAAGCGACTTTTTTGAGCGCAAGAGCCTGTTCAGTGGCTCCCAGCATGGTGGGGCAGGCGTACGACCGGAGCCGTGTCAGTCATAGCAGAGGAAATTGCAGATGCCTTTGAGGCAAGCAACTCTGTAGCCCTGACTCTTTGCAATCTAAGTTGGGCTTTCGACTACATCCCCACCAGATCCTTCTCGGCAAGCTCTCAATCTACCGTTTAAGCGGCACGGCCTGGTCAACCATAAGGTGCTATTTAGAAGGCAGGAAGCAAGTCGTAGACCTAAAAGGCGCCAAGTCTGATGGGCTGCTCGTTAGGCATGGAGTTCCACAGGGTTCCGTCCTCGGACCCCTCTTCTTCCTGATTGCCACAAACGATCTTGGGGGGAACAATAACACCGTGCTTTTTGCTGACGACACCACCTTGTACACCAGAGAAGCATCGCCAGCCATACGGGTGCGTTCTTTAGGAGGAAACCTTACTTCATCAGCGAGTTCCTGCAAGATGACCTGAGCGACCTTCATGTTTGATTGTTTTTGCGTTCCGCCATGTCCACACAAAACATCCAGTCCTATCAGTATATAAATATATGTTTTAATGTGTGAAAGTTTTCAACATGTGTTCAAGTTGACACAGTCCATTTCCATCAAATGATGGGTCAAAGACCAAAAAGGTTCAAACAAGTTTATTTCAACTTTATGAGATAAACTGGATATGCATGCTAGATGAGATACCTGGCCATAAGCCAAGTAAAGTATGTTCAGAAATAAGCAAGGATTATAAGCAAAGCTATACATTGGTATTTATATCCCATAAAGTTAATATTGGGGAGATGAGTTCCTAGGCAGGTTTGCTGCCTCAGGAATTTAAAAATTGTGAGATTTTAGGTCATTATCAAGTAAATTTCAACTACATGAAGCTGCATACCACTTTTTATCAAGATGTGCTCAAGAGTAAGCAAACTGCATTACACAATATTTCCCATAAGATTAAAATGGGCACAGAGTATGCAGGTTTGCTGCTATGAAAAGTAAAAATCAGAGATTTAGGCCATAATTCAATAGATCTCAACTTGATGAGGCCACATACGAAGCTCTTAAAATATATTCAGAAATATATTAAACTTGATTTGTTTTGTTTTTTAAGCCCCATGTTTATAAGTTTTATTCCCCTTGGCCAGATTGGTTTTTGAACTCATCCAAATAATTATAGCAGACTTCCTCTTATCCGGACATCGGTTTAACTGGACTATACTCCATGGAAGTCAAATCTTTTCAACCAGATGATTTCTAATAGAAATTTTCTATCAATTTATCTATTTAACCACATGCAAAACCACTATGCGGACGTGTCTTGATTCCAAGGTGTCTGGACAACAGGAGTGCAATACTTTACAGGTCTGTATCAATTTTCATCAAGACCAGACCACTTTTATCATGCTAACACACATGAATAGACGAACAATAATTACATTGAACAAATGGTATTTTTAATATCTGGGGGCTCCAAAACAAAAAGGACCATGGTCCCGGGCTAAGGTCTTACCATGAGATCTACAGTGACAAACTTTTTCCTTTGAGAAAATTTGCTAAAAAAATAAAATTCTGAAAAAAATAAATTTTATAAATAATTCTTCTCTGGAAAAAAACTTTAAAAATTAGCTAGAAACTAGAATTGTCTGATTCCTCTAATGCTCATCCCTTAAAGAATGATAAATGCTCAAAAATGCTCATCCCTAATGCTCAATCAATGGGACCACTAAAAATGAATAATAGGTCAAATTAAAAGTACGATTAAGTATCAAAGACAACTTACATTTCGTCCAGTGACAGGTTGGCGTCCAGAAGTGGCGCCAGAGGCACGATGTTGAGGTCGGGAACTGATACGCCGCGCTGGGCGACCACCACCTTGGGCACCAAGCCCTTGCTGCCGTCTGCACGCAGAAAAGTATTATTTCCAGACACGGTACGGTTTTGGACAGCAAGAAACAAAAATAATAGAGACTTAGGCATTTAAACACATGAGAAATGAGTAATTGAGACGTAGTCTGTCGGGTTGCACTGATTTGCGATGTCGCAGGAGCGCTTTCGACTTCTCGCCATTATTAACTGTTTTATTTAAGAAAATCAAAACTATGTACAAACATTATCTCTGTCATTGACACTTTTATCAAGAGAAACTTAAAAACTGCTTAGATTTCTATTCCATATTACAATTAAAAGTTAAGTTAAACTCATGATTGTGTTGAACTATCAAAACATCGTTTATGTTTTGAAGGCCCATTAACACTAAAAAATTTGTTCTGCTGTACCAATAGATTCCTTGCGCAATACGAAACGTGATATTGTGTATTATCTCCAATAATAAGAAAACAACCTCTTCTAGCGGCAATCTCAGCAGGAGCTTTTAGCTCTAAGTTTGTGTCATATCAACAAACCTTGTTCTCAGGCAATAATTTGCATCAAAGGGCACAACTGGATGACAAAAAAAAATAGATATTTAGCAAAGCAAGATATTGAAAAAGTGTTATCAACTAAATAAATACAGTTACAGTAGCTCACCCTTGGGAGGCGTCGTGGGGGAGGTTCGGATGGGTTTAAAGTGGTTCAATTCCTGACTGATACTGTCATTTCCGCTCGAACACCTCGAGGTTGGTGGAACCTCCTCCTTCTTTTTCTTCTTGGGTTTTGGTCCTACAGCAATAAAACATTAGCTTCAGCTGGTAATGTAATGGTGAATTATGGTGGTACATTATGGTGAGTTATTCCTCAAACGTAAACAGGATCAAATATGAATATTTTATCTTTTTTCAGCTGAAAAAGCTACTTTAATAATAAAATATCAATGATCAAACCCTACAATTTATTAAATCAACAAACAAGTGAAACTAACTAGTGAACATATAGGCATTCCTATTTTAAAGATACCTAGTGGAAAAATTCTCTCCCCCAAAAGATACAAGGTGCCATTAGTACCTTTTCAGTTAAGCTCTGGTATAGCCATCTCATGTTACGCCGCAGCCCTCGAATCGGCAAAGCCGCATTGTAATGGTTTACTCACAGAAAAACCGATTCACTGGGTCATTCCAAGTAGCTGATGGACGGGCAAAGAGAAGGAAGTATATTATTAACACTGAAGGTAACAATGCAATATTTTTGATTAAAAACACTTCACTGATTTTATCAGGTTGATAGAATAGGGGAAAATATATACTGTTCTACATACTGAATTTCACATTTTTTCAAACTCATTGAATATATAAAAAATAAATCAAAGCCTATTTATGCATGAAAAATAAAAACACATTAAAACCATCATCTATGGCAGAATTCCATCAGCTGATCCCTCTGGTGCTCTTTTGAAATTTACTTATTTAAGGCAAAATGTGAACATTATTCATACTGTGATAGAGTTGCTGAAAATAATTGCTATACCGAACATAAAATAATCATTTGAAAAGATAATTGATATTCTACTACAAAGCCCTTACGCTATACTATGCCGCTATTAATATGCTAGTACACCCTTCAATATTATGATAGCATCAATTGAATGAAAATTAAATTGTTTACCATTGGCAACATTTGAAGGACTAGCTTGAACAGTGGCAAAGTGGCTCAACTCCTTGTTGGAAATTGAGGCAGCTTTGGAGTCTGAAACAACAATAACATCACTATTATTGGGAGCACGAATTAAGGCAGGTGGCAAAAACTGTACCCTTCTCAAACTGTCTGCTTGAATTACTAAATAAAATGTTTTTGTTGACCTGTCAAACTTTGTGTTTTTAGGACCTTTTTTCATGTAAATTAGTGTTTACCTTAACATTCGATCACTCAGTTTATTAACTACTCTAACAAATAAATAATAAACAATAATTTTTCAAGAAACTTCCAAACTTCCATGTTTAATGCTCCCCATAATAGTTGGTAATCCATGAATCGGTAAAACTTAGAAAATTAATAATATCATAAGTTATTTTTAAAATATATTATACATTTATATACTCATTATTAGAAATTTTGTCCTCCACAAAACCACCATTTACAATTTTAGTAATTAAGTACATTACGCATTTTGGCACATTGTTTGAAAAAATGTATTGAAAACACAAATCAAAAATGGTTGTGTTCAATATGGCAGCTGGAGTACAGCAGAGATTCCCAGGGGCTATTGCCATTTTAATTTAGGGAGGTCTACTTAACATCCATGCAAATGGTCCACATTTTCAGAATTTGTTAGATGAAATTTCTTAAAATTTTCTCACTAAAAGAACAAATCTATACAAGTCTCATCACTCATCTAAAGAAGAGATCCCTTTTGTAAACTATGTAATAAAATTGAAGGAAAAAATATTCAATAATTGACAGGATCATAAAGAAAATTCATTAGACAATATTCACGATTCTTATTTGAACTTGGGCCTATACAATCTCGCTTGTTCAGCCACCGCTAATAACATAATAGGATTAAGACACTTGCACTACTTTAACTGATCTGTTACTTATTTACAAATATCTTTGGTTTGGGGGAGGGGCAGGGGCAGCAGACTTCATTCAGCCTATGGACAGAATGAAACTACAATCAGCCCTGTCTTAGGTGTGTTTAAGTACTATAAAGACTTTGTTTCTTGAAGGCAAAACCTCAAAAACAACTTGTATCATTTGTAATATTAATAATAACAATAACAGACTTATAATAATGATAATGGAATAATAGAGACTTAATTATAGACTAATACTAATAATAGAGTTCTAGACTTGTCATTGGGTGAAGTGAATAAAACCGTACCGGTAACTTTTTTTTATTGAACCAAAAAAGATAAAAAATTAAAATTAGCTCATTACACAAAGGTTTTAACCATTATTTAAACTATCAAACACAAACTATGTGTTTGCTACTTTTTGGGCCACTGAGGTCTTGTTACAGGTTTCCTATCAATTCTATGCACAAAAATTATAACCAATGCTCTGGGCAGCTCGGTCTGATATTATTATTTTATTATTCCGTTTGATTTGGTAAAAAGTCTCGTGTCCGTGAATAAATGCATTTTTCCTATGAGCAGGGGCGGATCTAGGAAGTTGTTCAGGGGGGGGCGCATTCCGGGGGGTCTGGGGGGTATGGAATACCCCCCAGACAAAAGAGGGGTCCGGGGGTCCTCCCCCGGGAAAATTTTAAAATTTAGACTTTAATGATATGGGGTTTTAAGCATTTGAGGCACTAAATTTAGAGTTTAGTTAATCATAATACAGTGTGTTATTTTCTTCAGCTTACAGTATTAGAATCGTTTTAGTTCATCGCGATCGCAGGGGTTAGTGAGGTTCATTGTATGTGATGCGGAAAGTGAAAAGGGACATCAGGTCGAAATTTTCCGGTTTTGAGTTATTAAACATCCTGAAATTCAGCATTAAATTACAAACAATTTGACATATAATTTATAGTACTATAATTTTTCGCCTTTGAGTTGTTGGCATTTTAATTTTAACTAGTTAAAACGGGTATTTTAGGAAATAAGAGCCCGGAACTTCAAACGTTCACAGAATACTTATTTTTAGTCTAGTATTTAAGAAATGAATTAGGTATCAAAATAAAGCTAAAAACCAGATCTTTAAAACTGAACAAAAAGAGACGTGATACACTTACAATTTCATTGTTTAAAAAACCAAAAAAGTAAGAAGTTAGAAAAGGGACCTCAATTAACTCGGAAGGCAGAATACCGAGGAATAAAAGAGAAATACACTATCAAGATGGTGATTTTCGGACTTAGACAATATTCTTTTACAACGAAAAACTTGAAGTAGTTCACTTATCCGCCGATAGATGTCAGGAGAGACTAGTTTTGTAATGCCCCTGACGACTCTGTCAGTGCGGGCTTGCACATTTGGGAAATGGAGCCTGAAGTCGCCCGCCATGTTATTTCCCATTTAAGCGACTTGAGGTTCCTTTTCGTATGCTAAATAGACATAGACTGCTAAATCGACTATTTTTAATATTTCTCGGTTTCTTGTCGCTAAAATAACCGAACCGAACCGTACACAAAACAACTGCGTTGTGTTTGGTCAAATTGCCGATTAAAGGTAGAGCACGATGCCAGAACGAAATTACCCCTCCGCGCACTACCACGTTTAGCTCCACAACTTTAGGAATGCAGACAGTTATTTAGTTAAAATATATAACCTCAATTAGACAATGTTGAAATGGGATGGTTGGATTGTATATTAAGAAATAACTCTAATACATTAATCTGAATAAGTGCAAGCCCTATGCATTTTTGTGTAAGTGAATCCCATTTCAGACCCCAACTATTAAAACGTAAAACAAACTCTGGACCTGAGGGGGGGGCGATCGCCCCCCTCGCCCCCCCTCTGGATCCGCCACTGCCTATGAGTATGTGCATAGGTTGTGTGTATTGCGTATAATATGTGAATGAAATTAAAAAATATGGTTTTATAAACCTAGAGCGCTGTTTGTAGCCTACTTTTTAAATATTTATGGAAATAACAATCAATTAAACTGTTAACTTTAAACTAAATGTAATTTTTTCCATACTGAACTCTGAATTATAAGGAACTAGCTGATTATCCCTATTTCACTGTTGGAAAACACTTCCTTGGATTCATATTTAATTTATCGTACTTTATTAGGTTGTCATGACAATTTCATAAGCTTCCCTCATTAGTAAAAAAATCAACATTTTCATCCTCAAACCTCAGCAGCTATTTACAGTTGACTATATTTTTCGTTCGAGGTATGTATTCCTGTAACAAACTGGAAAGAACGTCGCCATCTTGACAACTGACAAAAGTTAAGCATGCCCTCGAGCAGACTAGGAAAAAGTGAAGTACTTACTATACGGATCACTTTTTATTCATCGGACAAGCCTAGTACGTACTAAGTTTCCCTAAATGATGTAGTACGTACTAGGGTAGTACGAACTAGTGTTTTATTCACCTCCAAGGCGAAGTATGTACTATGGGGCTAGTACGAACTAGCATTTTTATTCACCGGAAACCTAGTAAATACTCGAAAAAAGCCTAGTTCTAGCAATTACTACTTTTTACTCACCTCACCCATTAGGTTACACCATTAAGACGAACAAGAACTTGAAATTACCTATTGAAATAGTTTCTTGTGTTGACTTCTTTTCAGTAGTGTGACTAGAAGAGGGGCTCGAATTCCCTGTAACAATAACTGTAATAAAACGTTTATATGACAATCACATTGAAATTTGAATACCCCCGTCGCAGCAAACCTGCGTACTCAGCGAATTTCCAATTACAAGATATCCAGTAATTAATCCATTATTACGAAAAAAGAAAAATAAAAAGTGGTATATTTATATATTAAAATTATAGCTATTATAGCTTGTTTTACAAAACCTTTATAAAAAATATTGGTAAATGACTTGGATGAAAAAACACAAATATTTCATACAATGAAGTAGGTAAGAATGTTTATTTTTTACATTATATTAACATAAAATTGTTTAAAAACCAAAATTTTATTAAATAATATATTGATAAACTGAGAAATTACTCAAAGCGATTCCTTGAAAACCTCAGTAGAGAGTAAATAGGTAATTGACTAAGCCAACATTCTGCAGTCCTGATACTATAAAAACAGGGAAAACTCGGAGACCAATGGACTTAGAGGAATGATTTAAAATACAAAATTGTTTGTTTTTCGAGCTAAATCCAATGGTGCAAACAATAATTGGATAAAATTAATTTTTCAATTTGAAAAACTCAAAAAACCCATTCTTGGGGGGTAAAATGGACCCCACTTAGGATATGTCGACCTGGCTGGTTTACGAACTCGACCAAGAGAATCTAGTTTTACATGTCTGTATCAAATTTTGTTGCGATAGGAGGATATTTACGAGAGTTATCGTGCTTACAGACACTCAAAAAATGAAAATTCTATTTCCCATATAAGCCCATGTTAAATTTTGAAAAAATCGTGATTTTTGCAGGTAAAATGCGTTTTAACAATAAACTCACTTCATATCCAGAAAGTACACGTAAAAAGCTGTCAATTAATATAAATATTAATATGATTGCTGAGGTTACCCTGAACAAATATTTTTTGTCCATTCTGTTCTGTTAAAACGACGATAATAGCTTATTCCTAAGGAAATTTGCTAAAAATTAAAATTTACAAGGCTATTAAATGGCTTTTGGTTGACCGCAACAGTTATTTATTTTGTTCCTTGGAATTAGCAAAACGGTAGAAGAAGAAAAGGAAAAAAGTAAACTCTCAATAGTCCAAGAAAACTGCTCTACAGTAAAGTTTAAATCAATAGAAGCTTGAAGGTTAATTTTTTTATCCAAACTTATGGTTTTTGCTGATTGCTTCTTATTATAACAAAACCCATAATTGACAAACCCATAATTCAACAGTTATTTATTTTGTTCCTTGGAATTAGCAAAACGGTAGGAGAAGAAAAGGAAAAAAGTAAACTCTCAATAGTCCAAAAAACTGCTCTACAGTAAAGTTTAAATCAATAGAAGTTTGAAGGTTAATTATTTTATCCAAACTTATGGTTTTTTTCTGATTGCTTCTTATTATAACAAAACCCATAATTGACTTTAAAATAATGTAACTTTGAATTTTTTATTGATTTGAACTTTACAATAGTTGCGTAATTATAATAATAAATGTTATCAGTAATCTAACACCTACTTTCTCCCTCTAGGGAGGGGATAACTACCCTAAAAGCACCCCCTAGCTACCATAAAAAGCATTAATTGTAACAATACATTAAAACAATAGTATTTAGTACAGTAGTCTGAGTCACTTTAGACAAATGATTATTTTTCAAATTAATTTAGTTACTTAAATCTTATTGCCATAAATTGTCAAAATGTATTGTATCCTCACACTGGACGTGTGTCAGGCGAATTACCCCCTATCTTCAACAGCAATGAAGATCATTAACTATTTTTATTCCAACGGTTGTCAAAACGCACAAAAAGTACGTACAAATATTTGACAAAAAACATGTATGACACAGACAAAAAATGTAAAATTGTGACATTCCGATACACTGTGAAGAAACTTTTATGCTCCGAGAATAAATGTTTACCCCTACAAGAAATACAATTTATATAAGTAAATCAATTTGAAAAATAATCATCACAGGTATCAAGGCTATATATTAATTAGATACTTAACTTAGAGGAGTAATGTTGAGTGGGGGTTGAGGAATCAATTGGTAAAACTGTTTTATAATAAATATGGGTTCTTAGGTTTCAACATGGATTTTAGATAGCAAATTTTATGTCTATTTTCAAGGGATTTCCAATCATAATTTTAACAAAAAATTTAAACAATTCAAATTATTACATCAACATATAACATACTAGGAACCGGAGGAAATATTCAAATTAAGGTAGATTTCCATTGACAAAAGTTTAAATTATCATGTTCCACTGCGCCTACAAAATTGTTATTCACTTTCGGATGGGAAACCGTACTGCATTAAAAAACGATATTTATTACCAACCAGTTAATGAAAATTAACAATTCAATTACTTTACCACCTATTTTTTGACCCCAATTTAATGGTGGGAAGTGAATGATAAGGCAGAAAAAGAAATGACACAATACTCACAAAATTTGGCGAACACGTTCTCCTTAGACGTCGACTGGGTGTCTAGGCGTATCGGCGACTGAGAGCATTGACTAAGTCTGGAGGTGGACGGGGCCGAGGGGTCGAGGCACTTTGGTGATTGGCAGTGCCTCACCTCCTTGGAGGTGCTGGGCGAGTCGAGGTTCGTCGGCAGACGAAGGCGAACCGAAGTGCAGCACCCTGACGACTCTGGGACCGGACTCAAGTCCACGTCATCTTGGAGCAACTAAATAGATCCATTCAGTGAGGTTACATTTGAGAAATATATAGTTATAATTAGTTGATAACTGTAAGCAGAACCACTTGATGGCCAATGGACAGTCTTGCAACATTAAAGAAAAGTCTAATGAAAATTTCAGATATAAAAGTAAAACCTTATTTGTTTGGCTACATACTGGACTGACCAAAAAAAACCTGTAAAAAGTTGAATAAACAACCAAGTGAAACAAATTTTTTTTTGAAAGGCTTCAATTATTAAGTGTTATCTTAAGCTATTCATGAAAGTGATGAACAACATTAATTTAAGTAAGTCAACCAGCAAAATGTGCAATGGTGACTGATTTACAGGTGGATGCTGAATAAGCACACACACAAAATAGATAAGGGAGATATTTTTGTGCTGCTATGCACAACTGAGATATCTTTTGTGAAAATTAGAAAAAGGCAAAAGGATTAGTAAAGGAAAGGAAATTATGATAAACCACTTACAACAACATAAAAGATCAGAACTACAGTAGAACCTTGATGAAAAGACACTCAATAATACAAAATCCTGGATACCAAGTGCACATTTTAGTGCATCCTTAAAATTGCCATAGCCCTCAATATTTTAATTACACTAACCTCACTAAAAAAACTCCTTGAGTCCCTTAGCAAGACTTTCCCGAATCCACTAGAGAGTTGATTATCAAGGTTCTACTGAAGTTATTATACTTATCATCCACTAGATTAGCATAATTCATTAAAAAAACAGCTGAATCTTTATCAGACATTTTCTTTTCATAAATTCCTTCCATACAAGCGCACTCACAGGCAAATAAACCACAATGTATATGCAACACAATACATCTACACAATGACAAGCGTGTTTGATGACACAGAAAGTCTACCTTTCGGATCCCACGAGTCCTCCTCCTTGGTGTTCTCTGGACTTTTGATCTACCCTGATAAAAATATATTACACCTCATAAAAATTATAAAATAAAAATTAGGCTGGTAATTTTTCTATAACATATTTGGTGTGTTTCACATTTTGTCATTTGGGCAGATTTTGCAGGCTGAACCACTGTACTAACAAACACCACCGTCACCGCCGAGGCTACTGGAACCTCTTAACAACTTTGCCAGACGTGAGTCACCACTCAAGGTGAGGGGACTTTTGTAGGACTGTTGAGGATTGTTGTAAAATCTGACGTCTACTAACTGAATTGAATTGACTATTTAAAGCCATACAGAACAAAGTCAAACCAAAAAATCAAATCAAACAGAGTCAATAAAACCTAATTTACGGTAAAAAAAGTTCCTTCAATTTGTTTTCTGATTTAAATCATTAATTATATAATTATGTAATACTTTTAAGAAATCCATTTACTTCCTACTAATCCTAAAACTAAGCTTGAAACACATTAATGTACTGTGTAGGTATATTATTATTCACAAACAATAAGAGATTGAAATGCCTAACATGTCTGTGTGATTAAAATTATCTTGTGAATTTCATTACAGGGAAAGCATTAATTGACAATACTTTCATATAAGAAGTTTGAAATCGTGAGCCAGTGGCTTTGCCTTACTTTCAAACTATGGGCATTATTTTTTCTTAAAAAGTTGGTCAAAGACTCCAAGTTGGTTGGGAATCAAACCCCGGCTGAATGGTGAGGCCCAAGAACTTAATCAAAGAGCTACAGTCCTATATGGGTTCTGTAGCTTGTAAAATCAACGTAAAATTTTTAAGTACCAACCTCATCTGGTGTTTTATCCCTGTCAGCTGCCCCTTCCTCCTCCAATAGTCTCCTGGCTAGCTCCTCATCTTTCAGCAATTGTTGTCTCCTTTCTTCCTCTTCTCTCTTCTCTTCCTCCTATGAATAATATATTTTTAGCTGTTTTACTAGGTTATTCAGATTCAGTTTACTTGGAGAAACAAGAGTTGAACTTTGAAACAATGTGAGTGGGTTATTCAAGAAACTTTGAACAATCTTTAAGGCATCAGCAGCAGCCGCCTTTGTCATCGGAACATGGGGGATGAATCTCGTTATAAAACCCCCGACAAAAAAAAACAACAAATAAAAGCAAAGTCTCACTGCACTAACCCCTTAACCGCCGCGCACGAGTTAACTCGTGGTAGTATTCTGTACGCGCTCCGCTACGCACGAGATATCTCGTGCGTTAGCCTTGCTTCGTTGACCGCCACGCCTGAGTTTACTCTGATTTTACAATCTCAGCTGATTTATGTTGGTACTGTTCTGTTAGATTTTTCCTGATAAGACTGTACAGTTGATCCTGACGAGTTGCAGACCATTTGGTGCTGCACTTTAGTGGATTTTTCTGGAACTAGGTCCACGCCATGAGTTCTGCAGTATCGCTCTTGTCGCATTGAGACGAAAACCCGGTGTTTTCGTGTTGATAGTTTCATTAAAACTGTGCGCTACTAAAAATCACAGGGCCTAATTACTCGGCGCTTAAGGAGTTAAGGAAACAAGAAAATTACCCAGTGAAAGTAATGGTATCATAAATCACAAATATGATATCAAAAGTCATTTTAGAAAGCTTAAATTGTGTTTTTAAGGTCTTTAGCTAGAACATGAACTTAGAATACTTATTTTAACAAATTTTACTCTTTGAAAAATATGGAAAATCCACTCTACCTCAATCATTTTTATCATAGCTTCACTCAATCTAAAGTTTTCCTCGTCTTCACGCTTTTTTTCTTCAAGCTCTTTTTGAAGAAACTGCTCGTATTCTTCATGTATTTCACCTTGCTTAGCGAGTAGTCGTCTTGGACTATCATCCAGTGTTGTAGGAGCTAAAACAGAAAAAAAACATAATTTGAGCTAATTATAAGGTAAGATCACAAAAATATGAATAACCATAAAGATTTATCAGAATTTAACACAATTCATTGAAAAAAATTCAAGCTTACTGCAAAAAAAAGTTAACTCTTTGTTTCTAAGGATTGTTACAGAGGTCTTGGTGGTGTTAAAGCTAATTGATACTGTCTATGCCGACTGAAATTTAATCACACACTATGCTCTAATGAATTTTCTGAGCTATGATAGTTTCAGTTACAGTATTCATAAGTTTAGTGCTCAGGAAATATTTTCTTATTAGGATTTAATTAGAAAATGTAATACAAAATCAAAAAACCTTTAGTAACTATGGGGGAAGTTTGTTAAAAAGATTTGTTCCTTGATTCTTTGTTAAAAGAATTACTGTTTAAATAATTTAATATAGAGTGCCTAAATTGTAGGTGCAGAAACATTGACATGCAACATCAAATGTTACTCTCAAACAAACTATATAGAACCTACAGGTTTCTATTTTCTGTAAAATCACAGCAACACCAGCAAACCAGGATGCAGGGTAAACAAAACACAACAAAAAAACTTCAACACAAATATCTAACAAATAATTCTCAAAAATTAATGAAAAAACGTTCAAACTGCTTGCTTAAAGTCGGCAATCCAAGAAAATAGAGGCAAGAAACAAAACTGTAGCGCACTTCAATTTTTCATTTCTTTAACACATTCACTGCAGTGCCGTCTCTGAAATGATGATCCTTCCAGCAATATGCATGACGTTACAAAGTAAAGACAAAATGTTCGATAAGGATATAGTTCTCGCTTAACAACTAACAGTTATACTGAACAATGTTATACAATGCCCCCCCCCCCTCCAATAACACTAATGGGTGTGATACCTGAGTCATCTACAGGTACCAGCATTAAAGGCAGGGTAGGCCCTAAGCTTTGCCACATGGAGGGAAACATTTTGAACAATTAGGCACAGGGGAAGTTTTTTTTCAGAAAGAAGGAAAGGAAAAGTATATAAATTCAGGAATCAGAGGCCACTATAGCAGTTGCGGGAGTACGGGCCGATATGAGTTGGATGAGCCTTTCAAAACTGTTGTGGTGGCAAGTTTTACAGCACTACAGACTACATCTTCATGGAGTCAAAGTGCCAGTTTTTAATTATTTAAATGGTGTCAATTAATTGGCAGTCATAGCTGAGTGGGGAGAGTACTGGCCTACCACCCAAAAGTCCCAGGTTCAATTCCCTATCAGGAAACATAACAATTTAATCTCTCTGCCACCATTCTTTAGAAGGCACTTTAACCATTGGTCCCGACTACTGTGGAGTCGATAGGTCATGTCAGAGGAACTAGTGCGACCTGAAAACTCTGACACCAGACCTTGACTAAAGAGTTACGTGATTTTTGAAATTAGATTAATTTTTATCATTAATCTAATTAATTAGTACAGTCGACTCTCGCTAACTCGAAACTCCACGGGACTGCGATTTTTCTTCGTGTTACGTATGGTTCGTCGTAGGCATAGTTCGAGTTATAGAGGTAAACCAAATGAAAATTCGTGATACAGAGGTAAAGAAAAATGTAGTTGATTCCATACATCTCCGGCAAATCTAAGTTTTTAACTTATTTAAATATATAAATGAAAAATACAATATTTATAATAACCTGTAAAACACGAAAACAGATAATAGGCCCTATCATATTAATTCTGATTAAAAAGTCCGTAATCTTCCTCTGCTTACACATGTAAAAAAAATTAATTACAGTATCCATCACAATTTTTATTAAAACAATTAATTCCTTAACTTGCCTGCTTTTCAATTTCCACATGGTTTTTTATAACTGTTGATAGCGTACTAGGGGGTGTACCTGGAATATTAAACCTGACAGCGACGTCTTTCTTCTTTACCGTTTCGTCGTTCACCAACTTTATTTCTAATTTTTCACCAACAGTCAATGCTTTGGGTTGTCTTTTCGCACTCATTCTCGAATATTTCACACACTCGAAAAGCCCCGCACAAGGTAAACATACTCGAGACTACAGACAGTCTATGGCGCTTGACCCTATATATGATTCAGCGACAGGTTGCATCCTTTATACCGGGATTTCGTATTACAGAGATCCATTCTGAAAACGTCGTGGTATGGAGGTAAACTTCGAGTTATGGAGGTAAAGCGTGAATTGAATTCGTCTTATCTATTGAACTTCGTGTTATAGAGGTAATTTTTGTGTCCTTCGAGTTATAGAGGCAAAATATAACCGGAAAATTAGTTCGTGTTATGTATAGTAATTTCTTCGAGTTAGACAGGTTTTTCCAAGGGGATTAAAAATAATTCGTGATATCGAGGATTTCGTGATATCAAGGTTCGTGTTAGCGAGAGTCGACTGTACTAACATAAATTTGAAAGTTAAAAAATATTATCATTGGGTCCCATGGGTTGCCTTGTTTGTGACGAAAGAACAACCAAATATAAACTAAATTAATCTCAGTCAAAGTGACAAGTAAAAGTTGTTTTAACCCTCGAGCGGGCGCATGCAAAGTTTTCCTCTGCACGTGTTTTTTTTACTAAAATAAACAAGGATAATGGGTGTCAGCAGTCGTGTTCGGCAATGTACCTCACATGCTTCATTCCAGGAAGCCCCTAAAGCTATTTATATCTTCCCACACCCCCTTAGTACCTTTTTATTTGCAATTCAGTGATGCCGTGTCAGTTTGCAGAGTACCCTCTCCCGTAACACAGACAGAGATTCCTATCTATACTATAAAATTACTCAGTATGTTCAATTGCATTATTTCACCTGTTAAGTTGAACAATTAATTGTTTTAATGATGAAATGTGATTTGTAATGAAGTTTATCAACATTTCAATACAATATTTCTGTATAAAACAAGTAAAAAGGGTCAAATTTATGCAATTTCATGTTGCGGAGTAAAACTCCACATGTGCCCACTGCCGTTTCACCGGTGAAGCGCCCGCTCAAGGGTTAGCTGCCAATCAGGTGTTTGATTACAGCTGGTGAGTAAGAAAAGTACATTTAGAGAAAACTGGTGGTGGTATTACCAAATAGGGTTTGAAAATTATTTTTAATCCGTACAATTCATCTGGAGCCCACAAAACAAGCAAGCTTTCTCCCCAGCTCCACTACTTATTGGCCTCCCCTTCATGCTCAGTGATCAGCCACCGCAAACATTTTGAGTTGGTTTCCCAGGAATTCAAGACCTCCATTTACCAAACCGAAGTGCTAATATAAGAGAATCCCACCAATTTTATTTGTAAATCTGAATTTGCACTGTCTTGTACATTAACACGTTAACTGCCATGCCGACCCGATCGGGTCGGCATAGGTAGGTCGGGAGGAGCAACGTGCCGACCTGATCGGACTGACACCTTGAGAATGTAAGATTTTGCCGCTAGATGCCTCCCACTGTCACCTAGCGGTGATCAAGCGTTCTACAACAATAGAGTAGGGACGTCGTTACTAGATAGCGTTGGAGTTTAGATTCTGATGCTTCTACACGTGGCTCAGAAAATCCTTGAAGTTGGCCAAAATATATTGACCCGATCGGGTCGGCACGTTTTTTTACAATGGTTTTCACGTTATTTTCTGATAAATAATGTAACTTTTTGGTAACAAATTAACAAAGTAAACGTTTTGCAAGTTTCATTTCATTCTAAAATTGCTTGGATATACTAATGACTTAGTTTTACTTTTTAATATTTTGTTAAAGTAAAAAAAAAACTTTTACTGAGTTTTTGTTGCTAGGATTGAAATAAAAACAATAAACTGTCGGAAAAATGTAATTTATTGCCTTACCACAGTATTTTTAACTAACATAAGCAACCAAGTCTTTTTATTTGTGGCAATTAATGGCTTCCAAGTTCATATTTGAACAAGAATAGTAAAAAGAAAATAAAAAGCACCTAAAGTCTCCCGGTCCAATTCACTCGACAAAGGAAATACTAGAAATCGATCTATCTCGCTTTCGTCCAGATCGCTCATTTTTAGACTGTAAATTTGTAACCACAAGTAAAATAAGTCACAATTGTTGATTCACAATGAAACACGGACAGTTGCACATTGCAGACTTACGTAAAATACGCGGGAAACAGATAGAAAAAAGCAGGGTTGCCAATCGTGTAGGCGGTAGCAAATACGCGGGAAACAGTGAAAAAAAACTTGGTGCCAACCTTGTAGGCGGCAAAAGGTAGTATTGCCAACTGCGCGAAGTTAAATAGTAAGATTAATGAAAAATTAGGCGTGGACCGATCGGGTCGGCACTGATTTTTTTCAAGCAATATTTTGCTTCAAATTATTATTGCCGACCCGATCGGTCCATGTTTTTTTATGGATAAAATCTAATTTTTTTTATGAAACCCTTATAACTGAGCTAAACAAGTACAGAAAAACACATTGTAACTCAAAACAAAAATACTAATGTGTTTGGCAATACAGCAATCAGGTCAAAAATGGGCGTGGCAGCTAACGTGTTAATGATTTCAATCCAATTTTCAGCACATTAATTTTAATAGGGGAACATTTTTTAACGGAGAGCACGTGTCCTGAGTAGGTGCCCCACCTACCCCTGCCAGGAGCCGGGGCTGGTACTTACGGATTGCGTGCAGTGTAACCACTATTCCACATAACTGAATCATTTTGTGATCAAGGGCACGCACCGCAGGCACAATGCGAACCTCGTTTTGGGACAAGGCGTGCAGCGAATGTGTTAATCTAAGGAATCTACACCTTTTGTCCTCCAACAACATAGCAAATGTTCTGTTTTTCTAACACAAATCTACTCATATTGTTTTGTTTTGCCTAAAGCATTCTTAATCAATTATAGGATAATTTAGACAATAATATCAACTAAATAAAAATATGTAAGAGTCACACCAACATTATATCTAAAAAGTAAATAATTTCTTGGTTGTAATAATAAAATATTAAAACTGCTACGTTAAAAAATATGAAATTTTCAGGAGATAATTAGAAAAGATTAAAAAACGGGTAGGGTGCATGCATCTGGAGAAAAAAAAGGACTTTACTTTCAATGTCCGGGTGATCTTTAACATATTGGAGAATGTTGTGACACACTTGAAAAACTGGTTCTGACCAACCAAACCAGTCTTCTTCTTGATCTTGAAGGTACCGTGGGTCCAAAAATGCTTTATGAAGACTAGTACAACGGGCCTTTTCTTTATCATCAAAAGTGGCAAGTCTTTTCCGAAAGTATTTTAGATGGCCTAAAAGATAACAGTCCAGTTGAAATAAACTTATTATTTCCTACACACTCAGAAAAAACATCTGATATATACACTTAGTGCTGGAGTAAATTAAACCCCTTACAATATCACAGTAGATAGGCCTAACCTTATTATACTTGCTACTAACAAATTGTATATATGTATTCACCGCAAATATCGTATTTAGGCTTGTTAAAAATAATGATCACAACTTAAACACCACAATGTCAACCACGAAATGACAATCTACCACATATTTCATATATTTCAACAGCTAAGTAAGATTTCTTTATTAAAATACAGTAGCTTAACTTTTTTATTCTTGAAGTTCAAAGTTTCATTACAAGCTCCTCAACGACTAGACAATGAGATTATATTCATGATTTTGTTCAGTTGTTGAGTTTTACTTATGTCTATGCGACTGAGATTATACTTTACTTTGAAACAGCGACCAACCCAGGTATGTATTTTAAGTCAAGTATGAATGAAAGATGAGTGTACGATTATTGTAGCATGTTCTTGTAGTCTTGTTACTGATTAAGGCCAACATCCTCTTCGACAAGACTGTTAATTAATATACCAAGAGCCATTGGCAACTAAATGACCTACAGTTTAACATCGGATCCAAACCACAATTCGCCAAATAATTTATACGAACTAGTCTAACTATGATGGTCTTTATGGACGAACGTAGTATTCAATGGTTGAGTGTTACTTTAGTAATACAACTTAAGCTGAAGGGTTTTTTAGCGTATTAATGTGTTTAGGCCCAACACTGTCAATGGTCATCTGTCAATGGTTTACTTAGGCCCAAAGTTTTTTATGCTTACTTTACAGATTTTATTTAACATACAATTTACCTAGACCTAGGTGTTTTAACTAATTTGTACTCTAGGACTACTATAGAAGAAATAGTACCTTAAAACTTACTCTCATAATCAACACGTCCGTTGGTCCTTTTTTCAAGTTCTTCAGGATATAACTTCTGAACAGTGTCCCAAAAAGGTTTATCGACAACATCTGCATTGCTTCGTCTCAGTTGCCGCAGCCAGTTTGACACTCGAAACCTGCAGATAGGGCAGGACATTGTGTTGTTCTCTAGGTGTTTGTCCAGGCATGACTTGCAAAAACGGTGATTACACGGGAGGCAAACTGGGTATAAGAATATGTCATAGCATATTGTGCATACAAAGTCATTACACCGCTTGTCCATGGTTACTCCGCTATATATTACTTTTCCTTGATAACTCTTTAGCTTAGGTCTTCTCTAAGTGTTCAACTATTTTTTTTGTACCTGAAATAAATAACAAGAATCAGGAGTTTTTTTTGACAAATTAAACAAAAAGCAGTTTGTCATGGCAGAGGTCCTCCAGTTTTGAGTCCATGGCTCAGTTGGTAGCACACCCAGCATTGGTAATGTAGCAGCATTGTCGCAGGATCGAATCTCAACATTTTCGCATACTTTAAAACCTTTATTCAATTTCAAACCTGTAATCAGTTTTAAACATGTTATTCAGCCTGATGTGCTTAAGGCTATTTGTTGAATCCAAAGCAAGGCTGTCAGGTTAGATAGTATATTAAATTGATTCAAGATATTCTTTTCGCCATCCTTCCAACCATAAATTTTATTTTTAACACATTTTTGAGAAACTGTTCACTTCCTTCTTGTTGGAAATCTGCTCTTATTCGCCCTTCAAACAAGATCTCAGCTCCTGTGTCTTGCCAGAATATCAGACCGATCAGCATTTTACCCACAAAATGCTGATCAGCAAGGCCTTGAAAGAATCATGCACAATAAAATTACTGACTTCAACGATGAAAATAAAATTGTTCAGATTACCAATCTGGCTTTAGAAGAGCTCTCAGTACAGAAACTGCACTACTTCGAGTAACAGAGGACTTCTTTGTTTGAAATTCATTGTTGGTGATGGTGATTTTATATTTTGATTAGGATTTTTGCGGACATTTGCCATCACTGATTAGTAAAAAACAAGTTTCACGACGTTTCGGGATCTGGAATCTGATCCCGTCTTCAGGTGGAAGAAAACCTAGAACATAACAAGATTAGTAACACATAGCCAGGGAAACCTGGACAAAAACACAGCTAAAACAGAGAACTGTAAAAGCAGTCACGAAAACAATAAGCTGAAAAGAAAAACAATACACAAAATAACACAGGAATCACAAGTATCAAGAATCACCAGACAGGAGAGAGCTCTGTTTGGGTGTGGACGTGCTCTCTCCTGTCTGGTGATTCTTGATACTTGTGATTCCTGTGTTATTTTGTGTATTGTTTTTCTTTTCAGCTTATTGTTTTCGTTACTGCTTTTACAGTTCTCTGTTTTAGCTGAGTTTTTGTCCAGGTTTCCCTGGCTATGTGTTACTAATCTTGTTATGTTCTAGGTTTTCTTCCACCTGAAGACAGGATCAGATTCCAGATCCCGAAACGTCGTGAAACTTGTTTTTTACTAATCAGTGATGGCAAATGTCCGCAAAAATCCTAATCAAAATATAACAGAGGACACTAGACTTGCCATGGAAAAACGACAGAGCACAACTCTTACCATATTTCTCAAAAGCTTTTGACTATTAAGCTACTGATGGAGAAATTAAGGGCCATAGAGTTCTCTCAAAATGTCCTTAAGTGGCTGAGATCTTATCTGTCAGATAGGCCGCGGTGTGTTGAAGTTGATGGCATAAGATCTGACTGGGAGATTGTTACTTGCGGTACACCTCAGGGATCTATCCTAAGGTCAATGTTCTTTTTAATGTATGTAAAGGACATCGATTCAAATTTGAAAAACTGTAAACATCACATGGCCGCTGACGATCTACAAATGTATGCTCACTTTTCAACTGAAGACATAAATACAGTAATTGTGTCAATGAAATCAATGAAGGCATTAACTGAATCACTTTCTGGACTGAAAAACAAATTCAGGGTCATTGTCTTGGATAGGGTTACTGGCAGAAAATGAATGTATTAAAAAGTGAATGGAAAATGTTGTGTTTTCCACGTTATCAGGAATATGGGCCCTAAATGAGAAATTTTATGTTTCAAAGGTCTCAACTGTGTTTATTAACAATATATGGTAGTATATAATTTCTTGATTAGCATGGTACGTGTTGTATTCACTGGAAATAAATAAAAAAAGTCTTGCAAGACTTCAAACTTTTAAGTGTTGTAAGATGTTTTTTATTTACATCCATTGAAAATAGTATGGCAAACTGATATTAGAAAATAACTTGACACAATATTACGTTGGTGAAGAAGCTAGGCTAATTCCACGCTTTAGATTTGATATTTTAATTCCATGCACCCGGCTGTATTTAGCTTGCAGGTCGGTTATTTCCTCCACCACAGTGCCAAGTTATCCAGACAGCCGAGTTACCAAATGCTGAGTTATCAAATGCCGGGTTGGTGGCACTTTACTATATACGCCTAGGTATTTATAACATTGTCATGTTTTCAAGAAAGGAATCTGAGCTGTCAGTTAATTCGAGGTGGTATCTGCCCCTATTAACTCTCGTAATTGTAAGTCTACTGGAGACTTATACAAATTCAATATACATTGAACATACTTTTTTTTTTTTTTTTTTTGTTAACCTGAAAACAAAATGACACACAATAAGATTAAGACTTTTAAATTTAAACGGGCTTCTTCTTGCCTTTATTTGTCTATAGCAAAGTGATTTAGCCTATTATATTTTTAAGTACTTTTTTAACATTGTCCAAAATATAAACATAATAGCCTAAAAATAAAATAAATTAACAACTTTAAAGTTAAGCCCTAACTTATATCTTATTTGTAGCCTAGCTGCACTAAGTCTGGATGAATCTATTTTTCTGTTTCAGTAAGCTCATATTTGATCATAAGGTCTTAATTACAAGTTAAAAAGTTAAAAATACCTCTACTTAGTGTCTTGGGAAAAATATAGACAAAACCTCGATAAATTGAATCAAGAATCATTCATAAAAATAACTTTTATAAATTTCATAGCCTACTTTTTAATTTATTTTCTATTTAGGTCTAACTTATGTTTTTTAACCCTCAACAGCATTTAACAAAATACCCCCGTTGCAGCAGACCTGCATACTAAGCGAATTTCAAGTGCAAAACAACATATTTCAATCCAACATAGCGAGATTTGACGTATTTTTGTAAGCTCCATAAGAATAACATGGGGAATGAGTATGCAGGTTTGCTGCTACAGGTATGTTTAAACTGGTTGGTTTTAATTCAATATTTAGTAGATTTGAACTAGAAGAAGCCATATACCAAGTTTTATCAAGATATGTTGAGAAATAACCGAGATACAGAATTTTACTTATTTCCCATAAGGTTAACATTGAGACAACGTACTGTGTTTACCATTTTCAATATCTCGGTAACCAGTGGACATAGAGCAGTGATTCAAAATACTAAATTGTTTGTTTTTTCGAGCTGAATTCAATGGTGCTAACAAAAATTGGATCATTTTTATTTTTCTATGTGAAAACCCCAAAAAGCCCATTTTTGGGGGGGTTTATCCCCCTTTACCCCCCCTTCCAATGGTCCGATCGGGCTGGTTTTCGAACTCATCCGAATAATTACTACTTTACACACCTGTGCCAAATTTCATTCCGATCGGACCATTTTTGCGAGCGCTATCGTGCTTACAGACACATATATATATATATAGATATATATATATATAGATATATATATATCTACAAATTTGAACGAATGGTGTTTTTGGTATCTGGGGGCACCAAAATGAAAAGTTATGATGGTCCCGCACTTAAGTCTTACCATGAGACCTACGGTAATAGCTTCTTCCCTATAGGGGAAATTCGCTAAAATAGCCTATAGTAATCAATGTTTGTGTAAAGCAGTACAAACCTGTCAAAACTTTTTGGGCATACCAGGAACCAATCCCACGACCGCTTATCCTATCGAGCCTCAGTCCAAGATGCTAACCAATAGGCTTGCAAGTAGCAAAACACCCTTTTATTCTATTCTTATAAATCACAATGCAAAAATGAATGATTTTTAAGTACCTTACAACCACCGCCAAAAAAAAAAAGAATAGAAAACTACCTAAATGAAAAGTATAGCCTATGTGCAAACTAGCCAAGAACATAGAAAATGTTATAAATGTAAAATAAATGTTATAAATGTAATAATTGTTATATTTTTTTAATAGGCCTATAGTAATATTTCCTATAGCCTGTAAGAAAACAAATTAATTCGGGTAGGCTTATTTCCCTAAGAGTCCATCATGAAATGACATTGCCCCTTGGGGTGCAGAGGGTTTTCGGCACTGTTATACACTGTTATGGGGGAGTACAAAATTCGTCTGATTCCCTTTAGAAGTTCAGAGGGTCAACAATTTTCAGTTAGTCTTTACTTTAGGAACTCCAGTTTTGCCAAGCTTAGGCCTAGCCCTAATAGTTAGAATTAGCCTCAACAAAAACGGGTCAAGAAAAATCTCTCAAGGTTAAAAATTGAGGGGAGGGGACTAGCATGGTTTAGGCTATGAATTTTTTTAGAAGGGTCAGAGTCACTAATCAAGGTTCTTTTACAAGGGGGAAAGGGCAGGTCTGATAAGGATGAATTTAGTGTTGGGTGCACATTTTTTGCACGATCCATAAGCTTCTTGTTCAATTACCGTTTTTTTCTTAGGTCTAAGAAGTCTAAGAATTCCCTAACTGTGTAGATCCCAAGAGTTTTCATGAGATGCCATAAGTTAATAAGGATTTGTATGTTAGATGTTTGCTCAAGTTAACGACCAGGAAATTCAATCATAAATTTTATTTCAGATGACAGGGGAGTCTCAGTTGACACCTAGAGTAACTAGAGTTCAAGAGGTCATGGGTTTGGGTCCTGGGATGCTCATTTTGGTTTATATCCTTGATAAAATGTGTTTAGTAAAAACAAGAAATCCCCTCAACAGCATAAATGCCACTTGCTTAGAAAAAAAGAGGGGAAATATGTAGACCTAGTATCTCATATCATGCCTCCTATGTCATCACAATAACCCTCTTTACAGGGTGTGAGATTGGCGATCTAAGTATAGGACGCGGCCTCCTAAATAAAGGCAAGCTATAGGCCTACTAAAGATCAAATTGAAAAAATAAACAAATAGGCTTAGGGAGGACATTTCCACATCATGGCTGCAGAATGAGAGCACATTATTAATGACACAGGCTTCATAAGAGCCAAACTGTATTTTTTTGTAAGACATAGGTATATAGGTAGGCTACCTACTAATACTAAAGCTAGAGGAGAATGCCACAAATACAACTTAAGAAATGTAGAGCTTATTAAATATGATGTACAACAACATAGGCTAACTAAAACCAGTAAAATACCGCAAATAATGGGATCAAAAATATTTAATGTTCTCCCTGATTAATTGAAACAAATAAAAAACAACAAAACATTTGCAGAAAACTAAAAGATTACTTAATAGAAAGACCCTATTATAGCTTAAAATGAATTTTTCGAGGACCATAATCCATTTTCAAGAAAGTAGGTCAGCTAAAACTTAATACTTAAAAACAGCCCATATAACACTTATACACACACACATTTACACTTCATCTGAACCTGACGATTCCCTGGTCTTCAAGACTCTTCAGGAGAAGAGGAGCCTGTATGTATACGAAGCAGCCAAAGCCCAAACAAGTGTTGGTTATTGAGTTACCCCATGAATCTCCTTCTAAACCAAAAAGTAGGGTGTAAGTTGAAAAAGAAGCTTACCTTGAAATCTGTATTTGTAAAAAACTATTAGGTAAATTGGGTCTAACTTCTACCTGGCTAACTCACATGAGGTAAAATTGGTCTTTCAAAATGCAAAGCCAAAATTAATTTTACAACAGGATTGAATAAGGTTATGAGCTCAAAAATTAAATTATAAGCTCCATTTTGGGCCTCATTAGCGAAAACTTCGACGTAAAATACCTACCATGATACATTACAGCGAAGTCGAATAAATTTTCCAAAACGGTATCAAAATGGATTAAAACTAAGATATTTTATCATAACCTCAAAGTTAAAGACCAACTTGTCAACGATAGAAATTAATAACTCCATGAATAGCATATCAAACAATATTTTATGGATAAAATTTACACTTACGTAAAATAAACTATTAATACTAAACCATAAAATACAACCGCAGTTTTACTCACGTTATTAAATTAGTCATCGTCTGTTGATGTTAGGTTAACCTTTAACCTGCAAAAACTAACTCCATCCAATATCGGATCCAATTAAAAATAACTCTATGGCGGGAAGAGTATAAACATTTCATAGAGTAAGGACACTTAAAAACAATATCACAAAATAAATTATTCTCAGCTGCTATACAGGCTAAATAGTTACAGTTTTGTGACAATTTAAAAAAAATGTTCCAAAATAACCTGTGGTGATGTTCTTTGTTCTTGCTGTAATGAGGAATTTCTGAGAAACTCCTCAACAAAGGAGTTTCGGAGAACAAAAAACAAAGGATATTTCTGAACTTTCAAATTGATGGTTCTTTCATGGGCGAATTCCTGAGGGTGTCAGTGGGTGCTCGGCAACCCCTGATTTTTGGAAAAAGGCTTTCCAGCATAAATTTTCATAATTTGAATACAGTAATGATTTCAATCCAATTTTATTTGGTTTTCTAGTAGTTTTCATAATACAAATTACAAATGATCGGTGCCTTTCATGATTCAAAAAATGACTTTTAGCCGAAAATGAAAGGGGGTTGTTTGTTAGATCATCGCCCTAAATCCGCCCGTGGTTCCTAAAAGAAACATTGCCACATTTTATATTGTATCTCTAACCTATCATTGTATCAATGCTTGTCTTCAGGATGGAATATTTATCGAGGGATAGAAAATTTCTAAAATATGCCCAAAATTCAAAAAGGGGGCAATATTAAACCCGGGGAATTAGCGGCCTATCGTTCTGGTCCCAGTATTGGCTAAGGTTGTAGAACAAATTGTCTACAAACAAGAACATAATAATTTTGAATCTCTTTCTCTTTTAAACGATCATCAATTTGGTTTTATAGCTGGCCGCTCGACAATTGGTGCCATCTATGCCATGGTGCATGCGATCCTTGCCTTTGAAAAGCAGAGTTCAGCTGATTCCACTTTCATAGACCTCAACCGTCCTCAGCAAGGTCTTTGACTGCGTGTTGACCATGGCATCCTTCTCCCAAACTTGAATTCTATGGCATCGGTGGTCGAGCCAGCGCTGTCCTTCTCCAGGTGATAGCTGGAGAAGAGATCGGAAGCCAGGCGGTGTGCATAGGTGGAGAATGGTCCCCGAAGTGCGTGCGCATCACCTTGAGACAAGGTCGGAACTAGATTGTCAGGGGGGCGAAGCCGAATTTGCCGAATTTGCCGCTCCCGTTTCCAATATTAAAAATATACTAAAATTTTTGTGGATAGTGACATGACGTAATTTAAAGAATCTACAATCAAAGGAAACATTCAAAAAACTAAAAACTTTTTATAATAACTAATCAGACTTAAAACTCACTTAATACTTTTAACGTATCGTAACTGAAGGTTTGGAAAAAATTTGAGATAGGCCTCAGCCTTTAAATTTGGAATTTTGTTGCTCTAAATTTTCATAGGAGTTAAAACCTATTTTGTGATTTTTTTTAAATACATACACATAGTGCAGTCAACGTCGAATAAAAATAGAAAGACATAGTCCCTTTCCAAAAAATTGTAATTTAATATTTTTTATAAGTATCTTCAAGGCCGTAGCCAATGGGGGGGTTAGGGGGTCAGAACCCCCCCCCCGAAATAGTAGAAATAGCATTGAAAACATAGTAAATGGGGGTGAAACCTCCCCCCCCCCGAAATAGTGGAAACCCCCCAAAAACCCCGTGAGTAAAAAAAAAGGTCACCACTTTTGGCGAGCCGGAAATTCACCCGCTGGCCCTGGCGAACCCCCCCCCCCCCGAAAAATTTTCCTGGCTACGGCTTTGAGTATCTTGAAGTATAATATCCTGTAAACAATGACCAATGTTTGTGTATTCATTGCAATGACCGAGTCACCCGAGTTCACCAAAAACATTTGACCCAATAGTAATTTTGAGGTTGGAAAATTTTATAAAAATAAAAGAATGTTGAATTTTGCTGTATTCAAAATGAAAAGTAGTAATTTGGGGGTCCGTGTTTTGTTATACATTATGTTGATTGAAAGAGAGCCTGAAACTACACTTTGAACGGATAGTGGCCCAGGTACATAAAGGAACAAGGAGATGGATTGTGTCTTAAACTATAAACAGTGGTGAGCTCACGAGTGTGGGACTGAGATTTTAAAATTTGAAGGCATTAGCCAGCAGCCCATGCTATCGTTACGGGGTTGCTCTGCGACTTGCATCATTTCAGTCCCACCATTGATTATCGACCGGTCCCACACTCGTGAGCTCACTTCAGTGCAAGGATGTCATTTTTTCTGTACTTTTCCACCATGGGGCAGGGACCCCATGCCCCATCTATTTCTGGCCCTGCCGTGAGAGCCATAGAATTGGTAATACATAAACACACTATAACAACTTATTGAACAGCAACAATAGTTTATACTTTATTTAAAGGAATAGGCTAACATTGGCAAGCTAAGCCCCAGCTGGGCCCTTAGCTAAGCCCAGTGACAAGCTATAAGGCCACACTGATCGAATAGTGTTAATGTGGACTTGGACAAGCTGTCATCGATATATAGTCTCCATTTCCTTAGCTGATTCACTGATTCAGTTTGATTCCTTCTTTGTTTTAACTGATTCACCTTAAATTCAACCATGAGGAGTTGCTAAAATGGATAAAACATTTCTGCTTTTGTTATTTTGTATTGGGGAATAAAAATTTGATGTATTAAAAAACTTAGCTATCAGGTAAATTACTAACAACGTACATGAATATTTGTTTTAATTCTTTGGACAATTAATTACGAAACATCCTTAAATGTGCTGTTCTAAGCCTTGAAATTGGATGATTTTTTCGGGCGAGGCCTCCGGGTCACCCATTTTCTGGGGGAGGGGGGAGGGTTACCCACCAGACCCTCAAGTAGCCCCCCCCCTTGTCCCTACCCTGGATTCACCACTGGATACTAATGATATCAACAAACTACTAATTTAAGGAATTGAGTTGAAGTGTAAAAAAATGAAATTGAAGGAAATTGAAAAAGAATGAAAAAGAAATAATATAATATACAACAAATTATTATTATTATAATTCATAGTGTATTATATTATTTACTTGTTTAATAATGTACATTATTTATTATATAATATAATATATTATATAATGTTATATATATTTAGTATAACATATTATATGTATAGAATATCACTCTCAGGTGTCATTTTTTATGCAGAAAACCAATGCCAGTCACCAAACAATACGAACTATTTTAATTCTATGTTGATCGGTGTGGATGCGGCAGGGGGGGGAGCAGGAGCAAGGGTCAGGTCCGCCTGTGCTGGGGTCTGATAATTATCGCTGCTTCCTCAATCCTCACTAACTATTGCTATTAAAAATTTAACGATTCTATTCTTAAATGTTTTAAGAGAATTACAACTGAAAAGGGGATATTTCGTTAAAATTAAGGCAAATATTACTGTATAAAATGAGTGCAATTATATAAAATGAATTTCAACAGACTGAATTAACTGAAACGGAATAATGCCCATATTACATGAATTTATCTAGTACTGTATGAATGTGTTACTGTTGAAAAAATTGTATATGCCTGTTTACAAACATGGAGTGAGAGGAATTTCACGTACAGCTGTCTGATGGTTAATATACTATTTTTTTGGTAAAGGGCAGTTTTGGGTTATCTTTTACAATTCATGAATCCAATTTTTAAACAGTTTTTTGCAGAATATTTAACGGTTGAAGAGTCGTCTGCAATCCACCAACCCAGGCAATGATACCAAATGACAAAAGTGACTGGATGTAAGCTTAGTAAGCTCATTTAATGAGTTGATCGTCTAGGATTTCACTGAGCTGCTTGAAAGCAAACTTGAAAGCTACATTTTGACTTTGTCAATGATATGTTTGTATTCAAAAAACAAATAAAGATATTACTATTATTATCATTATTATTACTATTACTAGCAGATATACCCGCGGCTTCGCCCGCTGAAAGGATAAACATATTTTTGGTTGAATCATACTACACAATGTCCAAAAGCCTCTTTCCCGAAAAAGTTTATCATTCGCATTGAAGATCGAGTCACTCATTTAGTTGATAGAGGCGAAAATTTACTGTAGACGTTTTTGGAACTGAAATCCCCGTCACCTACGTGAACCCTCAAAACATTTTAAATCTTTAAACGTTTCTGATGGAAGCTTTTACTCGAGATGGAATGCCCATGCAGAGTTCCATGATTATTGTTGGATTGCTGTTTAGTCTAAATAATTATTTATTAAACGGACAACCCATTTTACAAAAGTGAGAATACGGAATACTACTTCGGGTGGTCATTAAAACACAAATAGCCTTAGTGGAGTTTGAAAAATATATAGTAAAGTGGCCGTAATAAATTTGTATGTTTTATTATTTTGGTAGATGGAATCTTGTGTCTTTTCGAGCCTTTGAAAATATTCTATAGGTCTTCTAGCCATACTTTTGAAAACATAAATGACCGCCATTTTGAATTTTGTAATGTATCCTATTTTAGCCGGCTGAGATATAATCTTGTAAAAACCTGTCTTAGTACGCATATAGAGCCTATAAAATATTTATGCCTAGTTTCATAGCCAAAGAAGCCTTCATAAGCTTTGAAAACTGATGAATGGCCGCCATTTTGAATTTTACAAAGTACTCTATTTTAGCCTCTAAAGAGAAAATATTGCAAAATCCTTTCTTAGTACGCATCTAGAGCCTGTAAAGAATATTTATGCTAAGTTTCATTGCTCTAAGCCTAACAGTTTTTGAGAAACTGTGATCAGTCAGTCAATAGTTTTTGGCTTTTATATATATATAGATTATAAACAAGTTTGAAGTAGTTATGGAGTTTATCAACAGTTAGTACCGTAGCACTTTAGTTTGAATTTTAAAGCCTCTAAGGCGAAGCCTGATGATAGGATATTTTCAAGAAGAGAAAAATAAGTACATTAGATACAGATATGTACATAACAATACATATTTAGAGATGGATATGCTGCAAAGAAAATTGAGAAATTCTTTTAATAATATATATTTCTATTTTGTTAATCTGTATTTGAGACACTGTCCTTAAATTTATGAGTTTACCAAAACATTAACATTAAGAATATGGATGGACAAAACCCTATTTTGAGGGTTGTAGAAATGAAATATTGCCAAGAAACAATTGTTAACTTTAGAGCTTGATCATATCTAATTATTGACACAAAAAATTTTTGATGACAAAAACTGATTTCACACATGAAGATTTTCTCTCAAAGAGTACACTTATTATTGAGCTGGAAACTTAAATGATAATTATCAGTGAAGGAATCTTCAAACAACAGAAACATACTCATCTAAAACATTCTTATATTCTTCAATAGATTATAAAAATGTATTAAATACATAACAATAACTATACACTACTAGCACCATTGGTCTAAATGATTGGTAAAAAACAATAAGAAATATAGAATAAATTGTGAACCATGTGAGAACAACAATAAAATTACAAAATATTAATATGTATATTCATATATCAACAATAATAACATCATAGTTCATTTTTAGGCAAGTATAGCTCGTGCTGGTCCTCATGAAGCCTTTCTTAAGTAAAAAGTATTTTAAATCAGTTTTTCATGAGCAGTGAACGACTGTCAGTTCAATGTTTCCTACTAGACTGGTAACATTGTGAGGGGGGAGAGAGAAGTGGGTATATCCCGAATCAAATCACTTGGCCCTGTCCGTACTTAAGACTAATGTTAATCTTAGCATTGGGCTTATGACCGACGTAGGCCAAGTTATTTGACTCAGACCATACTTCCCGTCTAGTGCTGCTGGACTCTCCCTCACTCCACTGCATCATCACCCTCCAAGTTTATCATTACTTGGCTTCCCCAAGTTTTGCACAAGCTATGTGGTTTCACGGTGAAACGTGAACTAGTGAAATTAAAGACTGGTTTACAAGATCACAAGTTGATAACTGTTTGGAATGTTGAAAAATTAATTTTTATATTTTTACTTTTTATGAAAGTTTTTAAATTTTAAAATTTAAAACTGATTTTGGTAGCTAATCTTCAGAGCCCACCTGCCTTTACCTCGTTTTACCAACCTTCCTCTATTCTCTACATTTATCATGTTTTTTCAGCAGATGAAGCTTTTAGATTCGTAATAATCCACAAGTTACAAACTTAAATCTAAACATGAATCAATCAAATATTAAATTTGAAGAAAAGCTTTTTTTAATGCATATACTTATTTAACTTTACTAAATGCATCTCAAAAGTTTGTTTTTAAGTATAGGTAGCTATTTTTTAAATTCTTCTCGATCAGATTAACAATTAAAAAAAGAGAGTCATAGCACTAAAAGTTGTTTTAAAAATCTTAAATGAAACATATAGTTGCTACAAGCTGTGAGAAAAACAAAAACAGTTTTTTATAATTGTTCCTTTAATGCTACTGTCACAGGAAATAGTGTGTTTTTTTGTACAGAATTTATGACCTGAACTAAAATGATTAGTTGTCAGTGTTGGTGGAAGAGGAGATAAACATTAAACAGAATATGTAATTAATAAAAAAAAGAGAAAGCAGGAAAAAAACTTTTGTCTCCAAATCTAACATCTCATTATCCAGTGCTGAACAGAAATGCATAATCATACTGAAAATTATTACTTTGTATCTCAATCTCAATCTTAAAGCATTTACTACTGGACCAACACACCTGATTAAAATAAGCCTAAATGTCAATTGATAACATTCAAGAAATCCTCAAACTTAGGGTTCTATTTATAGATATTAAACTTTCCACATCAATAATTCAGGAAGAGGTTCTTTCTGATTGATCAGCACAAAGTAGGATCCCTTTTTATCCGCACACCTCGTAACAGTCGTAACCGAGACCCGGTCGAATAATGATTCCACCAATTAAACCGATGTCCTCTAAACTAATTAAACTAAAGTGTCTGCTAACATACTGTATATACCAATACCAATTAACAAATTACACAATAAATAATAACAAATTATCACACGATTTACCGGTATTGTCCACTTTCTGCTGATCTCGGCCATTTACTCCTTACTTTCTTTCTTTCTTTGGTTTTTCTTCTTCTCTTTACCTTGCATCTGCCCCCCAGATAAGTTTCTATGAAGTTACGAAGCGAGCAAGGAGTTAGCCGGTACAGTATTAGGTTGATCATGGCCGCTAAAAGTATGCAACGATACAGGGATTTGATCCCTTCTGGGGGATCTATATCACACTCATGGCTCCAAAGCCTGGCGCTCTACTTACTGCGTTACTGATTCAAGAAGGCTTAGCAAAATCAATTCTTTGATAAAATCGATTAGTGGTAAAGTCACCTCCCATGTTTTTAGACAGGTGAAAGCGATGTCCAGTTGAAAGGTAAGGCTGGGTAAGAGTGAGTCTACAGAAACTATAAAACCATAAAGGAAACTGAAAATTAAGAGTAAATCATTACTATTCTAATAAAGATTTCATTCAATCATCAATAGGTATTTTGTTTATATTATAAGTTAAACCCTTGTTATTTGATCAACTTTATGGGGTTTCTTATATTAAATTGAAGTGTTTCTTATGTATAGCTCCTTTAGAAATATTACCCTAAATGTTAACACAAACATATCTTAACCTACTAAAGCTGGCACTATTTAAGTACGGTTATTATTTTTTAATTCTGAAATAATATAACAAACATTGCATATAAAAATAAACTAATTTATAGCACACGATATAAAGAGGGTTTTCAACAGAGAATAATTTGTGAATACAATATAACTTAATATTTCATTTAAAATAAATATTGACTGACATAAAGACAATTAATAAACGGGTGTTTTAAAATGCTATAACTGGTAATGTGACTATAATACATGTGGAATACACTAACACTCGCTTACATGGAATACAGAAGGCTGCAAATACTGCTATCATGTGGCTCTTATCTGAAACAAAAATATGTTATTATTTGTAAAACAAATTCAACCGAGAACTGATTCAAAGATTGGGAACTGTTCGTATCTTAAGGGGCTCTTAAACAGATAAAGATAAGACACCTAAAGTGCATTAATGCAATCACAAGGAATTAATTACGTTATTTGTAATACCTTGTGTTATATTATTTTGATACCTACACTTTCAAAGGTGCTCTTCATTGCTCTTTATTGGGCTTATTCAATCCATAATCCCTTCCCATATCATTACTTATATCAATAATAATAGGTCGATTCTAGGTACTCTAGTTATTCAGGACTGTGATGGAAATGTCTAAATTACTGCAGTAGGGTTTGTACAAACCTACACAATTGGACTATTTTTAATTGTGACTTGATACCCATCCAAAGTAAAACTGTCTTTCTCTGTTATATTTTGAACTTAATTTATGTGGGGATAATAAATTCCACCCGTATATCGTCGGTGAAGAAACAATACCGCCTATCAGACAAATCTTGGGAAATTGAGTTTTCGGTATTCTAGCAACCGCAGTGAAATTACACACATAATGGTGGTCATAGTTCACCAAAAATCCGAGGGATAGCGTTAGTATAACACTGTTCTAATATTGCCCAAGAGATAGGAATGGAAAAAACCACCCATCTGCTTTATTATTCGTTTACGTTTTTTAATGTGATAGGCGGTTTTGAAGCAGATAGGTGGAGTTGCTAAATCAGTTTTTCTTCTCTCCTGTAAAGTTTGGGATTTGTATTTTAGGCGGTATTGTTTTTTCACCGACGATATTAAAGTCAGCTTGGTGTATTTTACCTCAACTATAAACATGGGTAGACCTTCTTCATGGCCGAAGGTATGGACTCTTGTGTCTTACTGACCACCGTGCCCCCCAGCAGTTCGGGACAGGGAGTTTTGCCCGACTGGATGTCTGCAGCCGTCCGTAGCAGGTCGTAGTTTATACTCTCCGACACAACAGAGTCTTGTCTAATAACAGAAATAAAGCAAGACTGATAGTACTGCTTTTGGGTAGTGTCAACAGAACTTTCATACAAGAGTCATAAACTAAAAAATTTGTTCTTACCTTAAAAACTAAAGGACTCCTTAAACAATAGTCTGAGCTCCACAGAGGATTTTGTGAAAGGTCGATTTATACAATTTTAATCCAAAAAATAACCAAAATAACCAAAGGAAGCCTAAATGTTGT
The DNA here is from genome assembly GCA_035578135.1 of Flexamia atlantica. NCBI lineage: Eukaryota > Metazoa > Arthropoda > Insecta > Hemiptera > Cicadellidae > Flexamia > Flexamia atlantica. The sequence continues at coordinate 14,158,988 of JAQJVK010000012.1, read as the reverse complement.
TTAGAATCCCCCGTTTAAGTCCTTTAGAATGGCAAATTGGGACTGAGAGGTCCCAGAAGGTGTGGATTAGTGCTTCCTTAAATTTTAAATATTGAACAAGCTTTTAGAAATAAGGGATCTATGGAAATATAAAAAGTAAGAATGGACAAAACGCAACCTGGTGAAATGCCTAATGCCTCTTCCCGTGTGTCTGTGACTATCCGTCTGTGGCAAAGCTGCACGTGTCAGCACAAAAGAGTCACAGACACTTGGGAATGAGTGTCTTGCCGAATACATTTAGTGTCTTGCTGTTACATTTAGGTATCTTTTCAAATGTACAAGAACTGTAATGATTAAAATACAACGGACCTCACATGTCGGCATTAGTCAGTAACAAGACTACTCGATCGTGCAACATTCATCCTACACTCCTTCTAATACATACTTGGCTTAAAATACCTTCCAAGGTTAGTCGCCATTTCAAGGGGAAGTAAAAGCATTAAAGAATACTAACTTGTAGTCGGGGTGGGAGGTGACAAAATTGCGTATCCACGCGGCCGTGGTGAGTAGCTCGCCTGATGCCCGCCGCTGTATCAGCTTCAGGTACTGTTGTATCGTGCAGTGAGTGTCTGCGTCCACATCCATGCCACTCAGATAGCTCTCTATCAGCGGGATCAGACCCGGGAACTCTCCTTTCTGTGGGGGAGACAACATGTGTAACTGTGAATTGTATTGTCAAGTAAAATCCACATTTGAGACCTAAATGGCGTTATCGTCAAGTTGCCAGAAGATCAGACGATGTTTAACTAAAATATCAAATTGATATTCCAAATATTTATTCACATTTATGGTTTCTATTGCTGTTGGAAAATAATGGTGTAGGAATAAGATATTGGCTCTTGATTCATTTTAAGTTGCTGATTATTTGATGATTCTCCGGAGAATCCATTTTGATTACTGTGTAACAAGACTCATTTGTTCATGGGGTGTGGACTGGACTTATTTTATTATGAGGTGTCAAATTATTATTTAAAAATATTCTTTTCCTTCAACAGTGCGCAAACTGCCAATTCACGCTCTAAAAACCAATCGAAAAACTACTGTTTATTGAGGAGCAAGCGACAAAATCAGCTGATTACTTTCATGCTCGCCAGCTGATACTTTATCACTTGCCAGCAGATTGCATTGTTATTCTGTGCGCTCCAGCCATTCACAGTTGTTGCCTTTAGCACTTTTGCATCCGTTTTGATTTGACTGAGCATGACTTTATAACCTCAAAATCACAATGTTGCATTCAGCTACAATGGATATGCGTAACTGTGTTTGTATTTATCGTTTGGGAATCCAAAAATGCAGTTGTAATAAAAATTTGGTATTTGTGTGTTAAGTGTTTTTCTTGCTTTCACTTAAAATTAACGTGCTCCGCTACATGTCATGAGGTAAGTATTTAGTTCAAGCGAAAAAGATCCACTTTTCACTACTAATAACTATTTTAAGGATTTCAAGGATTTCACATGAACAGCAATTCATACAGTAACCAATTCAGCAAGAGCAATTCATTAAGAGTTATTTGAGTAAACTAAAAGTTTTTTGTGCCAAATCAGCTGATTCATCTTGGTAGGCTTGCCAAGACTGAATTTGGATTAATGGCAAAGTAATAATGATGTGTGGGATATTGTCTGGTAGCCAAAGAGTTTACCAGTTTGATGTTTATTTAATAAGTAACAGCCGAGCAAAAAAGAGTTATAAATAAAAGTCTTTCCCCATACGAGAATAATATTTGGCAACGAATTAGAAGAGATTAGTGATAACCGAGTACGCATGTTTACTGACAGCGAGTCATATTGCTACCACCCCACCAGATTACACCAAAAGAAATCAAGACCACACTGAAAGTAAAGGCCATGCTGCAGAATTCATGACGTCAATCAAGTAGGCAGGCTGTGATCAGGGCTCATCAAATAATTTTAAAACAAATCATTTAAAGTAAATAAACAAGTAATATTTGATATTTAGTAATAAAATGTAAACATAAAAAACGTAAATAAACGAGGAATATTTGATGTTTAGTGATAAAATGTAAACGTAAGATGTTAGTTTCCTGCCTTCCTGTGTGACATGATGCAGCCCTGGAATCGCTGCAGCATGGCCTGTTTTTCCAGTGCGGCCTTAGTTCAACTTACATCAAAGCTCATCGCTTCAACTCGACTGACCTTGCCATTGACGATCTGGTCGATGGACATGGCCGTGTAGACGGGGGCGCAGTTGGAGCCGCACTGGTTGCTCTGGCACTGCGCCTTCGGCTGCGGCGGCGTCTCCTGCGTCGTGATGTCCTTGCGGAAGTGGAACACCTCCTTGTTCAGAGCATTGTTCTTCTGCGCCACTTGCATGTTCTCGTCCACCTGCGGCGGGAATTTTATTTGTTGGTAAAATACGTTTACATCATACTACACAGAAACATCTGTTTTCTGTGCCTTACTCTTGGCTGGAAAGTTACTCTTTGCCGATCTCTGCACGGTAAATTTACCATGCCATAAACAGTAAATTTACCGTGACTAGGAAACGGTACTAGTACTTACCGGGCTAGTAACCTAATGTACTATTATAGCTGTGTGGTCACTATTATAGGCTGCAGTCATTTTTGCTGGAATCAGAAACAATTAGTTCATGAGCAAGTTGTAGTTGTAGTCCCTCAGACCAAAAACATTACAAAAAAAAAGAAATGCTGTCATTGCTTTACAGCTGACAGCATAGACCTTTATAGCTGAGTTTGCGCCAAGAGCATTTTTATATGAGATCTGAAAGAATTTTGTAGTAAAGTGGTCGGAAGTGCAAAATGTCAGCATGCATTCCACCAGGAATTGTTAACACAGCCTCTTGGTTGTTGAGTGGAGAAGTCGTAACTGGCAAGGATTTTTTCTGCGTATTTTTCAGTTAAATAAACCAACCAAGATACAAAATAGGAAGTTAGCATAACGAAGCCACTGGGCAGGTGGTCGATGTCTGCTTATCACCAGGCTCCAGGTGTTTTTTTTGTCTATTCAGCAAAACATAATTCATCCTACTCGTAACCATTAATTACACAGAAAAGTATAATTAATCTAATATTATATTAGCAAAAGTTACCAAATTCCTGAATTGTGACAGTTTATCAGCTATATCAAACAGTCCGGTTTCTGATTACCTAACCTATTGGTCTAGATGGTGTTCGCTGATAAGTCAACACCACATACGGTACCTTGCTGATGGGTATGATGAAGTTGAGCTGGTAGGACAGGATGACCCTGGTTAGCAGGACTACGAAGCACACGATCGCTGCGTTCTCAAAGTCCGTCAGCTGCACCTCGCAGGGACGGAACTCCACTCGCCAGCCGATCGTGGAGTTGGGTGGCGGCGGCTTGAATCTCATCGTCTGCCAGTTGGTCGACTGGATGTTCTATTTTGAAAAATGTATTGAAATTAGAATTCTTCAAACAAGCTTTAAATTTAAGCTGCATTTTTAAATAAATGACAGGAATAAGACGAATGTTGACAATTTTTTTATAAAATAGATTCTAGAAATAATTTTTCAAGGTCCTTACTTTTATGAGGAACTTTTAAGGTATTGATCTAATTACTTTTATAATGAACTATCTCGTTCAGTGATATAATCATGTAAATATTTTTTCCTGGCTCTCAATCCACTGAAAAACTATTTAGGCTATGTTATCAAAAATTATTTTTTATTTTAGTTAATTTTTTTTAAGAAACTTGTTTTAGCTACTAAGGAAAAATTCTCATGCTAAACAAGGTTGTAAGAGAGGCCTACATATGGTAGAGTCTAGTCTGGTCATCCAACAAGATAAAAAGTTTACAAATAAAACAAAGTTTTTATTTCGTAAAAGAAAATATAAAGCACATTGCCAATTACTCGATTATAAAGTAGTAAAGATCAAACAGCTGATAGAAAGCGGCTGGTCAAGAGGTTAGAATTTGTTCCTGAGAGCCCAGGTTGAAGTCTTGAGAATTGCCAATAGATTTTCTTCTATGTAATAAAGTCGTGATACAGTTAGGCCCAGCCCAAATTATCGTTCAAACAGGCACTGGGCTAGGCTTGAAATCCTGCAATGCGCAGGGAGGGCAAACTGTAAGCCAATATTATGTAAGTTAATATTTATATTAATTACAAAAACACTTTCTTACAATCTACCTAGAAGTAAAAAATAAAAAAAGACATTAAATGGCAAGTAAATAAAAAAACTCAAACAACACTTAAAAATATATTTACACTTATACTGTATTTACATACAAGATGGTAAATATACAAAAATGGTGGAAAATGGTGATCAATTTTGACTGGTCACACCAATCATCATCAGGCCTAATGAGAGACTATCAGATCCATCATGGCATCCGTCCTTTTATCCTATTAGCTGCCGGAGGTTCTGTTGGAAACAGGATCTGCCAGATTGGGCCTGATGATGACTGGTGTGACCAAACAAAATCGAATGCCATTTTCCACCATTTTTGTATATTTGCCATCTTGTTTGTAAATACAGTTTAAGTGTTAATATATTTTTAACTGTTGTAATACGTTTTTTATTTACATCCAGTGAATACAACCAACACATATCATGCTAATCAAGAAATTATTTAGAAAATTGTAACGTTGCTAATAATTAAACTGACCTCAAAATGGTCGGTGTCGACTTCGTCGTCCTGGTTGACCTTCTCGCTGAACAGACTGACGGTGTCGCGGATGAACAGGTGTGCCACATGCTGCGCCAGCAGGTGGTCAATGTCCGCGTCCCGCAACTGCTGGTAGATGGCCTCGTCGTAGATCAGCGGTACGTCGTTGTATCTAGGGACAGAGAAGGAACTCGGTCACAAAATAGGACAGCTCGATTTTTAAATTGGGATTCCCCACTAGTTGGGAAAATCTCGCTATAACTGATTAAAATTTAAAAAAAATTTGATTATATTATTTTATAAATTTGTTTTTGAACTTCTGCTTGGTGCAGGGTAAATATGTCAGGGTTGCCACAGAGTTTTTGAGGCCTTTTTCCCTGACTTTTCCTGACTTTTACTGACCAATTTGAGAGATTTTTCCTGACTTTTTGGAACCGCGGAGTTTTACAAATAAAGACACATTATTTTTGTTGTTTTTAATGCAACCCCCTCATTGATAGAAAGGCTCAAGCAAAAAATGGTTAGTGTTGTTTTTGGGCTATTTAGAAAATGAATTCATTATTTTGATGACTTAAACTACACACAATTCATATAAACTCTAAAATATAACAACTTAAGATATATATTGTTAGGAAATTTTTTAGAGAAAATATGCTGATTAGCCAAATTAAAAAAAAACCATACGATTTAAAGAGCGTTCGTAAGAGATACGAACTTTTCAGATGTCTACTGTACATTGTTGAAATATTGTACATACATAAACAGCTAGAGGAATGATTACAAAATTTCTTTTTTTATGGTACAAATTTAGTAGTGTTTGTATGAAAAACGTATATAGGACATACTATACATTTAGGTGTATAGTAAACATACATTGAAAAATTGTAAATACAAAAACAGTTTGAGAAATGAACACACAATAGCTTTCAATCGATGACAAAGGAACACAAGGGGACATCACTCCTTTACGAATATGGTCAATGGGGTTCGGGCCATGATATTAAGTATGACTTTCAAACACTTACGAGGGAAAAGGAGACATCACTGCTTTACGAATATGGTCACTGTGGTTCGGGCCATGATATTAGGTATGACTTTCAATCGCTGACGAGGAAAAAGAAGAAGCCATCACTGCTTTACGAATATGGTCCCTGGGGTTCGGCCCATGATATTAAGTATGACTTTCAATCGCTGACGAGGGTCATCAAAATAAGTTTGGATGATTATTAAAAGATATATTAGAAAATTTACTAGCCTTGTAGATTCATCTTAAAAATCATCGGTTTCTGATTCTGCATACGACCAACTCATTTCCAACAATAAAAACACACAAAATCTTACACAGTACAAAAATTTATTTTAACTCCCAATTCGTGGGGGGAAATCGAAATTCGAGACGGTCACTAGGGGTCTGCGGGTCCCCGAGTTTTTCAGGTCGGGTCGGGTCAAAGGCAGGCCCGAGACATCGGGTCGGGCCAAAAAATAGTTCGGGCCAAAATCGGGTCGGGCCGCGCCGGAGCCGTTACTCCCGCCGTTTACCCGGCGATCGAATTTACGTGCGACTTACGTGTGTGCGATCGAATTTTACAGCCGATCGCGAGTTACGCTGAGCTGCATTTCGTTTATTTACGATCGGCAAATACACACGATCGTTTTTCGCGGCCGACCGCAACTTTTGCAAGGCTAGATTTGCCGATTATCGGCGATCGGCAAATACGCGCGATCGTATTTCGCGGCAGATCGTGCGTTTCGAAAAGATACATCTGCCGTTCATCCGCGACCGATAGATACGCGCTTTCGTTTTTCGCAGCCGTCCACGAGTTTTTCATAAAAATAACCTAAAAAATATTTCAATAACTCATAGAAGAATTGATTTCAACGGTTACTTAGAAACACCACTTCTCAGAATTCGGAAATCGAAAACTTACCTGCACCTATATTTAGCTCTGACCTTGCACTTTTCAACTTCAAATTTATATTCATATTTTATATTGTTTATTGGCGTTATATGGTCGTTGTGATAAAGTGTGGCTTTGTAATAATAATAATAATCATTGATTGTTATGGCTCTCATAGTTTTTTGGCTGAATTTGTTCACATATTCGTTTTTTATCTTAATTTCTTGTCGTAGGTTAAGATTGAATTATGATATAATTTTAACCTACTAAAAATGATTAGGCCTCGATAGATAGTGGTAATTTTCGTCTATTCATTTTGCATTTAATTTCTTGATTTAGCTTCTAGTTAATTCATACCAAAGTAATTATTTAAATATTTTCGGCCCGACCCGATTTTGGCCCGAGACCCGAAAGCCAAAATTAAAGGCCCGACCCGACCCGACCCGAACTTAAAAAGTCTGGCCCGCAGACCCCTAACGGTCACTGCAAATTTTCCTGACTTTCAGCATTTTTTTCCTATTTTTCCTGACTTTCGGCATTTTTTCAAACGTTTTCCTGACTTTTCCTGACCAAAACCCAAAAATCCTGACTATTCCTGACTTTTCCTGACTTTTAATGTCTGTGGCAACCCTGTATGTATTCAATATACGTAGGCACCCAGTGGGATCCAGACAGGCTTTGGACGACTTTGTCCTCTTGACTTGACTTTCACAGCCACAGTACCAATTAATTGGTCAAAGCACAGTTGGAGGCAGTTTAATTACTGTCTCAATGAGCGACTTCAGTTCACCATTGGGGGAAGCTAAGCTTGACAGTAGAATCGACAAGGGTGTAGTGGTGTCAAGATGAAGAATACATTCTATGTCCCTCCACTCACTGAGTCGAAGCATAATCATAGGCTTTTTGACAGCATAATACGTTTAAAGTCAAAAACATAGTACATCGATATTTGGACTTTTGTTCAATATAAATAAGTTTAGATTGTCAAGTAAAGAAAACTTATAGTAGCCTTGTTGGAAATATAGACAAAAACCTTCAGGTATCCAAACCATAATCTAAAATGGTATCAAAATATAATTTTAGGAAATTTAATTGCTTTTTATTGATTCATAACTTCTTTACCTAGGTATGCGTTAAATTTTGTCAACATTTAGAAAAATTAACGATTTTTAAACTTTTTAAGAGAATTAGCAGCTCATTAAAAAGCAGCTAAAGTTGGCTAAAGCTTGGATGCCAACTTAAAAAAATCACTGTCAGCTTACTCTCTTTTAATTGTGACTTAGAGACAGCAAGATGTGTACTCAATTAACTCATTAGAAGTAGCTTTATCAAAATAATTCCTCAACATAGGTAATCTGTAAATCAGTCAAACTCACTTTTCACCCTGTTCAGAAAGATATGAGTCGATGGAGTCGTAGCGAGACTTGGGAATGACGAACTTGTTGTTCTTCAGCGGTTCGAGTCCGCGTTCCTCCCTCGTCCGACAGTCCACCGAGCCTGAGATGACGGTCCAGCGGCAGTCCACGTCCGTCAACATTCCTCGGTGGACCGGCGACGCCGCGGTCAGCGCCAGCTGAAAGCATTGGACTGTTACGGACCTTCGGTACACCGTTAAGTAAATATATATCATAAGAATCTTATTCACTCAATTGATTTATAAACACTGAAAATTAATACTTCTTTGATTAGTATTTATCACGAGTATGTAGGAAACTAAAAGCTCATTCTTACTTTGAAACACACTGGAAGTAGAGATCAATAAACGTTTGTCAGCTCCCTACCCACGTACAGGTTTATGATGTTGGATGAAAATTTGATTATTTTAAGACCCACCTCAGAATTCACTGAAAATACTCAGATTTAGAGAAAACACAAATAGGACTTTATCTTGAAATCATCAATTTTTAGACAAAAAGGAGGTGGGTAGTAGCCAACAAAAAGCCTGACTAAGCAAAATAGACTCTTTGTAAAAACTTACAACATAATTACCAGTACATAAATTTTGTGGAATTTACTTACCAATATTGGACAAAGTGGTGTTAACTGGTCATATAAAATCCTCGCCTCTTTTATGTTACAAGCCTGGAAAACCGACATTAAAATTTAACATTGATGATATGAGATCAAAATATTGCTGATGTCTACTGGAGTTAAAAAGTTTGTTAAGCATGAGGTGAAAAAAAGTAAGGACCTTTCGAGATAAAAAAATGGATGACATTTATAAAAAAATCTGAAACAAACCTTGATATTTGAACTTAATACATTCAAAAATCTATCATTTGTAACTTATTGAACACATGTTTCTACAACTAAACACTTAAACAACATCAACTTAACAAATGAAGATGAGCCAGAATGGTAATTCAAATTTCAAAACCACTAGAATTTCAGTAAAGTTTTGGTTCCGAGATTTGATAAAGAAGTCTTGGAAATCATAAATCGAATTTTCTAAAATCAATGTGCCTGCTTGGATATGTAATTAAATACAACATTAAAACTACGAAACACACTAGTCTCGAACCAACACAGCCTACCTGGAACGTGAGCTGCAGGCAGCAGCAGCCCATGCCGAACGCCATGGCGTCCATGTACACGTGGTCGGGCAGGGCCGCGCGCTGTGACTCGCCGCGGTCCCCCAGCGCCTTCAGGTCCTCTATGTACGGTGACGGTGTGTTCTTGTCCTTGAACACTACGACAAACAAAAAACTTCAGACAGCGATGGATATGGCCTACTGTAAGGCCTGATTTACACTGAACGGATGTGAGGTGCAGCAGTGGCGCAGATGCGGAACGATCGTTCCTATTTATAACAACATGGGAACGACTGTCCCGCGCCCTCGCCATGCCTAGTGACACTGCGCCTTATGCCGGTTCAGTGAATTGGGTGTAAGAGGGATTTTCAGGGATAGGATCAGTCAGAAGGAGTTTCATGTAAAGGAAGAGAAACACACTGTTTGTCTGAATCCAACCACATATTTAGTCATAGTAAATTATGATAACCCCAAACATGATGATTAACCAGGTCTTCCCAGGGAAGAACCAATGGAAATCCTGAAAGTTCATATGGGGAAATGGGTTCCCTTATTTTCAAAGAAATGAGTTGTCATTGTTAAATTGAATTTTGAAAAAGCCTACATAAATTCTGGTGGAACGTAAATAAAAGTCTAATTATAAGGAAGAGAAGCAAAACAATTAGCAGCTTTACAAATATATTTAATAACATTGTAATACAATGCCTTACACATAGCACAAATATTAATTTAATATTTTGGATTAAGATTCTAATGATTAGTTCTATTGCAGTAGTTAATTATACACAACACACAAAGAATGAGGATAAAAATTGTCTGCACCACCATCAAACCCAGGATTGAGAGATACTAATAATTCCAGGATTATTGACCTTAACAACTGAGCGTAGTAAGGAATACAGTAAGTAGTTTGATAGCTTGGCACATCAGCAACTAAACATTCTTTAACACATTTGTGTTCTTTCAGTCAAAATAACTTAAATCTTACCAGTGCTGCAAGGTCAAAAAATGTGTACTAAGATTTTCAATTAAATGATGTACGTTCATTTTGTCTCGTACTGTATTTAGCAGTAATGTGTATTGTACAGCAGTAATGCGCAATGCAATCAGACATAAAGTCATTTGTGATGATTTCTATTTTTTTCTCTACGAGAGACCATTCTTAACACACTCAGTTACCGAAAAACACGGTAGCTTACTTATACACTTTAAAGACGAAAAAGACGGGAGCTTAATTATAGTTAAAAGATTAATCTGGTGAATCAGGACAAAATCTTCAAATCCTTAACCCCTGCCAAAAACCCTCCCCCCAATTCCTTAACCCCTGCCCCATCAATCACATTTTTCCATTTTTTTGGCCAGCTCCTATGTATAGGTAACTATGAATTTAAAATAACATTCAATCCATTTAAAGGTGCTATTGATTTAATCCTAATACAACTATCCTCAGTCTATAAGATGAGGGTCAAATTAGTTCCCAAGAAACATTCTCCGATACAATACAAATATTGCGCCATCAAAACATCTCTTGAGTGATAGCCAGTTTGTTCTCAATTAACCGATTATGCAACATGGTTAGTGACATCACAACAGTCTAATTGGATGCTCTATTAGTTATACCATATCTCAACGGATGTTTTATTAGCTTGTTGAGTCACTGTGTTCTTTACAACCACTCGGTCCTTGGTGAATGTTGAGCCCAAGGCCACTGAGGTGATGCTAATTAGAAGTGGTTTGTATACTTTCCACTTCCCAGCAAATAAAGGTTGGCTTAATGCATCACAACTTACCTCCTCTTTGATTAAATTCTAGAAGTATTACTTACAATTTTTATAAATAAATAATAATTAAATAGACCTGTAACTGGATTATACTGTAACTATACTGTAATAGTATAGTTGGATTATTTTAAAAACAAAAAATTTATGAAAACCGATCTAAGACACTGTTAACTTACGTTTCTTATCTTTTATCATTTTTTCCACTTGTTTCCTAAAGTGGCTAACCTTAGAGAATTAACTTGAGTCTTTATTCCATAATCTTTGCTTTGCTAACCTAATACACACATTTAAGTTGTAATAAACAATTTGATCTATGGCATATTAGCCAAAAATATTGAAGTATTTTGGTTTTATGATTTTATTTATTTTGTGAAAAAAGGCAATTAACATGTTTTTTTTCTGAATCTGTGCAAGATGTTGAATTTCAAAATTTACATAAAAATAAAGAGTAGAATTTAAGCGAATATGTATATTATTATTCGAACATTTTCAGAAAAATGGCTGCCATTTTGAAACGGATAGAGAAAATTTAGTTCTGATTCAACTAGAATGTTTCTTTTAACGGTACCTTTAAAATGATATAAAATTTGTTATAGTTTTATAGAAGAAAATTTTGAGATACAAACCCATGACCTTCATATCTGGAACACCCTATGAATAGACCTGGATGAAAATATTTTTAATGAATTCTTCACATGCAAATTAGTGGGGAATAATTTTATTTCAAGTTTCTAAGTTAAACCATTCTCCCTCTACAATAGTTGGATGGGTGGTCTGACCCCCTGTATATGTAGATGTATTTAATATATACAAACTACCCTATATAAAATAACAGCTTACCAGGCAAGTTGATGGCCACCTTCTCCCCCCTCCTGCACCGGATATTCCGGGTGAGTGTCCGGAACCTCGGGTGACCCGTGAAGATCACTTCATCCGGGATAAACAAGGACCGGGACGCTCCGGACTGCGGGTCGGGCTTTGATGGGGGATGTGTGAAGTCTTTGCAGCCTAGCCTAAAAGTTACCGGCCATGTAACATACGATACTTTTCATCATACGGTAATACTATAAAAAAATGCTTTCAATAATAATGTATTCCATGCATAAACCAATGTGTTTCACGATCAAACCTAACCTATAATAAACAAAACAAACATTTACTACTGCTGCTAGTGCTGCCGCTACATTCATCCGATAAACCCACATTAAACGTCGGTTTGCGGCAAATCAGCTGATTTTTTTACTTCCATTTCCTGTAATCGCAGTCAGAAAAACTTTATGCGCAAGGCCAGAAAGTTTTTTTCTGGACTGGTATGGCAATGGGTACCTTGCGAGCCAACAAAAAGGAACAGAAAACGGATGTTTCAGTGTCAGTATGATGAAAATATTTTTAAGTCACTTTAATTTGAAGTATGTAATTATAGATACCTGAGGGTTAGTAGTTTTCCTAATGCAGCTTTGCTGCAGCAAAATGTTCTAAAATTTCCTATTTCATCATTTACATTTTCTGAATACACCCTTACTGCATGTAAAACTACTTTGCCAGGGTAGTAGACTAGTCAAAATACTTTGCTTAATTACTAAAACATGATGATTTTAAAAAATACACAATTCAGATGATAAAGAAATGTTGAGCCACCATCTAGGAAAAGTAAGAAAAATTGCTAAAAAAACTCCACAAGTGCACAATTTATCCAAGTACCTAAGCTTTGAGCTTAGGTACTCAAAGAGGTTATATAAGCAGTTATGAAACCAGTGATCAAAGGCCAGTTTTTTTAGTTCTCCTTTTTGGAGCAATTTAGGCAGCTGAAATGGGATTTCACACCAAGATATGAGGGAGACTTTTCAAGGAACGCTGTTCTATGAATCTGATACTGGAGAACATTTGAGTTTCTGCTGGTGGAGATACTGGTGGTTTAGATAATTGCTACTGAAAAGTTTTTGGGAATTGGTTTTGACGGATAAGAATAAGAGGCACTGCAGGATGAACAAAGAGTGAAGCGGGAGAATATACAGATGTATCAAATATTGTCTTGCCTGAGTGTCTGGGTTCTATACCCAATAGCAGCCTGATTACTCTTTTTTGCATTCTGAGAACTCTTATTGATTCCCCCTAAAATATGAGGCTATAAGATATGAGAGAACGAAAATTTTATAAATTTTCATGGACTTTCAGAATGACTAGCTTGGAAAAACAAAGCAGAGCAAACCATGCTTTGCCTAGGAAGTAAAGTGTTCATATGCTGAAGCCAATAAAGGTTGAATCAATTTCACGCAAGTTTAACAGTTAAAGGTAATAGAGATTGTCTCATTTAAACAATCTAAGTGGGACGCGATCAGCGAACCAGTAAAATTCCATCCTATAAATCAAATGTTTTAATAAGTCCATCGCCTCTTGCTGGCACTTACTTACTGGCTGGGATTTCTTAACCAATCAGAGAATGCTAACTTTGGACTCCCAGAGAATGATAACTTTGGACACCTTCCATTCAAGGCATAAATTATATAGACTTTATATAGATCTATTACTATCCCTCTACGAGCAATGGCGAAACAGGAAAATGTAAACTGGTAACATCAATCTTCTGTTTCAAAGGCTGTACGGGGAACAAGACGACCTAAACTTTCTCTATTCACCTTGAATTTCATCCACCCGGTATACAAAATTACACTCTATCACAACACTCGGCAGGACACTGACCTCGGGAAGCTGGTGAGAGACATGATTGCTTCGTCGGGCTCCAACAGCTGTTCCACCTCCTCTCGGCGGAACTTCATGTTGGCCTCGACGATGTTGAAGTGCGAGATGAGGCCTCCGTACGGCTTGCCGGGTGTGCCTTCCACCATGTAGGCCCCGTACTCTGGCCGCCACAGCGCCTTCACGCTCCTGCCACAAGACAACAGGTCATTCACACAGGACAACAGATCATTCACACAGGACATCAGGTCATTAACACAGGACAACAGGTCATCCAAACAGGACAACAGGTCATTCACACAGGTTAACAGGTCATCCACAGAGGACAACAGGTCATCCACACAAGACAACAGGTCATTCACACAGGACAACAGGTCATTCATACAGGACAACAGGTCATTCACACAGGACAACATGTCATTCACACAGGACAACAGGTCATCCACATAGGTCACACACAGGTTACACCACAGGAGGCTATTCGCTATAAAATCCCCCTAGTTAGACATTAACAGTAGGAGTGACTGAAAGCCCCAGCATTGCTGGCTAGACACGTCAATATCAAATCAATCACTCAAAATGTAATCTTAAAAAAGGAAATAAAAACTGAAGACAGAAAAACAATCATTGTAATGACCTTTCAGAATAAGGGGGAAAATAATAATTCAAGAGTCAAAAGAAGCTGTTTACAGCACAGTATGACAGTACGTTTACAGCTCAGGGACAGATTTGATTGTGGGTTTCTTAAATCTTTTAAATGTTTGTTAAGTATTTGTTGATTATTGCAAATATTAAGTTTTAACATGAGAAAAGGTTTCCTCAAGTCACAGATCAAAAGTTAAGGTAAAGATTAAAATAAAACGTTCTTTTTTAAGTTTTTACCATCTCTTTGGATTATCTTCGTCGTTTGGTTCTTTAGGTATGGTCATTGCTTGATGACAAACTCTTCTTTGTCACCAAAACATCAGGTCTAGTGGCAAAATCTTATTTTACTAAATATTAAAATTTATAAAACAAAAATATGTTGACAAAAGATTCAACCTCTAAATAAAATAATTTTTTAAATTAAAAATAAATAAAATAAAGGAGTAATTTAGTTACATGTTAACCATGATTTATGGGTATTCACCTTTAAGTTATTTTACTTATGTTTTATAAAACATTTATAACTATTTCAAATCATTTACATGCAAGTAAAAACTCACTCAAATATACATACATAAAAAAAAACTTGATAATAAATCTCACTTTATTTTCTTTGGTAGCTTTTTGTACCTGTAACATTTCACCTGAATAATACAGGACTATGAATTAACCATGGGCACAGGAAAACAATGGCTCTTCTGGGGAACAAGTAATGGTTTAGTCAATACCAACAAATCGGTGTTTCTCTTTTGACCAGTACAAAATTATTGTGGTTGTTGTTCAAGTCAACTTGAACAAGGTCACTACCCGTTTACTTTACAATGGTTAATTTGGCTATTATTTTCTTAATTCAGGAAATACCTTCCTCGATGTGCAACTTAATATTATTAGGGCAAATATACGGCAAAAATTCACTATTAATGATCAAAACAACAACAACATTTATATTAAAACATTACAACATTTATATTAAAGTGTATTAAAGTCATAATTGCCTGCCATCTCTACATCTCCAAGGTCAATTACGGTAGTGGAAGCAACATTGTTAACGTTGCTTTTCAGTCCAACCTTAATGAAACCTTAAAACATTTTGTCCGCTATGTGTGCTCTTATTAGCATTCAATTCTTCTCTACCTCGCTTTTGTTATCTGGTAATTAAACTTGTTTCATAACAATCTTCTCTTGTGCCCTCTTTATATCCAAAAATGCTTGCACCCCGAAGCAAGTGCCCATTTTGCCCAACCTTAGAAAAGGCCCTAGTAGTGTGGAGACTCACTCAGGGTTCGCAGCCTCTCGCTCGTTGAGTGTGTTGAGAATATCTTTGGCCCTGAGGCTGACTCGAGCAGTTCTCTTGTCATGGTCGAACTTTACTATTATATACTCCACCTGAAACATAAAAATAACATAAAGAATCTCAAGATCCAAACGGTTAAAATTTGTCTTTAAAAGAAAAAATTCAATTTTTTTCCTTCTATTTATATGAGACAATAACAAGAGTTTTTTTTTACATAAACTATGAGAGCTACTGAGCTACAAATGTGTAAAGTGATAAAGACAGTCAATAAAGACCCATATTGGTAGAACTTATTAAATGTTGTATAGAGACATAGAGACTGCTTATTAAATTAAGATAGAAACTAAGGAATAACTTTAATCGAATTGTCAATGTGTGTAGTAAAGTGTGGTGAAATTGTAAAATATAATCCTACAAAAATTATACAAAATCAATGGTTTTGGCCAACAAAAATAAATTAAAAAATATTCCTCAGTTAAAACTTGAGAATTAAAATTTATTTGAATCAACTTCAATTCCATTTAATATTGCAAGATTCTTCACTTTTCTTGGCCACATTTTGGTCTACCAATAAAAGGCTATATCAAGAGAAACAGGAAAATAGCTGTATTAAATCAAGGTTCTACCTGCACATCTTATCATTTCTGATACCAGAGCTTATCCACTGCGGTAGTAAGCTAATTATTAGTAGTAGGGGCAGGTTTTTATATTCCTTGTAATCGTAATGAAATTCCTCAACAATTATGCCATGTTGTCAATAATGGGCCTGAACTTTAAGTTAGGCCTGGGCTTTTGGGAAAAATAATTTCAATACAGTACTTAAGATTCCTTGAAATAAGGCTAAAGGGACTTAAATCCTATGACAATAAAATTAATTAAGTTATACAATTTACTCCCACTCATAATGAAAATATAGGTAACTTAGCCTAACTAGCTGATGAAAAAGGTTTCACCCATAAAAAAGCATAACAATTCCCTTGAATTTTGAATTTAGTTTGTCATACTTCTTTTGGTTGCCATTAAAACGACTTCATATCATTCCCTATAGTCTAACATTAAAACTTCAATAGGGCGTAACCCTTAAGAAAAGTTGTAAAACCGTTTCTTAGTAAGCATCTAGGACCCATGAGGAGCATAGCCAAATTTCAGCTTTGTAGGTCTTATAATTTTGGAAATTTGCTGTCCGATAGAAAACCTGTTCTCTTTTACACATAGTATAATAGATACAGATATGCCTATATATAGGTAAATATGATGTAATTTTTAACAGATCATAATAATGTGCTTTAAAGTTAGTGGGCCTAATAAAAAGTATATGGCATCAATAAACATCCATATAATTGGACTTGCTTGTTAGATAAGGATTGTGACCCAAGATAACAAAATGAAACCAAGAGTGCCGCCAATTAAATGGATAACAAAGAAGATAAATGATAACAATTTGATGAAAAAGGTCACCTTTTGCATTGGTAGAGAGTAAGAAAACCAATAGGAACCATAATTTTAGAATTATTCGTTGTAAAAACAATTTTATAATTATATTTGTAAATTATTTTAAAGATTGTTCATTACCATAGAAAATTCAATCAGGTTTGAAATATATTTAAAAAATTATGAAATTACAGTAACCTCTCCAAAATAGCATTTACCTACACTACACAGACTGAGTTTTTTATTCCAATGATAAACTGATCAAGAGTAGGCTTCCAATAAGCATTAATTAATTATAATGTTTTTGTCAGTAAGCCTCCCCAAAGAATTTTTATAAATGTTTGTTACTCAATGGTTGTTCTTTCATGTAAATCCATTTATTTCTTAAATAAAGCTAATTTTGTAAAGGATTAGAATTTAATTTAAGATAAAAACACCAAATGATACCCTAGTAAATAAAGAAACAGGTATTTACTTTTAATATCTCAAAATATAAAACGTGAAGTTTGAGTGAAATTAAAATTCACCGTGTATGTAGAAATCTAGGTATAAGGCTGGTTATAGAAAGCAATGATTATTTGTTTGCAGAGGACGACACAAATATCAAACCATATATTATGTTGTTTAAATGACACAACAAACCATAAATCCTTCATGTGGAAGATAATTCAATACAATAACAAAGCACATATCATAGCTTTTTTAGGCAGAGGCAAACTCAGGAATTAATTTTAGGGGGGAGACACACAAATATAAAGGGTCATTCAGTCGTAGGCCTAAATATTCTGATGTCACACTCCATTCTTAGTAAAGTACACCTCGGATTGTGAAGACCCCACATTATCCGGATCCCGGATTATTCGGACCGGTCTATCCTAGAAATTGAAAAATTAAAATCACAGCGAAAACATGATTTTAACAAGTTTCATGCGAAATGCGCACTCTAAAATTAAAATGCAAATGTAATACATTACTGTATGCATTTGGAATCACAATAATTGAAGGAATCGCATTGCCTAAACAGAGCATTAGGCCTACAGCATTTTCATGAATGTAGTTTTCTGGATTGTTACTTGGGGCGCAAGCAGTAATCAACAAAGGCGAAGCCAACGGCAATTTTGCGAGTTTGTTTATTGCTATCACTTGATGTGTTACGTTATTTCTTAAGAAGAGTTTCTTTAATAAGATTTGAGTTACTTTAAGTTTTGTGATAATTATTTCAAATTTGAGTTATTTTTAATTATGATAATTTAATCTGAATAAACTGAATATTTTAATCTAGTGTTTTTTTCCAAACCTAAACCATAAGTGGTAAAAGTTAACATTATATTCCTATGATTAATTAATAATAAAGTTCAGTCCTTACATTTGTTTCAAAATTAAACCCCTGAAAAATTTGAAAGACTAACATGTAGCAGGCCTACAGTTTTGACACGCCATTTGCAGCATCAATTTAGCAGGGGCTAAGGTACACGACTGCTATTTAGGTTAGACAATATTGTAATGATCTCGGATTATCCGGATCTTTCCTTATCCGGATTGGTGTACTGCCACATTAATCCAGATAATTCGAGATGAACTGTAAATGCTAAAAGTACGGTATTAATCTAGATTTTTAACACTATGTCAGTACTGTACCGTCATCATTCTCAAGAGAGTTATATATGTATATATAGTTTCATGATGTGCAAGAAGATCTTATCGACCAAAGTTTTTTTTGGGGGGGGGAGAGGGGGGATTTTCTTCATACATCCCACCCTGGGTTCATCCCCCCGTTTTTAAGTGTTCTGACTTCTTATAAAAACTTTAAACCCTTGGGCTAGTACAACTTGTTTTTGCAAATGAAAAAGTTGATTTGGCTGTTTACTGATAAATTCATAATATTCATGGTAGTTTTGATACAGTTCATATTACATAATATTCTAATTTATTACCATTTAAACAAATGTGCTTAATAACACATCAAGATTGGAATGTGCAATTAAAATTTTAAATCTTTTATTTTTAACCATGTTATCAGTCTGTTGATGTGCCACATCACCATTTGTCCTTTTTATCTGTTTCAAGTTCATTGTTATTTAAGTGCTCATTTAAGGCTCTTGAGCCTATTGTTATGATATCATTCATTATATCACAAAATGAGATTAGAACCAGAAAATTAAATTTTCACTTGCAAACAGTTTTATTCATTTTGTGATTAGCCTATAGCCTATTTAGCATATAGGCTGCTTTTTAGTCTAGCTACATTAGATAAAAAAAAACCCTTGAAGCAAAATCAACAAATAAAAAGGGAGGTTTGTGACTGATCAGGTAGTGCTACAGCCAGCCAAACTTTAAATTTTAGACTACCGTTACTGAACTTGGTGTCTAACTGAAGTTTGAAATCTCTCTAAGTACACTTTGGTGGTTCTGTTTCAATAGCTTTAAGAGCTTAATTACGAGACCAGTGTGACCACCTCACTGTAGTTTAATAGATGATAAGCGTTTCCCACCAGCCTGGAAATAAGACAAAACCTATGGTAAAAGCAGACTAATGCATGGCATGGCACTACATGGTGCTGTTTTGTACTGTTTTACAACTTAAATAGGTACAATTCACTAGTGGGTAGCCGCACCACTCAAACAGTATAGACACTCTCTTGCTTCTTGGAGGGAAAATTTGGATCAAATGGGGGTCTAGGAAGTCTTCTTGGACAAGTAAATTACAGGAAATACTAGAATCCAATATAAAACAAAAAAACAGGTACTGTTATAATAAACATAGAAAATTATCTACGATATATCTCGACAAGTGAGCTACCTGGAGTTAATGAATGAAATGGCCGAGGTAGCCTCGCCAGTGGTTACCTAGCATGGTGGCAAGGAGCAGCACGGGGCAATGAACGTGTTAAAGGAACCCATGCCATGGTTGTTTCCAGGGACCTATGTTTTCTCATTGCCATGATGGGCAGATTAAGAAATATCCAAGTAAACTAGTAAGTTTTTAAATATCCCCTCCATTAAAATCTAATAAAATCTCATCTCGTTGCCGTTTCCTCCCAACCTAAATTCCTATACTTATATTTGCTGATTTGACTAAATTTATTTTTAGCTTACCACACAAATTCAGGCTTCCTTATGAGTGTGGTTTCATGTCCTATACACCTGTCGGTGTGCATCAAACATCTGAGATGATCAGAGACCGCATCAGAATAAATTGAACTTTTTAGACCGTTGAAAAATAATGAATAAATAAATTGAATAAATTGAATCAGAATAAATTGAACCCTGGACCGTTGTATTATAAACGGTCCAGGGGTCCAGCAAAGACTGGCTGCTTCTGACATAGCAGGAACCATTATAATACATACTTGGCTGTGCAAATGCCATTTTCTGTATGGCAACAGTAGGCCCAAAGGATGTGATTTTCATTTCGGGCTTAGAATGCTTTATGCTGAATGAAAGGACGTGAGATTTTCAATTAGGGCTTAGAATGCTTTTTATGCTGAATGAAATGTCAGCAAAATTTAATGATGGACACAACACTGAGATGTGAGGTCAAACCTTGAAAAAGCATTAGACCACGGCATTTAAAAAAAGTGTCTGTCCATTACAACACAATATAGCATTGGGCCTTCAAGCAAAATGTAAGCTTACCAATATACAAGCCTGTAATTATAACCTGGCCTACACTTTCTTACAAATAAGTAAAATCTGATTATCCTGCTGACCAAGGTTATACTTCCGTAGAAGGGTTACACCTAACTGGCAAAGTCAGGGGAAGTGGAAGTGGTCTGGAGGGGAACTTATTGAGTGAACCATTTCCAAATTAGAAAATAAATTTGCCTGAAACCTTACTTAACTATTTTAATTAAATTAGTCAGTAACAAGACTATAAGATCGCGCCTCAATCATCCTTCACTCATCTGTCATTCATACTTGGCTTAAAATACCGGTACCTACCTGGGTAGGTCGCCATTTCAGCTAATGTATCTAATGGTTTTAAAATAAACATCAGTTAGGCAACAAACCACATACCTAATCAGCTAAGTTGAGATGAAAATACCCTATGTGGTTGATATTCCAGTTATAGTTCAGTTAGTTATGGTTTAGTTAATTCTGGTTTTAGTTCAATATCTTAATATTTATATTCATATGAGAATAATTCAAATTTCACTAACCTTAAACTTATTTAAAAATGTTTTAAGTTACAGGTTGGTGTCAGTGTATGTTCATAAATTAAGTTTCTATGCTTTGGGATGATATTGGTAGGCCTAACATACATTTTGTCTGGACACTTTTAAACAGTATTTAAGTTAGTAAATGAAATTTCTGACAACTGTAGCACTTTTATGTTCTTTAATGTTGTTGGAGCTTTTCCCCACGGAAGTGGCCCTAGTGGCATAATATCAAAGGCCTAGCCCGAAGTAATGTGCGAAACAGTTCCAGGCTAGTGTCCTCAGTGTTGAGGGAAGTGGTTTAGTCGGCAGTTCACATGACTTTGAGCTCGTGGGAGCCCGACACTACTGAGGGGACAACAAGCCCCTCAGTGTGCATAAACACATTCCACCTCCAACCCCCCAAAAAAAGAAAGAGCAAAGTGTTAAAATATATAAGAAAGAAAGTTACATACTATTAGCAGATAGTGTAACCCTTCTGCGGAAGTTGCACCCTGACCAAATTATTTAGTGTTTACAACCTAATACATGACTGAGGTCAACCTAGCTTAGAAAATTTATTTTAAAAAGTCATAACTCATGATAAAGGTTTAGGACTAGGCCTAAAAAACAATCAAACTAGGCCTAAACTTTTTTTATTTTGAAAGGAAAAAAGTCTTACAACTAGCATACATAACATGTCAGTGCCCTCTTGCCATTAGTAGATTCATAAGAAATACACTTACCTCATCACCCCATTTTAAAATATCTCCTTGACGATCTTTCAGCCGGTGGTAAAGGTTAATAAACTGGATTATGCCATGCTTCCTTACATGCTCTGCCAGTTCCTTGGTTTTTTCCCATGACAATGGACTTCCTTCAGACAGTAATCCCATTGCAATTAATAGAATAAACTTCTTGTAAAACTAGATGTGTAACTAATTGTCCCAAAAGAGGTTATCCTTGGATCGAGTCCTTGAGCCTAGGACCACTTAGTAGAGTTTCACTTGCAAACTGAATTGTCCATGACGCATTAGTACTTAAAGAGTCGTTTGAATAACTGATTGAAGCTACTGAGAAAAGCGTTGGCGGAAATATGAGCCCATTACTTAACTAATACCAAGAACTAGACTCACGAGTACACCTAACCAAACAAACCCAAAATCAAACTATTTGCAAATTATTGAATGGAAAGAGCGTTCTGCACTATTGCAGCCCGAAACATCTGATTTACAATTTCGTCAGCTGTAGATTTTTTCATCTGTATGTAGGTGAAAGATATTTGACATGTAGCATTTATTCTATATACAACAAGTTGACATGTAATTAGGAAATTTCATAATGAATGATTTTCTTTGAGAAAGTAGGGTTTGCCATTTTCGGGTTTTAATGCTACTTTACGATACTTTCTATACCACCTCAAGCTAAGCAAACTCAATCCCTTTTTTATGTAGAAAAGTATGATGTGTCACTCATGGTAGTGCCATAGTGCCTTAGCAACACCTCTTCCTTAGGATCCTTAGGATCCTAGAATGTTTTTATCTTTATCTATGTCTCTACTCTCTTAACTTACGCTATTTAACCTATAAACATCAACAAAGAATTTCTTAAATTAGTCTTTTCCTCTTTTACAGTACATATATGTTTTTTAAAATGTATAATAGGGCCCGACCATAAATTACTTGATCGCTTTTTGGCCTTTTTTGGACCCCCCTCCCCTACAATCATCCTAACGTCATAATCTACCTGACCCCCCCCCCCCCACCATTTAAAATGACGTCATAGAGTACAAACTCCCAAAATAATGCCGGTCCACCGGTCTGACACTTAAATGGAGCCAAGTGGTAAGCTTATTGGAGCGGGTTAGTTCGATGCACTTTATTCAGATGGCGTTGTAAACACATGACTTTCTTCTTCTTCACTGATTCAGCCAATCAGAACGAGGATAACGATCTGCTAACTTCCCGTTCCGTTTCCCCTGATTTTCTGTCACGACGCGACGTGTACACAACCATAACGAGTTTGAATTAATTTGAGTGTGGGAAAATACCTAAAGTACGTTTGCAGAAAGTTTTTCTAGTGTAAGTTGTTTCGCGAAATACTGTACTGCGTGATTCATGTTGTGCTTAAAGCTATTGATGGAAAATAAATACGTAGATGTTTACATAAAAGCACTTAATAAAAATTAACTAAGTTAATTTTTATTAAGTGCTTTTATGTAAACATCTACGTATTTCTTTTCTATTAATCGCTTTAAGCACAATAAGAATCACTCAGTACAGTATTTCGCGAAACAACTTGCACTAGCGGCAAACGCACTTAATCTAAACAAACCGGTAAAGTCATTAAAATTGAAAGTCTACCAAACAAAACAAGAAAACGAAAATATAAACAAAGCAGACGACGACGATCGATATGTCGCATCGACGACGATCGATATGTCGCATCGACGACCATCGATATATCGCATCGATCTTTTTAGTTCGTAGCACTTTATCATAGATAAAAAATACCCCAGGAGTAGATCGTTCATTCTGTGATTCCTGAAGGTTCTGGGGTGTTGGTGGCGGCAGTGGCGCGACCTCGCGGGATTACTTCCAAACTGTAGCGCAACAGCAGCGGTGCGGTGGCGCTCCGCGTGGACCGGTGGGGAAGCAATGGAGGGGGAGGGAAGAAACGAACTCCTGACACCAGACACCGCGCCACGCCGGCGCCGCCTCGCTGCTACACGACTACTTCACAGTTACAGGGCCCCATTCTAGCTCCCTCCCTCCCTTGGTCCTCGGTCCCCGTGCCGCGAGCCTGAGAGTAAACTCACGCTCGTAAACACAATTTTTCTCATTCTATTCCATTATTTTATGTTTGATATATTGAAATGAAATATAAATCGAAGTAATGTATTAATTATTGTAATTTAATTCTAATCATTTAAACTAAATTCATACTTACGATATTATTCCTGAGATAACACTCGGATTAGCAAGGGATTTTACACTTTATTGGTGAGTTTAGGGTTTTAAAGATGTCTAATAAGTTATTATTATAATAACACCATATAAATGTGCACAATAAATTAAAATAAATTAAATTTCAACTTTGAATGAATTTAGTACTTTACTGTTTTGTTAGTTTAAAAAATTATACATGTACTCTTGAAAAGATAATACTTGTACATGACGTGTATCTTTTGCCGTGAAGTAATTTTACTACCGAGAGAGTGTTAATTTATTATATCAAACTTCACGTTGCCCAGGAGACATGGCGGGGACATAGATAACTCCGTTTTCGTCTCCCAAAAATTTTTGATTCGTTGCCACAGTTAAACTTGGTAATAAAAAATACCATTAAAGGCAACAGAATCAATTTTGAATTATTTACTCATTTACTTATTTATTTATTTATATTTCATACGGGATTCAGGTAAATTCATTTGTTTTGGATTTTCATCATTTTTTCCCAGTAACCACCATACTTCCCACCGGGTTGCCGCAGATTCTTTGACATGGCCTGCAAACCTCTTTTTATTTTGGCAATTAGGATTTTGTTTATGATGAATTCCCGGTGCTTGAAGCATTCCGTGTTGCATTTCAGCCAATAGGGATGCATCTTAAAAATTCGTCTTTTGGTTTTTAACATGACTGCCTTTTTGAAGTTGGGAAGATGCATGTTCTTTTTCAACATGGAGTCCAAAACTGTGAGCGCAGCATCAACTACTTCCACGGTTTCATCTTGTGGATACATGAGGTTCGATGTATCACATCTGTATTCACGATTCCTGATGAGGGACTCTTCGGTGTCGGCAGCCGATGGAGCCATGGTTAACTCTTTTCTGCAGTCGTCGCAGTCAAACTGCTTCAAGCTGGCCCGAACACCGTAACCAGCAAAGTACCTTGAATGAGAATGTATGGTTAAAGTAAAAAAAAACCTATCAAGGCACAAGAAAGATGCAAAATTTAATTTCTTAAACGGAAATACGTAATTTTAGTGAAGTTATATAACAAACTAGCTGTCCTACGTTCTACCCGTTCTTCACACGGATTTTCAATGAAAAATAAACAATGGTTTCTATAGAAACCAAATAAAAACTGTTAACAACCATTAAATAAATTGGCATAAAACAACGACATAAAGCGGCCTAACTCACGTAAGAGCTCGGCACGACGAACTTGGCCGGCTCGAAGAGCGATGTTCGGTAAAAAAAGCGTATATAGTCTATCCGCCCGGCCATGATACCCAGGCGATTAAGCATCTTCTCGGAACTCGACTCACCCTCCCTACCTGCTTGCCGGGTACGTACAAACTCGCCAACATTTTTGGGACTGTTTCTAATATACAAACTCGCCAACTTTTAATTAGGTGCAAAAACTAGGGTCAGGAATCCGGCAGGCCACATTCAAACTCGCCAACTTTTGACCGCGGGCAGGTACCTCTCCTTCTTCCCCTCCCCCGGCTCGGTGACAATTGTTTGCCGGGACCACTGCGTACATAGCCATTCAAGTCTATACATTCCTTAAGAATTACACTTAACATTGCTACTTAAGAACAACTGTATTCTATAGCACAGAAATTACCTTTAGTTCAATCAATTCAAATACAATTTTAATCAAATTAACAATAATTAAATAACTATTAAGCATATGGAACATGTTGGTTTTAAAACGTTCATGATAATAAACGTTTTCACCACACTACGACGAAATCATCTGTTTTACAAACGTCAAATGCGGACCGAAACACACAGTTTGCCGCCACAGGACCGAAAACGTTTGGGGCCCTAGGGCCGAAAGTCAGCTGATCGTTTATTTGCTTGAAACAACGTCAGAACATCACAAAATTATACGGCATTCAAGACAGGATAGTTGCGATCATATGATTGTCATAGCTGTGTTTTGTTTTCAAGTGAGTCAAATAATAATCAGTTTTATTTAATTATTTAGGGTATATTTCATTGTGTAGTGTGGTGAAAAATAGCGTTCGCACCTTGAGCCTGCAAAACCTCATTTTCGGCCCTTGATGCGAAATATACTATTAAAACCATATATAAGAGAATTATGTGAAACTGTAACAGGTGAGACTAGTCGTCGATTTTTGTTGATTTTGCAGCAGTAATTTTCGCTTTTCGTTTTGCGCTGAGACTCCGTGTCATATGCTAGAATGATCTGATAAATATACAAATCAAATCTAGCAATGTAATTAGAGGATTTTATTTATTTTCAGATTTTCCTCATGGATGAAGGTACGTCTAATTAAATTTTTCCATACAAAGAGATTAATCATTACAGAACAAAGTTATTCTCCTATATACAATTTACAGAATCTCCAAACAAAAAACAAGCAGGCCTATTGTTACTTTTACTAGAAGGATACAAAAGTTCAAGGGGCTGCCTTGAGACTCGTTGCATGAGAATAACTTTTTCTATAATGATTCATCTCTTTGTATGGAAAAAATGTAATGAGACGTACCTTCATCTACGGGGAAAATGTGGAAATAAATAAAATCCGCTAATTACACTGCTAGATTTGATTTGTATGTTTATCAGATCATTCTAGCAATGTATGAGTGGATACGGAGTCTCAGCGCAAAACGAAAAGTGAAGATTACTGCTGCAAAATCAAAAAAATCGACGACTAGTCACCTATTATAGTTTCATCGGCGTCTTAACATGTGATAATTCATAGTAAATATGCTGTACTGTTTTTATCATTCTCTTATACAGGGTTCGGCAAAAGTCTGGAATATATTAAATCACTTATATATTATTTTGCAAAAAGTAAAGAAACCTTACAGTTGTGTACCTATTACAGATAGAAATATTTTGGTACATTTTCTTGGTTTTTCGCACAATGAGGGGACAGCCCACGCTGGAAGTCTTGAAATTCTTAAATGTAAGCATACATCGAGTTATACCTCTTTTTAAAGGTCTTAATTGGTAGATCATAACAGCACAAACCGCGCCGCAAACGATTAATCCAATCAGAAGTTACAGCTCACCAAAGATTTTAATGTTGACCATTAAACTTTAGGCTAAAATCAAGGGAAAATGTCTAATTACTAATAAAGCAACGCGGGAACGATGTAGGCCTACTTTAGTTTTAGATACATGTATTTATCATTTTTAGGGATAATTTGACGTATTAAAAACTCTAAAATTGAGTTACATTGTTTCGAGTGCTTTATTAGTAATTTAGCCTAGAGTTTAAGCTTTGTTTAACAATCCAACTAATTACGGGTATCTTATTATCTATACACTACACAGCCAACATTGAAATAGCTTTTAATAGAATCAGACATATTACCCGAGACGTAAACTACGGATGATTAATACGTAATATTCCCTCAAATGGGCGACCATCATTAAAATATTTGAGGAGCTGTAACAGCGTCAAAGAGTGTCAAAAATTGTGTCACTCATAATTATTTGGCAAACCTTTTGCGGCGCGGTTTGCGCTGTCATGATCTAATAATTAAGACATTTAAAATTAGGTATAACTCGAGGTATGCTTACACTTAGGAATTTCAAGACTTCCAACGTGGGACTCCTTTGGTCAGGCGAAAAAATAATTAATTACATGTAAATATTTCTACTCATGACTGAATCACAACTATAATGTTGCATTACACTGAGCAAAATAATATAGAAACTATTTCATATACTCCAGACTTTTGCCGAACCCTGTATGGTTTTTAATTAACCATGAACGTTTTAAAACCAACATGTACATATGCTAAATAATTATTTAAATATAGTTGATTTGACTAAAATTTGTATTTGAATTGCTTGAACTAAAGATAATTTCAATGGTATAGAATTCAGTCGTTCTTAAGTAGCAATGTAAAGCGTAAGGAATATAGACTTGAATGCAGGTGCAATAACGGAGGTCTGTACGCAGGGGTCCCGGCAAACAATTGTCACCCAGCCGGGGGAGGGGAAGAAGGAGAGGTACCTGCCCGCGGTCAAAAGTTGGCGAGTTTGAATGTGGCCGGCCGGATTCCTGACCCTAGTTTTTGCACCTACAGTAATTAAAAGTTGGCGAGTTTGTATATTAGAAACAGACCCAAAAATGTTGGCGAGTTTGTATGCAGCCTGCTCGCCGGGCCGGCCGGTGGCAAACAATGACTCACTTACTGGCGCTGTTCCACAGTACTACAAGTTTTTTTTCATTACAAATTAAAATTTGAAATGATCAACTGTTTTGAATTCTAGTTAAAATTCTAAAGAAAATGGGCTAAAATGCGACTAAATTACCTCATATTCACGGTAAGCACGTCACCAGTTTTTACCGACCTTCATACCGTGAATATGAGGCATTTTAGTCGCATTTTAGCTAATTTTCTCTAGAATTTTACGTATAATTCAAAAAAGTTGATCATTTCAAATTTTAATTTGAAATGAAAAAAATTGTAGTACTGTGGGACAGCGCCAGTAGGTGAGTCATTGCTTGCCACCGGTCGGCCCGGCGAGCAGGTAGGGAGGGTGAGTCGAGTTCCGAGAAGACGCTTAATTAATCACCTGGGTATCATGGCCGGGCGGATAGACTAGGCCTATATAGTGCGTAGTAGGCGTTGTTCCTAAAATATACAACAATCGTGAGTACATATACCTATCAAGTGATATTGAATTTAACGTTGGTACAATAGTCAATCTCAATCATTGATAAAAAATGGCTATCATAGATTATTAATGTAAGGGCAAGAAAGTTTTTTTTAATTTAATGGCAATATTTTTTAAAAATGTTCACCTTACCTTTTTACCTTGCCTTTTCTTAAATATGTGTACCTTGTTATGAGTATTTTGTCAAAACGTATCAAATTTGTAAAATTTCTAATTTATTTTAAATAAACTAATATTAATTCTTAAGGCGAAAAACAACTAAGCCCCCTCGAATTCATAAAACACAGTAATACACTTTATCTTTTCATTAATAGTCAGTATCATACGTGAACAACATAATAATATATATTCTTATTTACATTTTATAAATGTGGAGTAATTGATTGTGTATTAATAATAATAAAAAGCACGTGTAGTTAAGAAATATGTGAATACAGTATACTCTTGAAAATCCAACAGATATGGGACCGGCGCGGCGCCCGCGGCGGCCCTTGTGGGATTATCAAATATTATGGAATACCGAGGGTACCTTAAAAACAGCAATAAATTAAACTACAATGCAAATATTAATGAGAAATGAGTTAAAAGAAAAGTCTGTGTTAATAATGAAACGTTTATTTTACTTTCTAAATACGTGAACCAAAATAAAAATAAACTTGTGATCTTAAAACGTAAGGACGTTAAGACGTATCGCAGTATTGGTCTCGCGGCGCGGCGGCGCCGGCGTGTCCGTGTTGGTGTCTAGGAGGATAGGATAAATTATTGTGCCTAATAATTGTGTTTAGCTGTTTTTTTCGTTATGAAACCGAATTAAATGTTTTCAACCAAAATAAATTAAGAAATATTCATATAGTCATGTTAATTTAGGTATTATATCTTGTAATGAGCAGGTCATGTTCCCGCCGCGCCGTCGCGTCGCCGCCGCGCGGTACGGCCGGCCAGCCAGCTTCAACGCAACCCGTGTGTGTGTGTCCTCTCCTACTAATGTATCCTCCTAGGTCGGTGTCGGGTTACAGTAATGCTCGCTCTCTCTTGCACTCACAGCAGTTACGGCGGCCGCTGCGGTGTCGGATTACCAAACGTGTCGGACTATCGAGATTGCTCTGTATCTATCTTTGATTTCGTAAATTTAATCCTTCCACTAAAATTACGATCGACAAATTTACCGCCGCAATACATCGAAGATAATTTTTAAGAAACTTTGGGCTAAATGTTTACAGTTGACAACAACAAACCGACATCACTTCAGTGAAGTTACTTACGCACTTACGCTTTTTTATTTTTTCACCGTAAATGTTTCAAAAAAGTCTAACTTTGATAATTATTGCAAATCTACACTTATGAAGTTTTCCAACGAGCCATCAATTAATAGAATCGGTCCAGTAGAACTGTAGATATAGTTGTCTGAAGATTTTTAAAAGTGAATTATTATAAGAGTAGATAGTGGAAAACCTACATTTGAGAGTGGCTCATACCTTAAATAAGAATAAGCCAAATCTAAATTTTTAAATCTACCTTAATGCAATACTACGAAATGAGACGAATGTTTCGACACCTCAAACAGACTCAAACGTCAAAATTGGTCCAGAAATAAGGGACAAGTTGCGTTAAAAAAGACTTCACGTATTAAATATATATAAGGATAAGGATACTCGGCGTCATTCTTCCCTCCAAGCCACCAGATAGTGTTAAACATAGTTGTCAGTGATTTTACTTATTGTAGAAAAAATTAGACGGAGTAAAACATTAAAATTGTAACTAATCACAAAACCTAGAATTAATATTATTTTACTAAATTTTATAGAAATTCATATTTTTGAATTTTTGATCATGATCTGCTGTAAAATGTTCTGCAATAAATATGAAAGAAATTAAAAAAAGGCTGTGACCAAGAGTTGCACCAGCCCCACCCTTTTGGGGGCAATGCTTAATAGTAAAAAATGCGTGTTCATTGGCAATATTAAAAAAAAATTAATATTACGTCCAAGTTCGAATCATCATTAATAGACTCTACAACTTGTTCTAAACTTGGCAGAGCAACAGCGTAAATTCATGGCTTTTCGTAAGAAACCAATTTCTTGCAATAAATATATAACTGTGTAAATCTTTAGAAAAATTAAGTTGGCTGAATGCTGAATTTAACAACATCAAGCCAACTTAACCACTTAAACTTAAGCCAACTTATCTAAGTTGTTGTAAGTTGGCTGTAAATTATCCTATACTCTTATATGAGTAATGTTATCGTGCGTGCTTGCTTGCTTGCTTGTATGCTTACTTGCTTGCACATTTATCTCAAAAACGGCTCCGAGGATTTCTTTCAGTCTGGAAATAAGTAATTTATGACTCAAAAACGTCTTTTACGCAGATTACTTGGCCAGAGAAAATCTAATAACGTAATAAATCGAATTTTGAAGTTGTAAAATTTTAACATTGGCCTTATGAGTTGCCGTGAAAGCAACGAAAATAAACGAGGAAAGTGTCAACAAATGAAGTAATAATATAGTAATTTATGCAACGATTGTATAATCAACGCCTTTAAGCCACGAGTAAGATGTAAGTTAGAACACGAGCGAAGCGAGTGTTCTAAATATCTCACGAGTGGCTTAAAGGCATAATACAATCGTTGCATACATTATTTTATCTACGACCAATAATATACGACAAAATTTCCCCGAAGTTAAACAAAACTCATGACTTTTACTAATGATGGAATAGGTCAACTAAAATTTGAGGTTAGGCAAATAAGCAGACTGAACCATGAATCGTTGTGGAACAATCAGCTGATGGGATAAATAAACTCAAACATGATTCGTAATGCAACAATCAGCTGATGTGCGAATTGCGTAATTGTTATTATGACACTACTTCCGTCAAATGCCGAGCTCTCGATCATTGGTCTAGAACCAGTTAAAGTGACTCCAGTACTCTAAAGTCGTCATTAGAGTACTGCTTGGTTTTTGGTGTCTTAATGTATATCATTATAATGTTTATTGTAATACCATAATTGGTGCTTATTGCAATGGTCGTAGATAAACAGCTGTTTGGAATCTACAGCTATCAAGGGAAAATACAGCAGGTGGGATGAAGAGTCCATGGAGCAATAAAAAAGGTTTATATTGATACATTTTACTTAGCATCAGGAAACGAAAGTCGCAACTAATTATGGAACTGCAAAACTAACACGAAAAACTGTAAAACTAAGTACAGCAGAGATACTGGCTCATCAAGAATCGCTCAGCAACTAATGCACTGAGAAACAACAAAGAAGGAAAAATGGGAAAAAGGAGGGAATAAGGTGTCTGGAAAGTGAGGCTATTTTTATACTTTAGCAGTCAGATGTTTCCCGCGAATATTTTGTGACTATTCACCGTCACTTCTATTTTAAAGGCGTGGAAGGAGTTAATATATTTAATTCTTAATATTTATTTATTAATAAACTGAGCATTTTTATTGTATTTAAAAAAAATTACAATTGCGTCCATTACCAGCACGGGTAGGGCGAGTGCGCAAACGTCTAAACCTCGAGTTGGCGCGCTCTCAGCGGTGTCTTCCGCACGCGTGGAGCCGAGGCCAGGGCAAGCCTGTGTGTGTGTGTGGTAGGAAATAGTGATGGGCGATTGCGAGATGTACCATTCGGAACGTTTCGATTGTTTTATCCATTCGAAATGTTTTCGAATAGCTATTCTGCATTCGAATTATTTGTGCATTCGAAATGGCCAAAGACAATAAGTATTTAATTTCCTATGCATCGTTATGAGAAACCAACAAAAATAATGGATATCTCTTCAATATACATACATTTACTGCACAAATAAACTAGAGTCAAAGTTTACAAATAAAAATATTGCCGTAAAATACTGTGATGGATCAGAATAAATAGATTTTATTAACTTAAAAGCAGCGTTCGCAAAACGAATGGATTATTTCGAATGAATTCATTCGAATGCATCATTGGAAGCACTCGAAACGGAACTTTTCGAAAATGAAATTCATTCGAAACCCAACCATTCGAAAACCGGAACATCTCGCAATCGCCCATCACTAGTAGGAAACGGGTGCAACGATGAGAGATGAGAGCGGGAGAGCGGGCCAGCGGGGTGTGGGGAGGGGGGGTTTGGGGGAGGGAGCGCGGCAGCGCAGTCTGGTGCGCCCGAACAGAACTACGTCGGCCCGCCATTGCCCGAACAGTCTGCGTTGCCGGTAAGAATGAACTATCTACTCCTGGGGTATTTTTTATCTATGACTTTATTCAGATAGCGCTGCTGTTCCCTTACCACCGAGTTAACATGGGAGTGCCATCTCTTTACGAAGTTCATTATTACACTATGGCCGGTATTCGAGAAAGCCCTTTGAAAGGTGTCTTCTACTGGGTTGTCAAAACCATCAAATTAAGTTTTAAACCCATTTTGGTTTGATTTGATGTCAGTCGATAATTCAAACCACAACTGTTGGAACTTTGTTGTACTAAATTTAATGTAGTGATGGACGCTGACCAAGTTTTTTTTCAGCGTGACCTTGCGCTGACGCGGCCTGCAAATCTAAAAACTTTGAGCATTAAAATCTCCATTTAGAGCTTCGTTCTGACCTCCAAGCTAAAGTCAAAATCAAGTTCATAGTTTCTAATGATGTTTAAAGATGTTTAACTTTACGTTGATGAATTTACATTGAATATTTCAAATCTTACATTATAAATTTCAAAACAAAATTTAAAAAATTACGTCATCACAGCGTATACCCCCCCCCATGCACATCATCATTTTCATTCTGGACTCCTACCCCCTACTTTCAGATAACGTCATTTATGGAGGGCCCTTGAGATGCTAGATAGCACTAGAGGATACTATACATCCATAAGATCATCCTCATAAGGGGCATTCCATAAATGACGTCACCTGAAAATAGCGGGTAGGGGTCCAGGTTGAATGTGGTTAGGATTATGTGCTTGAGGGGAGTTGACGTTGATATGACGTCATTTTTCAAATTTTAACTAATTTATATCGGATAATTTCACTAAATAAATAAATTCAATTAATTAATTTGATGTAAATTTGTTAAATCAAAGCTAATTAGCTTGGGAAATTCAGTATAGAATTTCATGTAGTCGTTATAATATACAATTTACATCATAATAGACAGAAACATCTGCATGTGCTTTACTCTTGGCTGGAAAGTTACTCTTTGCTGATAACTTCACGGTAAATTTACCGTGCAGTGCCCTTGGAAATGGAAATAACGGAAGTAAACTAAAACAATCAACTGATTGCAGCAAATCGATGTTTAATGCGTGTTTTAGTAGGTTACTTTACAGGAAAGTAGTGGCAGCACTACACCAGCGAGCACACTTCTGTGCTCGCTGCACTGCACACAGTAGCAAATGTTTGTTTATTGTAGACTAGGTTTGTAGGATTGAGAAACGTAATGGTCGTCTCCTCCCCTCCTCCTCCTCCTCCTCCTCCTCCTCCTCCTCCAGCTACATATATTTAATTCTCGTCTTATTTCCTTGGTCCTTATCATACCTCTTATTATGCATCCATTTACTCTTCTTAAAAATATCATTTCTGCTGCCTGAATCTTACTTTCTTGTGTTAGTGGTGACCCAAGACTCGCTACCATAAAGAATAGTAGGAGCTGCCACAACTTTGTAAAACTTCAAAACTGTAACTTCAAGCGAAACTTAATGGTTTATGCAAAAAATAAATTATAGGATTAAACATGTTTTTCAGCGTAGAATGATATGTAAAGTATCGCACGTCATTCGCCCGATAAGTCTTACCGTCATGCTCGTCCGGTGAAAGAGTACTTACCAGTCTAGTAGCGTAATATATTATTTCAACATACATTAGAATGGTCAAAACAATGTTTTTAGATTTAGGTCTACAGATTTGGTGATTTTCTGCCCCTTGCTCAAAAGTTTGATCTTGTGTTAAAAGGCTTCCCTGTTTCTAATCGTGAATTATTGTATAAAATAAATTAAAAAATGAATAAGACATAGTAATACTATTTTATTTTGTAAGCTATTACTTAAAAAAATATCATTTACTTGTCGTTACTGTTACAATTGAAGTAGGTACTGGACAATGCCGGTGTATCCAACATTGTGATTATGTAAAATGCCTTAAAATTGTATAAAATAAAACTTTATTTTATTTAAGAAATTTATTGAACATTGCTCTTAAAATGTAAACATTAGAATCTTTTGTTTTTGTTTTTACATATGACAGTTCACTTCTTTTAATAAACATGTGAATTGGAATTGACAGTTACTTAGGAGACAGAACATGCCGCCCACCTTGAAAGTATCACTTTCAAAAGAACAACAACAAAAATAACATAAAAAAGCTAGTTTACAATTACGTGTTGGAAACTGTCTTTGTTCAGTTCAAGGTCTCAAATGGCACTTCTCACCACCAAATTCCCCTCACTTTGGCGGACTTTGGGAGTCTGGAGTCAAGTCCGTAAAGCAGCATCTGAGGAGGGTTGTAGGAAACGCCAATCTTACATTCATGTTCTGTACGTCACTGTATTGAGTCTGTAAGTGAGAACAGGTTTTGTGGTGTCTTCTCTC
This sequence comes from Flexamia atlantica, assembly GCA_035578135.1. Lineage (NCBI taxonomy): Eukaryota > Metazoa > Arthropoda > Insecta > Hemiptera > Cicadellidae > Flexamia > Flexamia atlantica. Next base: position 14,123,750 of record JAQJVK010000012.1, on the reverse strand, counting down.
CAGAGGATTCGTAGCATGTCTCGCTGACTTGGATGAATCCATATTTGACGATACATCTTTTCTATGTCTGCTGTTAAAACATAAGTATGAACCCTGAATCGTAATAAAATTGAAAATATGTCATCTTGAAGAGCTGGACCAATCATTAATGTGTCATTTAGAGATATGCCTGTTGAAGTCTTTGCTGAAGCATCGAAAACAACCCTTAGTTTTGTTGTTGAACTTGACTCTTTGATAACTGGATGATGTGGTAAATAATACACAGGATTGTCACTGTCTGAATCATTTATTTCAATTTTTTCCATGTGTCCAAGTTCTTCGTATTCCTGCATAAATGACTTGTATTGTTGATACATTTCATTGTTTTGTTTGAAACGTTTTTCAACTTGGTGAAATCGTTTGGCTGCTAATTCTTTAGAATTGCCTAAAGAGCTTGGATCTTGTTTTAGAGGCATTTTGACAGTGTAACGTCCATCATTACCTCTCTGAACTGAGTTCTTATACATTTCTTCACAAAGTTTGTTTTCTGCTGTCATTATTGCCTTTCTTATTGGTTCTTCCTCAATTTTCCAAAATGCCTGAATATTTTTATCAAGTCTTTCCAGTGTGGTTAGATAGCAAGAAGTTCCAGCAGATGTCTTTTGAATTTCCACTTTACCTCCGACTATCCAGCCTAGTTTTGTGTTTTGAAATACTGGTGTGTTGTGATTTGTTATCCTTCCATCTTCCAGAAGGTCGAAGAAAAACTCTTGTCCCAGCAAAATATCTACCTCATTTGGCTTGCTGAAGGTAGGATCTGCCAGAATGATATTTTCGGGCATTTTCCATTGAGTTGTGTTGATTGCCTGTGTTGGAAGTAATCCTGTTATTTTAGGGAGTACCAAAAATGTTGCCTTGGCTCCATAATCAGAGTTCCTTGACTGAAATGATGCTTGTACCTTTTTCGTAGTTTTGGTTTTTCCTTCATTGATTCCTGTTACTAGTACATTTGAATATTCTTTCTTTAGTTTTAACTTTTTACAGAGATTCTCTGTCATGAAGTTAGATTGGCTTCCATTGTCTAGGAATGCTCTGCATGTGTATTTGATGCCATTTGGGCTTATAATATCCACCAATGCTGTAGATAATAAAACTTCTCCACCTTTAAATTCTGTACTTAAACTCGTCGTGGTTGTGCTTGAAGGTAATGTGACATTCTTACTTTCTTGCCTACTATTAAATGCAGATGTTTTCTTTGATTGTAACGATTTAAGCCTAGGGTCTGATGGAGTATAATGAAGTGCAGTATTGTGTTTTTTATTACAATGCCTACAACCCCTAGAATTACAATGTTCTACGCGATGTCCTGGTTTCAAACAATTAAAACAAAGCTTTGCGGCTGAAAGTTTGTTTAAACGTTCTTCATGAGACGCTTTAATAAGTTCAGTACATTGATACACAGGGTGTTTTCCATCGCATATGTGACATGTGGATTCTTTGACAGAGACGTATGTTTTTGTGTTTGATTTATGGGCATGAACCGAGTGTTTGTGTTGTTGAAATGACATTGAATTAGTGTTGACCCTGCTGTGATTGACATTTTCTAATATTTGACACCTCTTTTGTAGAAAATCTGTTAGTTCTTTTAATGTAGGGAGTTCATTTGGTTTTGTTGACAATTCCCAATCCTTATTTGTGGATGTGTCAAGTTTAGAAGTAATAAGGTGAACTATGAACGGATCATTTTCAGTTACCTGTACATGTAATCCTTATAATGCCCTGACATGAGTTAGTGTACAATTTATTAATTGTCTTAAGCTTGTTGGGTTGTCCCTTTGCACATGAGGAAGTTCGAAAAGTGATTTGACATGTTGTTGTACAATAAGCTTAGTGTTGTGAAATTGCTCCTTAAGTAAGCTTAAAGCTACATTGTAGTTAGAGGCTATTAGCTCTACATTCTTAATAACGTTTGCTGCATCACCTGTAAGTGTTGCCTTTAGATAATGTAACTTTTGAACGTCATTTAAACTTTCATTTTTGTCAATTAAGGCTGAAAATGAATCAAAAAAAGGCATCCATTCGTCATATTTCCCGGAAAAGCTTGGCAGATTAATTGTTGGTAATCGAACTGGAATGGATGAGTCTGAGAGCTGTGCACTATTATTTGAATTAGAAATAATATTAGTTACAACTTCCTTTTGTGGTGATGAACAAGTGTGTTGTTCGATAAATTCATTTATTTCTGCACAAAGCTCAAAAAATTGTTGCTCAAACTCCTCCCTTTCAGATTCATGATCCATTTCACAATCAATATCTTCAATATTAGATTGTACATGATCAAATTCTACCAAACATCCTTCTATATTCTTTAGTCTAAGTTGTAGTTCTTTCACATTTTGATTTCCTACACATTTTTCAAAGAAGTTTTTACATCTTGTTATCTTAGATTTAATTTTACCTCTTTGCTTTACCAACTGTTGTAATTCATTGTCCTTTGACATTGTTTTTATTGTTTAGTATAACTTTAAAGAAATATGCAATTGAATAATTATGATTAAATACCTTTTACTTTAGGTCGTGTTATAATCCGGCTCGAAGGACCATTAATGGACAATGCCGGTGTATCCAACATTGTGATTATGTAAAATGCCTTAAAATTGTATAAAATAAAACTTTATTTTATTTAAGAAATTTATTGAACATTGCTCTTAAAATGTAAACATTAGAATCTTTTGTTTTTGTTTTTACATATGACAGTTCACTTCTTTTAATAAACATGTGAATTGGAATTGACAGTTACTTAGGAGACAGAACAGGTACTTTAACATTTTTTCACCTAATATAAATAATTTCGTTTACGCAAAATTTAGGCATATTACGTTTAAATGGCAATATTCAAGAAAGAATTTGGAGGTGAGCGAAAGAGAGAATTTGGGGGAGAGGAAGTGCAGGCCCCTCCTCCCTCGTTGAGCAAAAGCGATGTTTCGGGCGGCTCTGAAATCTATCTGCTGACACGTGGAGCAAAAGAGACACATGCTGAACGCTTCCCCAAAGCAACAATGAGTGTTTTATGCCTACTGCAAGTTGCAGGCAACCGTTCATTTTTAGAGTACTTCAACTCTTAAGTGAGTTAGGTTCTTGAAATTTAGCACAATTTTTTTTTAGAGACGAGCCGAAGTCAAGCATGTTGTTCTTTTCATCTTGTTCTTAACGCCACTGTATCTGTATCGTAGCACAAATACATGTAGGCCCTATAACTTTATTGCTATCAAATACGAAAAACTCCTTGATCTACATAGGTAAAGAAAGATCAAATACAATTTAAACCACCCAAATAAGACAAAAATTCAAGCAAATGTCGCTATACCATAAAATTACTCATAAAAATTATTAAATTAAGTTCGAAAATTTAATTTTTTTTACATAATGTGAGATTAGTGGAGTTCCGATTTTTAAATTATTTGAATATAAACTATGTTGATCACTTTTCCCCTCTCACTTCAGAGAAATATTAATTTTTTACGTGTTTTTGCTCATTTCATTTACTAATCCAACCAAGGTGGAAATCTTCAGCGCACATTCGAAGATATTACTTGACAACGTGAGAGGCTTGGTTTTTCATTTGTTTCCCACTTTTCATAGGGGTATAGTGTTGTTTGTTTGTTTTATTGTATACTTCTTTTATGACATCTGCCGTCTCAGCAATACACCGGTAACTTAATGTCTCTCAAAGCAGACAGATTATAACGTTAACTGACCTTATGATATTTGTTTATGCCACTCACCACAGCGGATTTGGCCTTTTCTTTTAATTATTTCATAAGCCTGTGATAAAAATATCACTCATCACCAGAAGACAAGTCAGTCCCTTCAACTATATGTAGCTTTTTATTTTTATTATAGGCTTAAGCACAATTTTTAACTACGGTAAGCTTGTCCTTTTCTTGGCCGTTTTCTCCAAATCAAGGCAAAATGTGACTGTTATACCTTATGAGTAAACGAAAATTGTGAAAAATTGTTACCGTATTACTTTTCCAAATGACTCTATTATGAAAGCTCGTATTCGTTTTTCACCTCCAGTTTCAGTGGTTAATTAATTTTTAAGAAAGAGTCATTAATTCCAAGAGGTTTCATTTATCATACCTTGTATACGTAATTGTAGCAATTGCACTTCAACAATCAATTATCTTTCATTTTCACTTCAACTTTCAACTTCAACTTCAACTTTCAACTTTTTCCTTTTTCTTCACTTTCACTTTTTTCACTTTCACTTTTAATTCTTTTCACTTCAATTATCTTTCTGCAACAGCAGAAATATTACTTATGGACAACAAAGTTAGATACCTGATGTTTAATTGATTGACAAATTACAAAATATTTTTTTCATTATGTCTTGCAATAAAGAATTCAATTCTTGCAGTTTATTTTAAATAAACTAATCACTTCCTCTTAAATGTATTACACGATCGTGATAATTTATTTTGTACATAATTATTCCTCTATTTTTCTGAGACACCGCTTGTTATTTTATATTAAACTAGAAAGGCTATTTCCGAACATGTCTTCTGTTGTTTACACTGTGATTCTGATCTACAATAACCACCATAAGCATTAATTAGATGATAATCTAATTTACCCGGTCACGTGAAATTGTTTATTACAAGATCAGACAGTCCGACCTTTTCCAATAAACAAAACATCTTCATTAACTCACTGTGTGAATTCTCTAAGGAACACACCTAATGTATTATCCATTGTAAATCTCAAGCAAAACAACGTTATACAAAAATTATGTCGACAATCGAATGCCACTAAAAACCTCATTTTTAATAAATTCGGGACTTGTTTTATGATTTGCTTTTTTTAAATAATTGCCTTACTAAGGTCTATTTCATAAGATATTTTTTTAATTCAGTTATAAGGATACAATTGAAACCGTTTGTGGACCAGTCGACGGGCGAGTTAGACGGGCGGGTCAAGCAGGAGAGTCGATAACTTTGGGACTTGTTTTATATTTTTGCTTTTTTTTAAATAACTAGCTGATAACCGCGGCTTCGCCCGGGAGATTATTTTATTCTTGACATAGTCTCGTTGTTTCTTAGTGCTACATTCTATCAGTAACCATACTAGCTATTCCTAAAGGTAACCATAGTAACTATTCAAAGCACTCCCAAAATCCTTGACATGGGTCCCTTTCGGACGATCCTGAGCCTAAGTCCTTAAATATATCAAAACCAAACCACCAGAGTGCACATCATGAGATTTCATGTTGACACCAAGATTAAGTTTCTAAGACATGTAGTTTTGGCTGTAGCCCGAAATATACCAACACACAACTCTCTTTTTATATATTAGATACATTAGATACATTAGATACATTATTGATATTGATTGCCTTTCTAAATTATCATAAGCTATATTTTTAAAATTTATTTTTAATGACGCAATTAAAACCGTTTGTAGACGAGTCGACGGGTGAGTCAAGCTGCCGAGGTAGCGGTCAAGTTGGTTATTTTTATTATCCGCCAAACCGATTAGAATTATGGGGACTCGCCGATCTCAACCCGTGTAAAACCGCCTACTTACAAAATATGTAATTTTTTACTCAGGGACAGTAATAAAACGAATACGGTTAACCAAGAAATAATTTAACAGTAATGCTCTGATCATGCTATGCGACTTTACGTGAAAATGCAGCAGATATTCTATGATCATAAACTCATTTAGTAGTTGGAAATAAACCATGGTTAATTTAGGGCTCGTAAACAAGTCAAAATTTGACTGGATAGCCGAGTGAATAAAGCGCTCACCTTAACCTGGGGTCACCGCTTCGATTCCTGGCCTGAAACTGAGCCCAGTTGCCATCTGCCATTGGGCTATGAATTAATGATGCTATCTAACATAAGGTCGCTATGTGTAAAAAATGCCACTTGCATAGCATCACATAAAATAAAATACCCCCGTTGCAGCAGACCTGCATACTCAGCGAATTTCAAATGCAAAAGAACATATTTCAATCCAACATAGCGAGATTTGACATGGTTTTGTAATCTCCATAAGAATAACATGGGGAATGAGTATGCACATAGGTTTGCTGCAACAGGTATGTTAAAACTGGTTAGTTTTTTAATTCATTATTTAGTATATCTTAACTAGTAGAAGCCATATACCAAGTTTTATTATGATATGTTTAAAAATAAGGCAGATATAGAATTTTTTTATTTCCCATAAGGATAACATGGGGAATGATTATGCAGGTTTGCTGCCACAAAAATGGAAATTTTGGGGATTTTAGACTAAAATACATTAGATCTCATCTAGATGAAGCCACAAACCAAGTTTAATTAAGATATGTTGAGAAATGAGCGAGATATAGAATTTTACTTATTCCCCATAAGGTTAACATTGGGACAACGTACTGTGTTTACCACTTTCAATATCTCGGTAACCAATGGACATAGAGCAGTGATTAAAGATACTAAATTGTTTGTTTTTTTTAACTGAATTCAATGGTGCCAACAAAAATTTGATTAATTTTATTTTTCTATGTAAAAACCCCCAAAAAACCCATTTTTGGGGGGTTTATCCATAGCCGCCTCTAACGTTAGAGGCGGCTATGGTTTATCCCCCCTTACCCCCCTTCCGATGGTCCGATCGGGCTGGTTTACGAACTTGTCCAATCGATTACCACTTTACATGTCTGTACCAAATTTCATTAAGATCGGACCACATTTACGGCCGCTATCGTGCTCACAGACACACACACACACACACACACACACACACACACACACACACACACATATATATATATATATATATATATATATATATAAGTTCGAACGAATGGTGTTTTTGCTTCTGGTGGCCCCAAAACGAAAAGTTATCATGGTCTCGGGCTTAGGTCTTACCATGAGACCTACGGTAATAGCTTCTTCCCTATAGGGGAAATTCGCTAAAAACCCTTAAATTAAACTTAGGAAGATCACTGCAACATTTCTGCATAGTTTCAAACCAAATGCTGCAGGAATGAATATACTTTAGAAAGCAATATTCCGGTAGTTCCCCTCCTCCAACCAGAGCTCGTAAATTCACGCTGACACCGTTGACAGGATTGCGGCGCGGCGCTTCCAGGGTCACCCTAGAAATCAAAGGCTTTTGAAAGCGAAGGCCGTATGCAAACCGTTACCAACGTGTCAGAATGAAAGCCTTTTAAAGGGTGGTCAAGGTTGCTAGGCAAGTCCCAGAACAAGGGTGAACAAACTGGAGTAAAAGAACGTTTAAATAATTGGTTTCGCATGGTGTTGGGGTACATATATTCGCAAAAGGTTCGCTCACTTCATTCGAAAAAATATCAGGAATGTAACTCTCAAAAGATAATTTTGTGTTAATCATTTAAGCTATGTAATGAAAACATCAAAAATCCTTTTGTGAATTAAAAATTTTGCTTTCACAAAGATTGCTTGTTTTGGAGAATATAGGATTGGATATACCAGTTGGCTCTATATTAATATTTTTAATTAGAGGAAAGAATAATGTCATTGCATTAGCATTACTTTCAAATACCATCACCTATTTCACTTTCGTAATATCAGAAATAGCAGGAGATAAATCTTATTAACACCTGTTACAACAAAGAAGTCACGTTGAAACTGTACATATTATAACCTCACGGTGGTAAAAAAAATCATGTTATCTCTAGAAATCGTTTTAATTTACCTACATTCATCTTATGATTTTTACTCATGTAAGAACGGAATCACATTGTCAATGCACATGGAATCTTTCCGTGAAAAAAATCCCAAACCATTTCTAGAAAAGGTCCAAATTCACATATTTAGGTTATAAACAAAAAAACAAATATTTAAAACACCCTAATAAGGAAACTGGGACAGTTCTCCAGTGGAGCAGAAATTTTCAAGAAACGGTTTTACACAACATAACAGTGTCTTATACCTCCCGTCTGTCGTGGGTCTAGGTGGTAAATCATGATACTGTTATAATTGCGACTATTTGTTTGTTTACGACTGGGAGAGGCGGACAGATGCGGTTCGCCGAATTTCAGAAAGGAAGCGGAATATTCAGAGACCTGGCTTTGTAAAATAGGGTTGAAAATGGAGACCGAGCGGTCTCTCGCCGCCTGACAAAAAATGTCAGCGGGCCCTGGCTCGGGGAACTTGGGGATGGTTACAGAAATATCTGCATGGACTTGAAGATATACTTTTATGTCGAATTATTTTATTGCCTACTTACGCCGCCGTCTTTTAGAGGATAGTAACTAATAAATCGTTTAAAATACAATTCCCCTCACTTGCTATGTTTAGTCGATTTTCATTCCTTGTAATGCGTGCGTAAAATAATAATTTGACTCCCAGCGGGAGTAAGGAAATTGTTTTGCCTCCCGGCGGGATAACATTGAAATCAATAATAAAATTTGAGCGCCTTCAAATTTCCACGTACACATGTACGTATGTTGCAGCTCATCGAATGCAGGCGCTAACAGCTGATTAAGTGGAAGGAATAATCAAATAATAATAAATTTAACAACAATCAGCATTGAGAGCGTCTAAGAATTAATTATTAAGCACGCAAGAACGTTGCAACAATCAGCTAATCGCTGGTGCATTCATGGTTGCAGCTATCCGGATGCAGGCACTAATAGCAGAACGAAACAAAATGGACAATTAATTGTTTTACTTACTAAGTTAATAAAATAATTGTTTATAATCAGGATTTAAAAAGCCCGACCTGTTAATGTTATTGCAGGTGAAGGAAAAATGTTGTGAGTCTTTAGAGAAAAAAACACATTGTCTCCCTCTTGAAGATTGTCTCCCTCGACAAGCTCGGGCGCCAACATTTTCACTCGTGAAACAATGGGGTATTTTACTCAATCAACACACAAATAGCTATTGTTTCATTGACTTTATATATGAAAAGAAACTAATTTAAAGCATAAAAATGATTTTACACTAAGAAAATGTTTGGCATACATTCATTAATAAACATTCAAAAATTAAATCAAATTTACATTCATTAAATTATACTATAGCTTTCAGAAAATCAATTTACAATACAATTTACATTGTTTTAAATCACAACAAATATGCAATATTTATGTCTAATTTTCTTATGAGTTCGATTAAGATTCAGATTGATGAGTGTTATTGTGTGGAAAAATCTAATTTTTATAACACTAACTTTTTGACCCCCAGAATCTGCATTGTTGATCCGTTTAATAATGTAGCCCAACTGTTACAAAATACTGTATACAGTTACAAGAGCAATTACACGAAAACATTATTCTAAAATTATTATTTTGCGTTATCAAAACAAGTTCGAGGCTCACGCGAGATTTTTATGCGAGTATACGGTAAAACATAACGGGCGTGTGACTTACGATACTTTACATCATACTAATAAAGAACATACCTCTAATCATAACGTAAACCTTGCATAAACTACTTCGTTTCTCGATCCTTTAAACTTAGCCTATAGTAAAAAAATTAAAATTTGCTACTGCAGTCAGTGCTGACACTACATTCCTCTGAAGTAACCAATAAAAATACATTAAACATACGTTTGCTGCAATCAGCTGATTGTTTTGATTGTTTACTCCCGTTATTGCCGTCTCCTAGTGCACGGTAAATTTACTGTACAATGTACGGCAAACCCAATGGTTAAGGAGATATAATCAGTTAAAGTTTGATTTTTCCCCATTTGAAATGCATTGTGTCCATTTTAACTATGTCATCCCATGCAACCCGAATGGAGTAAAAAACTATTCAAAACTGCTCATTTCAATGAGTGAATTTTGACTAAAAACTATTTCTATAATTAAATCCAAACTAAAATCACATTTTAAAGCACTTTTGATCTTTGGTACTTTTTAATTAACCCAACCGTTACCGATATACCGAGTACCGACAATAACGCAATGCATTTCTTATGGGAAAAACAATTATATCTCCTTAACCATTGGGTTTCAGAAAAATGTCAAAGGGTAAAAAGTTCTTAAAATTAAGCGTAGAATCCAAATACGCCATGAAATACAGAGTGTTTAATAAGAAAAATCAAAGTTGTCCACCATATTGGAAAATGGCGGCCATTTAGAAGAAAATGGAATTCATATTTTGAAATGTCTTAAAAAAGTAGGTGAAGTCCTCCATTTAAAGTTTTCTCTAAATCCAATAGCTTCTGAAATACCAATGGTGGCACAGTTAAATTGGACTCCTTGTATTTCGTTATGTAGTGTGGTGAAAAAGAGCGTTCGCACCTCGATCAGAAGGGTTTTGCAGTTCTCGATCGTTTCAAATTCTCGACTTCGTATCGAATTTGAAATACGATCTCGAGCTTGCAAAACCTCATTTTCGGCCCTTGAAGCGATATATACTATTAAATTCTGTCTAGATTGTAGACTTATGTAAGGTTCAGAGGAGGTGAAACAAGACAGCACAAGATTTCCTTAATCCCTCTAAAGATGTGTCCAGTTTCCAAAATCCTTTGCGAGAAGGGTAAAACTGGAAGTTCCCAGGTCTAGCCAGGTAGTCCGCCCTTTCAACACATTGCGTCAACAAAAAACATCCGTGTGAACTGGCGATTTGGTAAACAAGCCAGGATGGTTTTGCAGAAGGGCAATATTGCAAAAACTGGAAAAGGTTTGGCGAAACTACACATATCTTTGTTTTATGAAAAATAAATTGATAAACGAGATGGATGTTACAGAATAAAAAAAGTACCAGAGATCATCCGGTGGTCGAAGATTCGACCAAACTAACATTGAACATTAAACCCATTGAGTTGACTATTTTTATAAACATCGCTTTGCTCACACCATTGTGTTTTGTTATAAGTTCCACACAGTGCACCCATTAAGGTAAACACAGTGCACCGTTCTATTGTAAAAAAACGGCAAAAATTTAATTGGTTAACAACGAACAGGATGAATATAAAAATGATTTGAACACCCCTCAAAATTTGGCTCATTAACTTTACCTAACCTTAGAGGCATATTGATAGCATGGTTCAGGCTTTGATTTAGACATTTGTTTATGGTTGACAATTTTTTATTTATTTTTATGAAAGGCATGTAGTTAGCCATTCAGGCAGTGGTTCAAATATATAAATATTTAAGAGAATGTTACGTCGGATGGTTGAACCTCAACTCGATGTATTTTTTCCATTTTCTAATCACAAACATTTTTTAAATATACCATCTTGAGCCTTGATTTTCTTTTTATACATGCATCTTAAACATATTTTGACATATTATGTTCTATATGTTGTTACTAAATGTTTTCATCACTAACGAACACTATTTAAATTATTAAACAAGTTTATTAATATGTAAGAGGCCCTTGTTGCCAAAAAATTAGAATTTGTTAATGAAACTAAATGATTCTTAAATTTTATTTAAATCGAGATAATCCAAATCACACAAAAAATGTTCACAATGGAAAACAAGAATCTATATACTGATACGCAAGGGGGTTTTTCCACAGTCAACCCTCAATAGCGTCTGGACGGATTTTAACGTTTGAGATGTCAAATTAAAGGGATATTTATGTAGATTTGTCATTATGTCTCAGGAGTTTAACAAAGGGCGTTACCAGAGTAAAGAAAACGGCTGAACTTTCGAATTGATGGTGCTATCCATCGACATTTATTTGATCAAACTCAGTTCACTTTATTTACAACTGAACATATAATGGTAATGCTTTGAAATAATTCTACACAGGTAAACAGGATCGCAGTGTTTGCAAGCGAAGCTGCAACCGAGAAATTTAGTGATGGTTAAAGGTGTTCATACCTTAATGGGTGCATATAAACCTTTCAACAACATTTTACATGTGATATATTAAAGGAGTTATTCAAGAGCATTGTATCATGTCTCTACAATACCATCGATGTAAATATTGATGTTCTCTACTTAGCATCATTTAAAATGCCGGTTATTGTTATATTTCAGATCTCAACATGTCATAAATTAAATAGTTTTATAAAGCAAATAAGATATAAAGATTTTATTTTAAGCAATATATAAATTTAAGAGGGTGAGACAAAAAAACTAAGGAAATTCAAATTTTATATGAAGTAACTACATCAGGAAAATATGCCTGCCAATTTGCCTCCAATTTGCTGTTGTTAATTGCATTACAGGTTTGGAAAGTAATACTTACGTCTTCATTTCTCTTGAATTTCAAATTGTATTTATAAAGTGTATTCATACAATTTATAAATTGTATTTATAAAGTGTTTGGGCTGTATAAAAATGGCTTTTAAATTTGCAAATGGCCATCCATTTGAAATAATAAAGAGTTAAAGCTCGAGAGTCCATATTTTCACAGATCTTAGACTTGAAAGGCTACGTACGAAGGCCGATGTTGATAAAACACTTGGTTCAAAAGTAATACTAATTCATATAAAAATTACATGCAGACTGACAGACAAAAAATAATTCGAAAAAGGGAACAAGCTATGTCACATTTTCCCCTTATATTATACATTATAATTGTAAGTAGTACAAAAGTAATAGGAAAAATGTTTAATATGCAATTATGCATGCAATTGCATGTTTTTAAAATCCCTGAGCTATACAGTAAGAAACTTATACGACATTTGATCCTTTATTTCAAACATATATTTCATACTTCTGTACTATTGTTATGCATTAAATCTATCTATATTATCAAAAGAATTTCTGGGAGTTTTGTGCAGAGCAAATCGACCCCAAGAAATTCATTTTTCTACTCATATTTGGTATCAATTTAAAGCTGTTACTCTCTAGATGTGCCTTTTGCGGGTTTGGAAAATGTCCCTCAAAAAGCCTTCATTGAGTTGACTTTTGAAATTCCAGCGAAAGTGCTACTATCTGTGTTAGAACCTGTGAACTATTTCCAATCAACATTTGTTTGTAACAAAACAGATGATCAAGATATGAATTATTTCCAGAGACATACCACAGAGTGCAGGGCTAGCAAAAGTCAGTTATCATTCATCCTCATTATAATTTTGATTTTTTAAAATATTGAGTTTTTTTAAGACAACTGAAAATAAGGAAGTGCATTTGCCCTGTTTAAACTAAGACCAACAATCTGTAATCATCTCAATTTACCGTTTTTTTCTTAAAAAGGAAACTTAAAAAGGAACATGAGTAACTTAGCAGGTGCTCTGGAGATGGGATTTTCTAACAAACTATTGACAGTGAATACTCATTGATACATGTTTCAACACATTGATGCATGTCTCAACGTTTAGAGTTTTAAAATATCAATATTAGTTGAATGTTATTTAAAAACTTCAAGATTTAAAAATTAAAAACCTGTATTTCGTAAATGTACTTGGGATTTGGAGGATATTGAAGTGTTAACCAGCGAGGACTGACTTAACTGTCTAAAAGACCAGATTAGCAGTTTTTTCGATAAAAATTATACTTTTTGGGTGTCAGCAGGGCTGGCTGTCACTATACCTCTCGTATGACTTTCTAGGAACATCATGACTCACTTCCCGTTATTCTCTAACCCTTACAGTCAGTTCAATGAAAATTTCTTTAGAGGTCTGGTGTTTTTGACCGTGTGTCACGTAAGGCTTCATGTTACATATAGGTCTAAATATTTTTCGTGCACATATTTCTTACATAAAATATTGAAAACACTAATTTACAATACTTTTGTGGAGTTTTTGTCAGTATAAACACATTGTTTTACAACATACGGACGTTTTAAGGCAATAACAATAATTATTGAAATACCTACTGCAAGTCAAAATATATTTTTTAATAGGCCTATTATATAAATATTTTGTATTAACAAATATTCTAAATAAAGTAGTCACAAAAGTAATGTAAAAGACTTCAGTGGAGTTTTTGTGCCAATAAACTCATAATTTTTCAATATACTAACTTTTATATATAACCTGGTCTAAAAGACCGTGAGTCAGTCTTCGCGTTTTCAAATCTAAGTCAGTTCTGCCGGGTTAATGGTTAGACTATCCAATTTACTAGACTTTGAAATGTACCAATAACAATATGCTTATTTAATGAAGGTATTTCATATAATATAAAGCTATGTTATTTTTATTTATGTAGGTAAATATTTGCAAAACATGATGCGAAACAATAAAGTGGGTCAATTTGAAAATTTAATTTCTTGGTCGTGATAAGCGTTGTATAATTTGTTTTTACGGTGAATGCCTATTTTGTAAATACTATTTAGATATTAGTTCATCAATAGATCAGTGGTTTGCCCATCTTCTTACAGTTTGTTGTTAAGACCTAACAAAGATGAATGCAAGAAACGGACGCGAAGATGTAGAATTAACATGAAGCTTTAATACTTTTAAAAACAAAACTCTAAATCTGAGACATGCGCCAAGCAATGAAGATCAATGTAAACTAGCCCCCATTTTATGCAAAATTAATATTGTAACATTGTCAAAATTTTAAAGAGTAGAACGTATTCATAGACACTTTTAAAGCAGATGAAATAAATGAACTTCTCAAATTCTGCAAGGAATTTCTGACCCATATTGAAGCTTCAAGACTAAAGTAATAAGTTATTTTTAAGAGCTTGCCCCTAGGTTCAATTACTGGTAACTTTATTCCAGTGCTATGACACCAAAAATGAGTCTATAAAAAAATTTACAAAAATCCACACACCCTCATCGAAAGGTATTTTACGCTGCAAAACGCCATACATAACCAACATGAAACTGAAGCCAAATTACTAAGTTATTTTTCAGTCATGAAGTGACGCGGGCTGCTAGTAAATATTACCTGAATAAAATAGTGTTAAGAGACTGCAATTGTGATAAGCCAAACACCAGACAAGAAATAAGCTTTACTGGTCAACCAAGTGTTTAAGCCAGGAGTACAGAGGGCACCATCCCTCACTTCATCTTCCAAGCTCTGATAGGTAAGTCTTTTGTGTTCTGGGTTCAACTATTTTCCCAAAAAAGTATAATAACTATATTTTTTTAATAGAGTGCATATATCAATTTAATATCTATTTGTTAAGTCATATATGCAATCGATCAATTAATATTGAAATAGATTAACAATTAAATAACATGTTCTCCGATTAATGCAAATTCATACAATTCCATCATTTTTTGTGAATCTAAACAGTACACACTGAACTCTTTTTACTGCATTTTTTACCCTTGTGGACTATTAGACTAATTCGCTAAAGAATTTCTTGTGTACAGCAAAACTCCCTTATTTATGAACCAATTTTGATGATTGAGGAGTCAAATTAAACGGAATTTTCTGTAGAGGTCATGGAATAATTTTTTGTAATCCTAAGTTCAGTGTGCTTTGCCCCACTGGCCTTTAAAGTTCCCATGTATTTTAAATGGAAGAATACTTTACCAAACATATGGTTTACATAAATTATTTTTATTTGAGTTAGCTTTCTTGAGAACAAACGTTAGGTCTACCTTCTGTCACTTTGATATTTATTTACATTTTTTTGTTATTTTTTTATTTTACAACAACTTCTTTATGAAAACATTCATATCTTGGTGGATTATTAATATTAAAATATAAGATACAAATAAGATTTATATCTGTTATAGAAAACAAATCTTTTGTAGAGAATCAGTCACATAAAATAATTTTTAAAAGTGGGTGTAAAAAACGTAATCAAGTAAACCAATATATTTCATTTCACCAATAACAAACAAATATATTCACTTCAAACTGCCTACATCCAAAAGAAATTCCTGATCAGTTCTTTAAAGACGGAGACAAACGAATAAGAAGTTCTATTTAAAAAAGTGTTTCAACTTCCAAGTGGTACTTCAAGAAGGGTTTATTTACACTCCAACAAGAAATATGAAGGATTAGGTATAAGGAGGATAGCTTGGGAGATATGATTACTGGTTCGCTTAAAAGGGAAATATACTATATGAAAGAAGTAATTAGTTATCCATAACCAATTATTGAAGTTTGAAGGAGACTGAGTTGTAACTATGGGCCTCCCAGCAACAAAAAGGGAAAACAATATTTTTATATAAAAGCAAGTCCTAAATGCCAAGTGTTGAAGAAGTATGGACTAAATCCAGGGAATGGCAGGATTGCCTGAAGACGACCTGTAATGGTGAAGGTTACCAGAGGCCCTAATAAAATTGTTGCAGATATTAGAATGCGTATGTGAACAAATTAAAGAATGAAAACTGTGAACCATATGAATAAGATGCATTTTGGATGTTGGGAGTTCAAGGAAAAATTGATGATAAAGCGAAAATAAAAAGGAACAAATAAAGGCTTAATACGAGTAGTTAATCTCACATTCAGGTTCGAGACCACTTCTACACAGCCCGAAGAAATTCACACTTGGAAAATGTATAAACAACAACTATGTTGTACTTCAATCAGCGACTACATAGTAGAAATGTACCATGTACTATGTGGTCGATGACTTCAATGGAGAGCAAATATTGACTTACTTAATTTTAGCCCAAAAAAAACTTTAACAATAATTATATTCCTTTTAGAAAAAATATAAAATTCCTGAGACAACAGGCAAAACTTCAAAATATTAGAAATCATCAGAAAAAATATGAAAATTATAGAGAAAACCAAACTAAAATCATAATAACGCTAAGATAACGTAAACTTATAAGGATTAAACTAATAATGATATCCAGTTTTTTGCAAGCTATATGATATATGCCTGCTCAAAGTTTACAACATTTTTTCTCATCATTTAAATAGTTAATTTTATTAACTGGAAACGAATAGTCCGAGGTATATCGAAGGATAGGTACTCGGGAAAGGGAAAAGAGGGTGGGGAAGGCATATATCATAAGCTTGCAAAAAATTGGATATCATCATTAGTTTAATTCTTTAAGGGAAAGAATCATGCACTTGTAGAATCTGATCTGGACCAATCCTGGCCAAATAAAACATTTTATCCTTTGTAAACAATCTAAAACATTAGGAATGACAATTTATGTCAGTATTGAAATGAAGTGACCAACAATTTTTTAAAGAAGAAATAATAGGCCTTATGGTTTTATACTCAACATGGATGAGAGGGCAAAGAAACAAAAAACAATTGGATTGTGTAAAGTAATTTAATACTGGACTTATTTAATTCTCAAAGAAATTTATTCTACAAAATATTTAGTCTAATTTTTTGTATCATTCTGAGAAAATAATATGTTTGTCCATTGGTCTAAATTCTTATAAAAAATTTGTAAAACATCAACATATTTGCAATAGGTACAGTTATCTTACAGAATCTGAACTAGGAATTGTTTCTTATTTATGGATTAATTATTCAGTCTGTATTACAAGAACCTGTTTCTTCATGTTGGTTTTTGCTTCTGTAATTGATGCAACTTCTCCAGAAGTATAAAAGAACATAATGGCTCCTAAACTCCTGGCCTACCTGGACGAATAGTGCATCAAGATCCGCAACTCTTTACGAAGAAAAAAATCAATATTTTAGACCACTAATGAAAGCCTTTATCAAGTCTGGAGTCATTCTCCGCTCTGCTTCGGCAAAGGTTCCCAATTATGGACTGAAAGATTGGACTTTTTTCTTTTGCAAGTGTTACAAATCTTTAAGGCCTCCTCAACTCCAGGTAAGCCCCTTGCTCTACTGTTAACGTTTTGTTCATAGTCAGAAAATTGTGTTGTGTGATAAGGTTGGTAAAAAGCAAATTGAAGCATTTTTGCCTAAAAATTTAATCGCTGATTATTTTATAAGCAGTATCAAGTCTTTTTGAAACTAAGCATGCAAGAGCATCTTGGCTTTAATCGGTGAAAATTATTTTTCTAGTTGAATATTGCCTTGCTGTGTTTTTACTTCCACGTTGTCTTCGGTAGTTGACTGTGGTCAAACTCTTTTCCTTTCAATACACCATCTTCAACATATGCCCATGTGTTTCTAGGTAGCTTCACCTCAAACTTGTTCCCCTTAACATTGATGTTATCTATGTCATGACAAGAATCCATGTACATGTATGCCAAGTCAGTTTTATGACCAAAAACGTGATCTGAGGTCTTGCGTAGAATAGATACATACTGAACAAGCTTCAAGTAATCAAGATATTCTAAGTAATAGTAATGGTGTATGAATAGAGTTAAACATTCCAATTCATAACCTGGAGTGTGCCACGATTTCCTTTGCAGAGTATTCAATAAACTGAGGCCTCTTTTCGGTTTTTCTGTAGTAATATCTAACACTGAAAAAATAACATCTGTTAATTAGTTTTAACAACATAAACAATCTATCTTCTTCTTCTATATATTAATACGCAAGCGGTTTTCTTTTCACAGTCCAACCGCAGTAACGGCTGGACGGATTTTAACGTTAGAGGTGTCAAATGAAAGGGGTTTTTATGTAGATTTGCCATCAAGTCTCAGAATTTAAAAAAAGGGCGTCACTAGAGTACAGTAAAGGGCTGAAGTTTCGGAACAGTGGCGCTATTCATGGACATTGAAGCAAGCTCAGTTTACTTTGTTTACAAACTTAACATATGGCCAAGCACTGAAATAAACCACAGACTGCAGCAATTATAATTAATTTTTCGAAAAGAACAGTTTCAAGGCGACATAGTGTCACCTTGGCAGTTTTATATTTACAGCTGTTTGCCTTTGTTTTCAACAGTTTTCTTTTTTAAACAATTTATTATATAATTTAGGTTATCTGTCGATAGTTGTGGTTGATTCCGTGCGTCGTGTATAAACTCATCACCACTCACTGCGTTTGACGGAACCAGTGAGTGGTGATAATTTAGGTTATGTTATGAAGTTTTTAAAGCTCTTTAAACATTGCAGTTACCAGTTTTACAATGTAGTTTACGATATCTCATAGTGTTTTTTGAAGTTATGGCGCAACCTGAGAAAATCTATTTTTGGATTTGGTGCATTTATAATTCCACCGATAAGAAGAAGACGAACATTGAGTATTGACTGGTCGGAGGAGTCGGAAAAAACACGAACGCAACCGCTGGCATCACCCTCCCGATGTAACATTTGATGCTCCTTCCAACCTCAGACCAATGAACTGAAAATTTTTTCATTGCGGTGGGTTGCATTTCAAGAATGAAAAGACTGGTAGAGATAATGCGTCAAAGGAAAGGTTTCCTATAAAGACAGGCGTTCCCTGTAATCTCTGTTTTGGCGATAATTATCAATAAGGTCCAGCGGCAATCACTAAACATTACGTGCCAGTGTTTGCTCTCGGTCAGCTACATGTTGCTGTAAGCAGAGTTTTATCTTTTTCCGCTGTTAAAATATACATTTCAGAAAAAAGAGGACGTGGGAAAATGAAGGTGTTCCCAATCGTGTTCACCGTTAACTCCTGCGGTAGATAAAACTTGAAAAGTTTCAGTGGTTAAGCTATAATTTTGTTAATGAATTTAGCCCTTTGATTAAACTTTAAAGTATATAAGTAGGCTGATTATTCTTCATTCTTTTACTATTTGATTTTTGCTCGATTTCGAGCTACGTGTTATCATTGAATATTAGTTATCTAGTATTATTAATTCTGTAAGCGATTTTTTAAAATCAAAATTGTGAGAGTTTGCCAGCTCGCAGGATGACAGGAGATGGCTCAAATGAAAGGTCTCGGCCTCAGGGGGTCGGGAAAAATAGCAGATTATGTCCAAATATACCAGAAAATGAGAAACAATATCTTCCATTTAAAATGCATTGGGATTGAAAAGATTGAAAAACGTCTGCTTTGTTTACATTAAACATGTAGTGCTAATGCAAGGCGACACTAAAAAAACAGGATTACTCCTTTCCGTAAAGGAGTAGTAAGCGACTGACTCTATCCCACATACCTACTATACCTACTGATTCTTTACCTACATACCTACTATACCTACTGACTCTATACCTACATTTGACCTAACGCACAACAGCAAAACAAAAAACTTAAAGGTTTTTCTGTTTCTTTTAGATATATTGTGAGGTTAGAACATAGCAATGAAACCAATAAAAGGTCTAAACGATTAATTTTTTCAATGTAATTTATAATTTTAGGTTGTAAATTAAAAGTGGCTCTGCTATAGCAGTTGGACTCATTATGTTATTTGGGAGAAAGACTGAAATTACACTGAAGGAATATAGGGAAGAAAAACAGAAGGTATGCAAGTGCATTGAATCCTCGATGCTAATATTTTCTTGGATTATACTTCATCTGCAAATCATAGGGATTCTAGTTTTTAAGGTAACAAAAATTTAAATTAAATTAATTATACAGATAATGGCCCTTTTTTTCTCTCCAATTCTCATGTCTATATTTTCAAATTTTATGGATAATTATTGATTTTTTTCTTTATTTATATTTCCCGGGGCAGGTACACCCACCTGCCCCCTCTTCCCCAGAATTCTACACCTGATGTTTTATAATTGTTCAGATTTGATTAAGATTTTAAATATGTAAACACAGTTATATAAAGATTAAAAACGTATTGTTTTTTTTTATCAAACAGTCAATCTGATTACAAAAATACATTTTGAAACCTATAAGGTTTTTTTCAACTCATGATTCTCTTGAAACCTGAAAATAAATTTTTGTGGGAATATTTGTTGTTAATAATGACATATATTGATCTCGCCAAGCTTTGAAACTTACTAAATTTCCTGGAGAAAATTTAGATTTTTTCATCAAATTGTTAATGGAAAGACTTGTTAATGTAAAGAAAGTAGTTTACTTACCCTTAGACTCACAAACAACCAAAAGAACCTACAAAAGAGGCAAAACTTTAATTTGTTATAAAAATAATGATTGTTATTCTTTGAAATAATTGAATTGTATACGATTTAAATCATAAGGAGGTACTGGGAGGACCGAGTGTTGCTTGGTGGGATATCATAGAATTTCAGTAATAAATATCTTTAGTCAGCTTTCACATAAGAGAAATCCAGGATGCTCTGACATACACGTTATTTGCATTTGGTTTTCATACCAATGACTACATTATTCATCATTACATTGTATGATGTTATATGCAGATAACTAATGAATCAAGATTTAGAATAACACGATTTTAAACAAAAAAACTAATCTCCTAAATTTTATGGAAATTGCAATAAGCTGTTTTTGAGAAAATTGTGCAGACAAACTAACAACCAAGCAAGCACTCATTCATTACCTATATAAAACAAATATGTTAATAACCCTGAGATTTTAATAACTTACCAAAATTAGAAATAACTTCATCACTGTGGCCTAATGATTTGGGTGATGCTGGCGTTTTGCCTTTTCCGCAAGCTCTGTTTGAAACCATTCCCTAAACAGTGACATCAAGGTCAGTCAACATTTACCCTAACTCACAGTATGCAAATTTGAGTTGAATGTACCGAATCTAACTGAATACATATGTCGATTTCTGGCCTCTGCCAGACTTTCATTGCTTGATATACATATATTGTCTTAAAGGGAACGGAAAGGAGAAATTAAATAGATAGTTTACTTAAAAAAAATATAAATATACATATCCAAAATTCTTCAGAAACAATATTGTTTGTGCATATATTCATGCACAGAGATTCTTTCCAAAGTATGTAGTTACTAAAGAATATCCCCCTTTCTAAAGAACTAGTAAACCCGTTGCTCGGAATCGAGCAATTGTCATGTATTGACTTGTAAATAAAAATAATTTTGGTACAGTATTCTAGAACTATTTTAGAACGGTATGGTTAAACTTCGAAATCACTTCCGGTAAAACTGATATTGTTTACAAAAATTCCTTACAAACAATATTTCTTGTGAATACTCTATCATCTTTCAGAAAATGATTTTATTTAGGTTAAACTAATCGTTTCCAGTTAACCAAATTAACTATTTAAATAATGAGAGAAAATTTTGTCAACTTTAAGCAGGCATATATTATATAGCTTGCAAAATATTGGATAATGTCATTGTTAGTTTAATTCTTATAAGTTTATGTTATCTTAGCGTTATTATGATTTTAGTTAGGTTTTCTCTTCAATTTTCATATTTTTTCCTGCTTAGCCTAAGTTTTGCCTGCTGTCTTATGAATTTTATATTTTTTTCTAAATGGAATATAATTATTGTTTAAGATTTGTTTTGGGCTAAAATTAAGTATAATAATCAATATTTGCTCTCCATTGAGGTACAGCATAGTTGTTATGTTTATAGATTTTCCATGTGTGAATTTCTTCGGGCTGTGTAGACGTGGTCTCGAACCTGAATGTGAGATTAACTACTCGTATTAAGCCTTTATTCGTTCCTTTTTATTTTCCCTTTATAATCAACTTTTCCTTGAACTCCCAATATCCAAACTCCCAATATATGCATACTTCTCCTCTTCATATGGTTCACAGTTTTCTTTCTTTAATTTGTTCACTTACGCATTCTAATGTCTGCAACAATTTTATTAGGGCCTCTGGCAACCTTCACCGTTACAGGTTTGTCTTCAAGCAATCCCGCCATTCCCTGGATTTAGTCCATACTTCTTCAACACTTGGCATTTAGGATTTGCTTGTACATAAAAATATTGTTTTCTCTTTTTGTGACTGGGAGGCCCATAGTTAAAACTCTGTCTCCTTCAAAACCTGAATAATTGGTTATGGATGACTAATTATTTCTATCATAAGGTATATTTCCTTTCTAAGCGAACCAGTAATCATATATCCCAAGCTATCCTCCGCATTCCTAATATTCATATTTCTTGTTGGAGTGTAAAACCCTTCTTGAAGTACCACTTGGAAGTTGAAACACTTTTTTAAATAGAACTTCTTATTCGTTTGTCTCCGTATTTAAAGAACTAATCAGGAATTTCTTTTAGACAGGCAGTTTGAAGTGAATATATTTGTTTGGTATTGGTGGAATGAAATTTATTGGTTTACGTTATTACGTCTTTTACATCCACTTTTAAAAATTATTTTATGTGACTGATTCACTACAATAGATTTATTTTCTACAACAGATTTTAATTTTATTTGAATATTATATTTCAATATTAATAATCCACCAAGATATGAATGTTTTCATAAAGTAGTTGTTGTAAACTAAAAAAATAACCAAAAAATGTAAATAAATATCAAAGTGACAGAAGGTAGACATTAAGGTTTTTCTCAAGACAGCTGTTAGTTAAAATAAAAATAATTTATATAAACCATATGTTTGGTAAAACATACTTCCATTTATTTAAAATACATGGGAACTTTAAAGTCCAGTAGGGCAACGCACATTGAACCGAGGATTACAAAAATTATTCCATGACCTCTACAGAAAATTCCGTTTAATTTGACACCTCAATCATCAAAATCGGTTCATAAATAAAGGAGTTTTGCTGTACACAAGAAATTCCTTAGCGAATTAGTATAATAGAAGATAGATAGATAGATTTGTTAAGTCATTGATGCGATCGATCAATTAATTTTGAAATTGATTAACAATTAAATAACATGTTCTCCAATTGATGCAAATTCATGAAATTCCATCATTTTTTGTGAATCTAAATAGTACACACTAAACTCTCTTTACTGCATTTTTTACCCTTGTGGACCGTTAGACACACAACTAACAAAAGTATAAATACGCCGCTTTTTGGTCCAGGAGTTTGGAGTAGGCCACTCTTTTCCTCACATAAGAAATGTGACTAGTGAATTATCGTTCGATGTTTTTGCTGCAAGAAGGATAGCCCTATAAACAGTGCTCTTTTCCAGCGTAAGTTTTTGTTTCAATAAAATCAGTCGTATAGTAAAGTTTTTGCTTCACACCCCTTTTGACAACTCGCCGCCATTTTACCGAACCCGTCTCTGAAGGGTTGAGAAGTGGGATATTTTAAAAACATGTTTTTTCCTGGGGTTTTTGCGATCATCTGTCGGTCCATTGTCGAGGTAATCCCTCGCCCTTTGGTCAGCCTTTGTTGGCAAAAAGTTTCACCCCTTCGTAAAGGGTTGGTCACAAAAATCCGAGCGCGGGAGAAATGCACCTTGCGCCAGATGTGCGTGTTTGTGTCCCTATGGGTGAGATTCTGGATTTTCAGCAAATCGGAGAAACGTCGAGATTGTGGATCTATACAAAAATATAAGCCTGTGTTAAAAACTGCAAGGTTCCATTTTTAGCCATTGACCAGCTGATAGAGACGTGTTTACGTCATCAAATTGCTTCACTATTCAGTTAAGTAGGGGCTAGAATTATATATACATATATATACTAACTATGTGGTCGCTGAATAGATTATAGTTGTTGCTTCAGGGTTGCTGTTGTATTCGTCGCGTCGTTTGCACGGCCAGATAAATAACTTTAAAATTAACATTCTGTAGAAACCAAACAAAAACGACAAAAGAAGCCAAAATTACTACATAATAATATACATTAAAAGTATATGGGGAGATTCCTCTTAAAACTTTCGTAGAATCGTAGAAGCAAATGGTAATATTTTGTAGGAGGTTTTCTGGTCTTTAATTTGATATGTAGCGTTGTGACTTTCGATCGAAAATCATACTCGGATTGCGTATCAGGGGGCTTGTGATTTTTCACGGGTTCCAAAATCGGGCGAAACCATATCCTGACGTCATATTTCAACGTGCTACAATAAACCACGTAGCAAAATGAAAAGAAATAAATTCCTCACAATATGCAATTGCTATTTTTCGGTTTCCGGTGTCATATCAAATATAAAAGCAATTGGCGTCCTAGTTTAAATAGTAGGTTTTAGTTAGTTGATATTTTGAGGTAAAATAACTGGGAGTGTAAAAATTAAGATGACAATCTATTTCACGAACCTAGAGTATTTTTCTTCAAGATACAATAAGTTTACTTTCTCCAAATTAAAATATGTTGCCGTAGTTATCTTCCGCGTGAACGTTTACACACGCTGATGTCGACCCTGCGGAGGAATATATACTATATTCATCACTGTTTGGGCACTTGTTTGAATGAGCGACGACACTATACCCATGGTGTAAAGAAAAAAGAAATACCAGCCACTGAAGTTATAATTTGGCCATTAAAATTGAACAAATACTTTATATAGCATAAAAACAATTGAAGACCATATTTAAAAAAAAACTGATTATTTACTACGTGACTTCGCATTACTTTTTTCTTATCATCGCGAAGTAATTTTAGTACGTATTTTTCCTGCGAGGGCGACACATGGTGACACCGAATTACCTTTAGTCCCCTCTTTAGTATAATTTTAGAATGACTTACTTGGTTGATTTAATAAGAAAATTTGATTAACATCCTAAAAAATAAACTTTCCACTGATTAAATTAAATCTTATAACAACGGTTCTTTAAAGCTAAATGTAATAAATTGTGCAACTTGTAATTTAAAAATATACCGTATTAATTTTTGACTAAAAATTATTCCTTGAACATCAGCAGAATGTATTAATGAGTAAAATTTGTATGGCAAAAAAACTTTAATTCACTGTGGTATCTTTGCAGTATTTTGGACGTGTGCCCCGACTATAAAGTTGACAACCAATCAGCTTATCATGAAGGTTTTATCTATTTAATTTTCTCGGTCATTAAAATTCAAAATATGTAGGTAAACTTCAATTTAAAGAAGCATGGCTATGCAAAGAATGGTAATAACTTTCCTCCTTGAGATAAATAGTTTAATTTATCTCAAGGAGGGAAAAAATTATAATAACACATTGTATACCCTTGTAAAAATGGATTTTCCGTTAATAAATAAAATAAAATAAATAAATAAATAAATAAAATTGTAATCGATGAATAATTAGTTTAATCGTAATCGATAAGTAATTAGTTTAATCGTAATCAATAAATAATTAGATTAATCGTAAGCGATAAATGAGTAGCGTGTCGATTATCGTATCACGTATCAACATTCGTGCCACATGGGCTGGCATAATGCAGCTCTAAATAACTCTGAAACAAAATTTGTGTACAAACTTTCCTTTTTGATATTTAAAGATCGCATACCAACCTGCAGAAATACTTCTTTCAATAGTCCCCGTAATAGATGGAAAGCCCTTCACCTAATACTTTAGCAGATTACGAAAAGACCAAAGTGGCTCGGCACTACCATTCGCTTCTGAGGGTTGACGAACTTTCGAAAATAATCCATTTTTGCGTCACGTAACGTTCAAAACGCTCTCCAAAACCAAAGTTCGACGACCTCTGAGGGCGACGCTCCGAGGAGCCCCCAGGTAGGGCGGGTTTATAAGGGCTACTTTTTATATAAAAATCCCGTTTTGGCGTGATCATTTCCGGGGTCGTCGGCCGCACGCCGCCGCTCCTCCTGTAAAAAATATTGGGCAGAGTGAGTGGGTAGATTTATAAAAAAAATGACACGCCTGTAATAAGTTGTACTGTGTTTTTATATTAGGTTACTTCACTTTTTATAAGAGGAGAGGGTGAAATGAACAATTTCAATGCAATGTTTTTGTAAGCAATAACCTCTATAATTTATTTAGTTGGTCTTGAATATTCATGGGAGAGATTTGTTCTGAATACAAATTGCCCTATTGTTTATGTTTAAAAAATGCGTTTATTATATTTTTGACATTACATTTTCATCTAGCTTCTCGAGGGTAATCTAACATTATTTTAAATTAAATTAAATTATTTTTATCATTATTAAAGTTTTTGAACAATGATTTATTTTTACCAAACAAAGATACAATCATTATGTAACTTAAAATTTTCCCCAACGAATTTAGCTGATAGTTCCGTTCGCAAGACATATTTTCAAGTTACCAGTGGATTTTCGCTTTCTAATACAGTTTAATTTTATGAAAAATCAAGTATCACCACTTGCAAAAATCCATTTATATAGGAGGGAATAGGTGTTTAAAGAATTCTTCCAGTGACAGACCTATTCATTATTCGCCTTGTGCAAAACATTATTTTGTTTCAGACTCAATTTTATCTTTTTGGCTAGATTGTTATGGGTTTCATAAAATTAAGCGCTGGAGACACTGTTCAGGAAAACCATCAAAACGTTCCTGAAGTAATAATAATTTACACTACTTAGATAGGCTACTCTTTATACAACAAGAAAACAAGAATGACAAAAAGAAGAAAACAAGAATGACAAAATGGCGCTAAAATGTCGCCCCTCTGACTAAAATCACGCCGTCAAGTGCGCGGTGGCGCGCTCCCCACTTGCACGCGTGCGTTTTTTACTCGCTCGCGTGTTTATTATTATCCCTTCACCCCTCGCAGGTGCATAATAACCGTGCTGCTCTTTAACCCCGCCCTGTTTTTTTCACACCGAGGGTGTTTTTTACCCCACTTGTTGCGCCTATTTGTTATGCACCGCTCTCGAGTTCACCAGGGTTAGAGATTAGGGGTCTTTTTTTAGTTGTAATAGGACTACTTCTCAACACTTTTTTATACGGCTATGTATTCTTCCCTCCTGATTATGGACTGCGATATTAGCGCTTCTTAAAGAGGAGGGTTTTACCACTGCTGTGGTGTTTTCGGTTGGCAGTTTTGCAATTTTGCCCCTACCAAACCATCAATACATGCAACTTGAGGAGATTTAACCGGTACATGGAAAGTGCTTGTTAAAAAAATAAACATCACCAGAAAAAAATCAGAGGAGCACTTTTGTAATTTTTGGAAAAGGATACAAAGAGTAACTTCTCCAATTTATTGTTAAATGAAACAAAAAAGGTATATTTGTGATAGTGTGCGTTTCATTTGGTATTAATTATACACCTAAAACCTTTTTTGTAATTTTAGCAGTAGTAATAAACTATTTTTTGGTTCTAAAAATGTTTTATTGTTTGCACTATCTAGTAATTCCTCTAAAAATAAATCATTGAAAAAGTTAAGTCGAATTAAAAATCAATTAAATCAATGTGTCAAAGCTGGTGTCAAACAAATATAATAAATTCACTACCAAATAAAAATGCTCCATTTAAGCTATATTTCGATTAGAAAAAATATATTAATAATATATGATTATCTGCCAAAAATTCCCGTTCGTTCTTTATAATTAATGTAACGACGACGTCTTGCGGTCAGGGTCAGGTAGACGACCTGCGTGGCGTCAGCTGACCGTCCCTGTCACAGCTGATCCGTGATCATTGTTGACATTCCAGCTGTCACGGTGGCCCTGGTTGTATCTTCGCTAACTATACACGTATTAGTTATACTTCGGTCATTAATGACTCTTCCGGACTGGGTTTTAGGCTTGTGTGGACAAATTGACGACCACGACTGATGCCAATGACCTCTGGGCCTCTAGTCACTTAGAATATTTGGAAAATGCTTCCTGAGAAGGCTTATAAGTTTAAGGAGTGTGAATTTTTAAGGACCATTCACGATAGAGCGCATATTAATGTGGATACGCTCGAATGAATTGTCTCTTAATTCACACTATGGATGACGCGATAGTTATATTATACCACACACAAAATATGAGTTAGAAACATTAAAAAAACTTTCTAGAACTTCGGCTTGACATTCGGCTAGAAATTTTGACTTTATTTGATTTTCAAGTGTAAGTAACAAAGTTGCTCAAAAGTGGCCTCAAGTGGTCTAAAGGTTGTTTGTTGAAAACACATTCATATACTGATAGGCGTAAACCTGGCACAGAAGACTCACGAATTTTTGCGAATGCTGATTGTTTTGATGTAAGGGACAAACTCTTAAAATGAGTCCATTTTGTTTGAGGACACCCTGTATAACTTCAGTTGTTGACTTTTAGAAAAAGATGATTTGGAAAATATATTCAGCATGTTATGTTGAATTACACCTATGCTATATCTACTCCTTCTAGCTATTTAGGACCAAACTTCAGGACCAAAAAATCTTAAAATATGCGTTAGTTGAGAACAAAACTCGCGTTTTTAGCGTTTTTGTATTTAATTGTTACCTTCAAGCTTTAACAAAAAATTACTATAACAAACTAAAACGCAAAAATCAAACCATATTTTTTATTAAAATGGGAAGATCAGGTAAATAATTAAATTTTGTGATCTTCCTTGATACACATTTCGTTACCTGAGCTTATTTTTCGACGTGATTACGTCGTTTACCAAGAGAGTTTACTGCTAAATACGAATATAACCACAGAAAACCATCTGTACATGCATTCATCGGGTTTATCAAGCTCTTTCAAAAGAAAAAGAAAAGTGATAGTAGGAGGGAAATATCGCGTTGCATTACGGAATTCGGACCCATCTGAATCCAAAATGTTGCACTATTTACATCTTGGCTTATTTTTATTTTTGCCAGTTTTTGTTACTATTTGCTGAGTGTGCGTCAGAGAACTTCTATATTCAATGATCGATTATAACAAATTCAAAAATAAAAATGGTGTGTGGGGGTACCCTTGGCAACTGTATTCGTACACCACCGCTAAATTTTTTAACAGACAAGGTGTTTGATAACCGAAATAAATTGAACGAGTGTCTGTGGAAAATACTGAGTTAAGAAATTAATTCTTGAGTTTTTCGTGTTTCTGAATGTTACCGACAGTATGGAAATTGTCGTTGTAACCAAATCACCGTCCTTAATATATCGACGACCAAAGCAGAACTGAAGCATACAGAAGGATCTGCGGAGACCGGACATGTATTATTCAACGACGAGCATTTTAATTAAAAGCCCTCGCAGGGCGGCCAATGGCGGGCGAGGGAGGTTTTTTATTATCGTTATTCGGGGGAATCGATCAGCGAGAATGTCGCAGGCGAGGGGTCGAGAGTGGAGGGTTGCACGAGGCTTCGGCACTGGAGGAAATCTCTAAACTTTCCAATTTTTGGAAGGTTTATGGTGGATTTCCTTCAGAATTAGTGCCTTTATACAGTGCGGTACCAAAGACACAATTATATATTTTATTATCTACAACTTTTAATGACTGCTGCATATTTGCTGTGCAATTAATGTAGCTTTCCAAATAATAGGTTTTGATATTGTTGAGCTTACTTCCTACGAACAGTCTCAACTGCACGGTATTGTCTTGGAATCTCGTCAATCATTGACCAATTAAATTTCAAACCTGCTTAGTATTTTTTACACCATTGTGTATAGGCCAAATACCCGGAGCTAAATTGGTTAATGGGTTGTGATAAGAGATACTTTAATTTTTACTGTGATCATGCACGTTTAGGACGTCCTCAAACATTTCTTCAAAATCCACACAAATATACTGAATAAATAATTTATTCAATTATTTATAAGATTTTCCTCTGTAAAAATAGTTTGAGGCCGAAAATTACATTACATTGCTTGAAATGGCGACCGACCCAGGTAGGTATTTTAAGCCAAGTATGAATGACAGATGAGTGAAAGTTTATTGTGGAACGATACACCTTATTTTTACTATAATAGGAAATGGAAAAACCGCCGTGCGAATCGAGTGTTGTTGAGTCTTCGGAAACAAAATTCATGGCATCTCATTAACCAAATGTTAACTGAAACTTTTAGTCTTCGGGTACCAACATGTCGTAAAAAGGCAAACATTTCTCAATGCGGCCCTTTAGCCGTAGATATGAAGCTCTTTATTCGCAACAGATGAAGATGAAGTTACGTAATTTTCCAAAGATTTTTTAAATTCTTATCAGACGATAAAAGAAAAAAACTGAGGAGATTAAAAAATATAGTGTCCTCAATGTTATGTTGATGGTAAACTGTAATTTGAGATATTTGTATAAAAAAAATTGAAAATGCAATACAAAAGTAAAGCACAAGTGGCGCTGAATCACCGTTCCGTCACTGCCTCCACGCCGTCTCCAGGGGCGGGGGAGGGGCGGGGGAGGGGCGGGGGCGGGGGTGGCGGCGCTAAGTGTTACAGGGTATCAGCCGCCGCCTCCGCGATAAGCCTATGGCTCCCAAGACACCGTCCGCCGCCCGCCGCCGCCGTCGTTAACTTACGCTCCACAGATAAAGGCTGCAGCTGTCAGAAACCATTATGCAATAGTCATAATACAAACCGAAAGCGATGATACTGCTATCTATGTATTACTTCAAAACTGATAAATTTATTCCGATGGGTGGAAAAATGTTGAGGCAGTTGCCAGCCCCCCACTTACCACAACGATTCAAATTTGTCTTGTTGGCGCCCATTGCAGAAGAAAAACGAGCTAATTATATTAGTTAAATGGAATCTATAATTGCTTATATTTCTAGCTTGTAATTTATTTTGCAATAGGCCCTAATGGTAGGTTTTTCCCCTCTTCTGAAGTTTTAAACAAGCACTGTGTCAATGTTTCTTGTTTGAAACTAAAGAAATTTAAAAAGATAATAAAAATTCTAAATGATAAAAATTACTACATTATAAAAACCAAAAAATACTAAAAAATAAATTATTTTTTAGCATTTTTTCTAGAAAACTGGAAATTTTTTTGTACATTATCATAATCATAAAAGTATTTGTTATAATAGCGTTTTATTACATTAAGGTGGGATTATATGATAGGTACTAGAGTTATCCCACTTTTCTGCTTAAATAATTAGCTAAATAATATAAGGCTTTAGACAATTATAATTGTTATCAGCTTCAGGTAATAATTCTGTATTTATAAACCTATTTCTTTGGATCTAATATTTTTAATTAATTTTTCATGACGTTGTAGTTTTACAGAGTTTGTTGTTTTTTCAACTGCTTAAAACAAAATTAATATTCCCTGAAAAATTACTATTGTGATTATTTAAAATCAACGACATAGTTTGGAGATCCAGATTTCACATTTGATATTTGACTTCTCCTAGATTTTTAGCATCACTAAAACTCTTGGCATTGCATAGGAAGGTTAGAAGTGGAGAACAAGTTTGATTGCCTTCTAATTACCCTATAATACCCTATAATACCCTAAATACCCTATAATTTTATATTTACAGCGCCTTTAAACAACAACAGAATAAAGCAACAGAATAAATAAATAAAGAAAAACTTCAGTGTAACAGTAATAGTTATTTGCTTTATTAACGTGCAACTCAACAGCTTTGTTTTTGCTTATTTCTTAGATAGTGTGCTGATAAAACAATGTTTATTTCAATATGTTAGTTGTTCCTTGAAATTTATATTTCATTGTTAAACTTGTATGTAAAGGTATACTAAAGTTTAAGGGCGTCTCTAGCTTTTTAGGGCTTCATATAACCTTTATGACCAGCAAAACTTCATGTCAAAATACACATAAATTATTAAAATCAGCCAAGGACTGTAGAAGGAGTCATCTTATACAGAAAAATCAAAAAATTCCCAATAAATAATAAAATTTAACACAACAGCAAAAAACTTTGGATACAAAATAATCTAGCCGCTTCAATTTATTTCCTCCACGAGAAAAAAGAAATCCGCAGCGCAAGCAGTCCGGCGTATACTTTGACAAGCAGCGTTTCCCCTCCCTTCCCCTCAAGGGCCATTTCCCCCGACAGAGCATGTTTTATGTATCTCGCGACTCGATCAATCGCCCCAAACTAAATGATAGACCACCTCACCTCGCGGCCGACCGACGCTCCGGGGACGAGATTGGACTCTTCCTTCGTGGCTATTTTATGTTGTTTCTAAAATTATAAGTTAAATGTAAATATATTTGATGTAATATATTTTTGTAATGTTATATATTTTTATTTATTTTTTCAACGCTCACAATTCCGACCAATTTCTTAGATATTAAGTTTAAATCTTGCTCCTTTTCTTAATAACTATACAATCATTTTCAACTCGAGTCTACGCACAGACCACTAAGGTCCTAGGTTCATTTCCTTAATTTATTTATTTTCTTTTTACGAAGCTTAAATTAATTTAAAACATTTTTCATATCATTAAGTTTTTCTTTTATTTTTAAATATTTTAGTTAGCATTTACCTTTCATGCTTCACTTATCATAACAAGATATTTATAAGTTTCATTGTAAATTTGTATACTATTTTGAGGAAATAAACTGATTTTGACTTTGATGTTTTTACAGTACAGTAGTAATGTTTGGCTATCAAAAACTATTGATGAACAGCAATTTAGATTTATGTGATTACAAAAACAATTAAAATTTAGGTTCAAAATGTAAACAAAAAACTGATATCAGCAAAATAACAGATTTCGTACATTGAAAAAATGAGTACATAAATAGTTTGTGAAAAATAGGAGGATATAGTTTGTATTAAAACGCAAACTGTTTTTCATAAAAAAAGTTACAATTTTTATTACACTGCACAGGAAAGGCATTTTTTCGTTCTCTAAAACATCCGTGAAATTGCACTTCTTAGTACCAGTACCAAAAGGTCAGCTGAGATTTTGTCGGTGCGCTAACTTTAAAACTTGTTATTGTTTGATTCATTTATATGTGCTGAAATCGCTGTTCGTAAGGTGAGCAGTGTTTGTTGTTAACAACATAAATGTAAAAATTGTAAATTACGTCGCACTAGTTAACCTCAAAAACTCATGGTAAGAATTTCAACGATTAAAATCTTATTGATGCATTATGAGAAAAAACTTTGTTCAACACACCGAGCAAAAGTGTCTTTTGGTTCATAATAGTTTTTATGAGCAAACACAATTGCGCACCAAAAGCCACCACAAGAAAACTTTGCCCTTGTGAAGAAAACTTCAAATTTA
Organism: Flexamia atlantica; assembly: GCA_035578135.1. Taxonomy (NCBI): domain Eukaryota; kingdom Metazoa; phylum Arthropoda; class Insecta; order Hemiptera; family Cicadellidae; genus Flexamia; species Flexamia atlantica. Next base: position 14,090,292 of record JAQJVK010000012.1, on the reverse strand, counting down.
CAACTCAAAATATTTTAGAACTAATAAATAATAAATAATAGAACTAATAAATAATAATAACATTATTCCTAAAAAATATTTGTGTTTACTATTCAAAATGTTTAGGAAGAAATAAATAATTTTTAAGTGCTTGAACAATACTGAAGTAGATTTAGTTATTTTTAAAAAACACATCAGGGAATGTTTCATTTTGTATGTTGATAACATGTTGACTAAGGTTTCAAATCATGTTTTGATATTGTGTTACGAGTTCCGATAATAGGATTAATAATACTTCACCGTAGAATTACCTTCGTGATACCACCAGAGCTTTGTTAATACCTTTAATACATTTTGCTGAATCATGCTTTAATAAAATAATACCCACCAGTGGCGAAATAAAATAGAGAATATTTAAATAATTCACGTAGTGGATTTCCAGAAGATACCTCAGTAATATTTAGAAACCATTAACGAAGCAACAACGGCAAACTATTTATTTTAGACAAGAACCAATTAAATGTCGTCTTCATTGTTTCTGTCGTGCGATTGGTTCTTACCCAGTGACTCGAATGATCTAGGAAAACTTGCAGTGTAAATATAGCTAAAATTGGCAATACTTTTACACTGGCAACTCGGTCAACGACCTGTGCGTACTTTCTCTCCCTAGGGGAAATTGTCAAGACCTTAGTGGGGTGCTCGGGGTATTTCCGGCCAGAGACTAAGGCAGTTGGTCTGTGGAAAAACAGGAAAAAGGAAATAAGCTCGCCTTCGGTTATAATCGTTTGCGAATCAACGATCTAAGATTGCCTTATAGGGCTATCTTATAATAAGCATAACAAGGTCTGGTCTATTATAATTTTAATCCCCCTCAGATTGTGTGGCCATTTAATTTCAACCGACTTTAAAAAGAGCTCTTGAACTGAATTCCAAAAACAAACCCAATTTTTAAAAAACCCAACCCCCTCCCCAACAAACCCAATATACGTAATTTCTTAATCAAGAGTTTGTCGTTTGTCTGCTGCCCAATGCCTTGACTTATGAAAATACAGAAATCATATTAATGTTTTGATAACTATTCTAACTAATAATCTTGATTATATGCAAAGAAATCATAACGAACGATACACCATTAAATAAAATAATCACTGTTTTGAGAATAAGAAGGATACACTTTGATTCAAGTGTCAAGACAAACTGTGTTCAGAGCGAAACAAGCATTCCCACAAAAAGTCCAGAGGAATCTTCCTTATTTTTTACCAACACAACATTGTATCATCGGGGCCATTAAATCTAAAAAGTAAATCTGTCGGACTTAACTCGGGCTTTGTCCAGGTCGAGTTTCAACATTTCTAAGCCAACAGATGTCCCACTGCACTGCGCCCCCGCCGACGTTTTGGCGCACTTTTTACCCCGCCAGCCATAAATTAAGCAGCCCGAGGGTGGTGATAATTCGAAACAGCCACCGGACATCTTTTGTCAATTCTTCGGAGCGTAAAAAATAGCGGCCGTTCGATGTTGGATGCGGTCTGAGGACTAAAGGTTTGGGACTTCCAAGGCCAAAGTATTTAGGCCACCGTGCTGGTATATTGTTCTTTATGTGGAACTTCACGGTTCGATTTAATAGCTATTCAACCCTTGTTCTGCCTGAGGATTCCCATGTGTTTCAAAGGTGTATTGCATCTAGACGAGCTCTTTTATTTAACGAATTAAACATTTTTCAGTTTAGAATTATTTTTATGTTTATTTTAAAACACTGCTTTATATACCGTTGCATCAAGTTTGTGGATAGATTCTAGCTCATAAAGCTCTTCGTATTTTTATGGTTTGGCAAGTATTCTTCAATGAATAAAATAGTAACACTTTTAGTCCTATTAAAAGGCAGAATGAAAAAACACCAAAATCCAATTAAACTACTATTCGAGTGACGTTAAATATGATACATATTTAAGTAAATCATTATGGGTTTTGTAATTCATTAATTATACTCGTAGTAAATATATTGGTAAAAAATAAATAACTCGAACGAAAAATAATTTGATTTTATCAAATTAAAATAAAACAACCTAGCACCATGCGTCAGTTCGTGACTTAAAAACAACACATGCTAATTAAAAAGGCTTTGTTTAGTTTTAAGTTTAATTTATATGGTTTCGTAGCGTAAAATGCTTTTCACTGAGAAAATATGTGTAATGTTGTGATTTTTAAATTTTCTAGTCAAATTGTGTCACTGGAACAAAATGTCCACTTGCTGAACTGCCTCTCAGGCAAACTTTAAAATCAACCTATTACTTTACCCTTGAAACTTCAATATGGAAAAGAAATTAATTTCACCTAATTTAAAAGAGTCAATGTACACGCTATATTCTTTGCAGCTTTGATAGAATAACCATTTCATTTTGCAAAATTTGCGGGTTTCATTACATAGATCTTCATTGCTTAGTACATAGTTCGTCGTCTTACAAACACGATTCTTTTTACAGTGCTTCCACCACTTGTCATGACACACTTTAGCATTGCACAAAGGTTTCAGTAACTTCCAATTAAATTGATTTTTGCACTTTGAATAACCATAAACGGTTCAGTAAAGTAAAAGAAGTAAACACTTAAAATAGTCCGATGTACACCACTGTGATATTTCGCATTTTAGCAATAAATTATACACTAGATCAATTCATTATTAACAAAACATTATAAAACTATGATATTGAAAGACAAAAACGCAGGTGTATTGCACTTAAAGCCCTACAACCACTGACAACAGTGACAACTGATAACATCAAATTATAGGGGTGAGAGTCAACACATACACCGAACGTCTATTATCAACATAGCGCCACCTGCGAGGCTCGTATCTTGACCCACCGATGCCAGTCACTTCCCACTGCGTTTGATAGCAAGATCAAAACCTTCTGTTGATCCGCTTACATGCAAAGTTTTTGACTCCTAATAATGTGGTTTCTTAATCCAATTCCAAATTAGTAAACAAAAGACGTCTGTCTGCTACTCCTCCGTTATAATTCTTTCGTTTATTGAAGTATTAATTCCTTTTTCAACCTCAAAATTTCCCGCCCCCCCCCAAAAAAAAAATTTCGATGGTGCAATTTGCACCATAACCTAAAAGATAATATTTATAAGTATCTCAGGGGCGTGTTCTTTGCCGTCGGCTCTTTAGTTAATAAATAATAAGAATAAATTATTATATTAAAAAGTTTATTGTATACATTTATCAATAATTGTATATTTCATTACAAGGACCTAAAGTGACGCTTTTCGTACAAGGTCAAGTTTTACAACCGAGGCTGTAAGCCGAGGTTGAAAAATGACCGAGTAACGAAAAGCAGCTTTAGGTCCGTGTGATGAACTATATTTTTCGTTATATTGCTCAATACAATACGTAAACTACTTAAGAAAACCAAAATGTTACAGCTTGTTTACCTTTAAAGATGCCTTCAAAAGATGCCACCGTCTTGTTCTTGCTATTTGAAGCAATCAGCTGATTGTCTGTTTCATTTGTGTTAGGGTAGACTGACAACAATGAACAACTATCGACGTATCGGACGCATGTAATAATCGATTGGTGAAATGATCGAGTTTCACAAATTGATTAAACTGACATCAATGAATGTTTCGATAATAACGATGAATGTTTCGATTATTTGTAATCGAATGAATATGGTCCGATTATTACGACGAACTCGGCACTTTTTGACTTTTATAGTCCTAGGACTATAAAGAGTCAGCTGGTATCGAGTACATCAGCTTTTAATTCCTAGGAATAAAAAGAGTGTATTTAGGTCCGGAAAACATGCATTAAAAACATCTGTTTTTGAAGCAGTATAACGAAAAACATATTTTACAAACGTTTACAAATTATGAAACTTATGAAGGATGAAATGATAGAACGATAAATAGTGCGTTTATTTAAATAAATTTCCTAATATTAAGCAAAACAGCTTGATCGCCAATATTTGCTAATTATTACATTATATACAAGATTTAATTGGAAATTATTACGAAACAGCGTAATTTTTCCAGTAATCGTAAAACCTCAAGGAAAAAGATCAGCTATGCCAATAGCCCTTACCTAATGTTCAGAGAGCCAGGAAATTGTCGAATTCTTCTTCCTCTTGTTTGTTGTTTGATTTTGTGAAAGGGTCTACAAACTATGACATTTTTTTAAAGTCGAGTAATGATTCTTTAATACGCGATTTAAGAATATATAATTGAATATCGACTATTAATATTTATATTACGATCGAAATGAAATAATTAATTGATGGATTCCTCGAATGTAAAGCCTTTTATATCGTATTTCGTATTTTATTATCGCATTTTTAATGTTGGTATTACTTCATTTTGATTGAAAAATCAACTCTGTCGTCAAGTTGATGGAATTGAACGACACATTATAGTAATACGACATTTTGACGCTAAAGCGATGTATCGCTATTCGCTAGAACGATAATTTATGAAATGACTCATAGGTTGCGGCGGGTGTAACGTCGCACCTCCCTGTGGGCACCCCTGAACACGATATAGCACAGAATTCACAACTATCACAAATCAGAACAGAGCGCGTTCATGTGATGGAAAATGTCCGCAAAATCAAAATAAAAAAATACTCATAGAAGGTTTGTTTCTTTATCAGAAAACTAGATGGAAGCTACCGTTATTGCAGGTGGAGTTATCGGAACAGCATGCATTGTCTAGTACGTTTGGCCTCCACCTCCACCTTCACCTCTACCCTCACCTCCATCTCCTGAAACTATAGTACACGTTACCGACTACCAAGATATAGAACCCCTACCAAACGTTAAACGTCGAATATCGATGATAACGACACGGTTTTATGGTGAATGAGCGACATTATTTGAGAAGCGTCAGAAATGACAGATGTGTCGCAAAAAGTACAAATTATTAATTGAAAACGACGGAACCATTTGTGTAACAAAAAAAGAAAGAACAGTTTTAATGAAAGGAATGATCGAAAAGAAAGAATGTCACCACGAAGAATGCTAAGCGGGGGCAGTCGGAATGAGGGACGTTATTTGAGAAGAAGCGTCAGCCACGTCACCACGAAGATTGCTAAGTGGGGGCAGTCGGAATGAGGGACGTTATTTGAGAAGAAGCGTCAGCCACGTCACCACGAAGATTGCTAATCGGGGGCAGTCGGAATGGGGAAAGTTATTTGAGAAAAAGCGTCAGCCACGTCACAACGAAGAATGCTAAGCGGGGGCAGTCGGAATGGGGGACATTATTTGAGAAGAAGCGTCAGCCACGTCACAACGAAGATTGCTAAGCGGGGGCAGTCGGATTAGGGGACATTATTTGAGAAGAAGCGTCAGCCACGTCACAACGAAGATTGCTAAGCGGGGACAGTCGGAATAGGGGACATTATTTGAGAAGAAGCGTCAGCCACGTCACCACGAAGATTGCTAAGCGGGGACAGTCGGAATATGGGACATTATTTGAGAAGAAGCGTCAGCCACGTCACAACGAAGATTGCTAAGCGGGGGCAGTCGGATTAGGGGACATTATTTGAGAAGAAGCGTCAGCCACGTCACAACGAAGATTGCTAAGCGGGGACAGTCGGAATAGGGGACATTATTTGAGAAGAAGCGTCAGCCACGTCACCACGAAGATTGCTAAGCGGGACAGTCGGAATATGGGACATTATTTGAGAAGAAGCGTCAGCCACGTCACCACGAAGATTGCTAAGCGGGGACAGTCGGAATAGGGGACATTATTTGAGGAGAAGCGTCAGCCACGTCACCACGAAGATTGCTAAGCGGGGGCAGTCGGAATAGGGGACATTATTTGAGAAGAAGCGTCAGCCACGTCACCACGAAGATTGCTAAGCGGGGGCAGTCGGAATGGGGGACGTTATTTGAGAAGAAGCGTCAGCCACGTCACCACGAAGATTGCTAAGCGGGGACAGTCGGAATATGGGACATTATTTGAGAAGAAGCGTCAGCCACGTCACCACGAAGATTGCTAAGCGGGACAGTCGGAATATGGGACATTATTTGAGAAGAAGCGTCAGCCACGTCACCATGAAGATTGCTAAGCGGGGACAGTCGGAATAGGGGACATTATTTGAGAAGAAGCGTCAGCCACGTCACCACGAAGATTGCTAAGCGGGGGCAGTCGGAATAGGGGACATTATTTGAGAAGAAGCGTCAGCCACGTCACCACGAAGATTGCTAAGCGGGGGCAGTCGGAATAGGGGACATTATTTGAGAAGAAGCGTCAGCCACGTCACCACGAAGATTGCTAAGCGGGGGCAGTCGGAATGGGGAACGTTATTTGAGAAGAAGCATCAGCCACGTCACCACGAAGATTGCTAAGCGGGGGCAGTCGGAATGGGGGACGTTATTTGAGAAGAAGCGTCAGCCACGTCACCACGAAGATTGCTAAGCGGGGACAGTCGGAATAGGGGACATTATTGAGAAGAAGTGTCAGCCACGTCACAACGAAGATTGCTAAGCGGGGGAAGTTTTCTTTTGTAACCAAAAAAACGAAAACAGTTTTAATGAAAGGAATGGTCGAACACTAGAAGACAGGTTTTTTTAACTAAATAAATATTATTTTCAAGTCTTAACATATTTCTATTAATTTTATGCCAATTTGATGGGCAGAATTGAATTCAGCTTAAAAAAATAAACAATATGGTCTTTTGAATTATTATATTCATGAAAGATAAACAGAAAATGAAAGAGCCTAACGTAATGGAATGAATTTTTATTTTGAAAATCGAGAACTAATAATACTTACAGGCTGTTTTGTGTTATTTTTTTTAATATCGCAGCAGTACTATTATTATAAGATAAACTTAAAACCTAAGCAAAAAGTTGTATTCGATTTTAGAAATTTAAAAGAGTTTTAATATATTTAAATAGAAAGAAGTTAATCTAAAGTGATAATTTTCGTATGTCTCGATAACTTTGTTTATGTTTTGACAAATGAAATAGCTGCAAAATATTTTTGCGGTTTCAAATATTTATTGTTTACTCACTATGAAAAGGCGAGGAAAATTCATAGTACACATTGTTTTTCATATTATCTTTAAAAAAATAATCACATTCTCACAAAATACTGCATGAAGATCTTCTCTCAATATAATTGATGTATGGAACATTTATTGGTTTCTTTTAGGGGTTGCAACGGGAACGTTAATGGTGAAATTAGCAAAATAAAATTAAAAGGAAGACTAAGACTCCCAATGCCAATTAGATGTGGGAGTTTATATATATAAAACTCGCCTTCGGCTCGCTGGGGGCTCCGCCCCCAGGCCCCCTACTGTGAGTCCCTTACAGAGGGATTTTAATATTGATAAGTCACGCAGTTAAATTGATTTATTTGTTTACATACAAATTCACCATACCATGTATATTCGGTCGTGGTCGGGGGGTTTGGAAAAATAAAAGTTACAAGATAAAATCAACTAAACAGTTTATAAATATTCAGGTCAAGATATCATTAGTAGTTTAGGGGCGCAGTTGGTTTTGGGGGGTTTTGGTTGTGGGGGCTCCTCAACAAGTCCTGAAGGTTGGGCCTCGTTTAGGTCGTATTGTGGGGCTTTCAGAGGCGAGTGTTGGTAAGACTTGGAGATTAGGAAAAAATTAAGGAGGTGTGTAATGAACAGTCACAATACGAATTAACTCTCGACAAATCCTGGAAAAATTTACCGTTTGGTGGGGGGGCAGTAGGTGGGGGGAGTAGTCAGTGAAGGGATTTATGATGGAGTGGGTGGGACATATTTTTGTTGGGGAAGGGCTGTTGGGTTTCGTGTTGAGGTAAACGTATTTAATAAAAAAAATACAGGTGAAAATTAATTTTACTTTTTACAAATTCTCAGCACAAGTTATTTCGGGTTTGTTCAAGCGTTAGGAGGTTATTGATGGTAGGGTTTTGGGCTTTGGGGGTTATTTGTATGAAAATGGAGAGCTTGGTTGGCTCAAAGGGGTGGGGCAAAAGTACTGATTAGTATTAGATATGAAATACATTACCTCGAGAAAATCGCTGGAATTTCGAAGATTTTTTAAGTTTATATGCGTTTTAATACCAATAACAGTTATAATATTTACGGCTTCTAATATTCATGCTATAGAGATGATTTGTACCAAATTCCAACCCTCTACGTATAATAATAAATCTACTGGAGCTGAAAAACGTTGGGGTAACCTTAGAAAATTGAAAGTTCTAGAGCTATCTAAGGGTGAAGGAGACGAGATAGGGCAAAAAGTAAAAGGACCAAAGTTGTAGATCGTAAAAATCCGTGGGACTCCGTGCAGTCCGTTTTTCGATAGTTTCCATCCGTTCAGCCACTAGAGCTCAAAATAACTTTGCTTTAAAAATAGCTTTTTTAGCGATTTTTGTAATTGTTTTGGGGGGATTGAAATAAACATTGTGAGTTTTGATACTTTTTCCTGTATATTGACCCTCCAAGGAATATTCGGGCCAAATTTCAAGTTTCTATCTCATCGAAAAGTGTTGTTTGAACCGGAATGAAATACCTGGAGAAAATCGCTGATATTTGGCAAATTTTGAAGGTTTATTTGACTTTATATGCATTTTAATATTCCATATTAGTTATATTATTCATGATTTGTAACATAAATGCTGTAAAGATGTTGTATACAGAATTTCAGCTCTTTACTTTTAATATTTAATCAACTGGAGCTGAAAACCTGGGGAAAATCTTCGGAAATTAAAAGTTCTACTGCTACCTAAGGGTGAAGGAGACGAGATAGGTCAAAAAGTCATAGGACCAAAGTTGTAGATCGTCTGAAATCCGTGACCCGTGGTGCAGTCCGTTTTTCGATAGGACCTCTAGTTCAGCCGCTACAGCCCGGAAACGAAAAGTACTTTTTTTTTAATCCAAGTTTTACCCCCTTTGGGAGGGTTGGCGGTGGAAATGTTTTGTTTTTACAATTTTTCCTGGGGTTTGACCATCCAAGGAATATTCGTGCCAAATTTCATATATCTAGCTCATCGAGAAGTCGTTGAGAGTTTGTATAGATGAGTGAGTGAGTCAGTTACACATGCGGTTGTATAATATATAGATAGATTCAAAAACAAAATTAATTAAAAATTTGAAAAAATAATGTTTTTTTTTTTTTAAATGTGTTCTAGCTCGCCTAGGCACATGGTGTAATTCGATTAATACAACATCGAATCTACTATATATTTGTCAAATACCACTGATATATCATCCCATAGCCCAAATTATTTGACCTAGAAACTTGAAACTTTACAAGGACGTTCCTCATAGGGACTCGGTATGCGCTAGGAACTTATTTTTTAAATGTCCTCAGGGTTACGCTCTATCATAGGCAGATTTCTGGGGGTGTTAGGGGGTGCCCGGCACCCCCTGATTTTTGCTGGTTTGTTTGGCAGAAAGGGAGAATCAATTTTCGATATAACTGAATAACATGGGCGGATTTAGCTCGTAATATTTGGGGGTGCCAGCTCACCTAAAGTTTGAAGTATTTTATGCTCAAATTCAAACATCAAACTCCCATTTAAATGGTCCGTTTTGTGGCCTGTTTCGAGTAGGTATTTATTTTATTTAATAACAATAACCATTTGTAATTTATGAAAATACCTCCTTCAAAGCTATGTTGAAAACATTTCCCCCCTTCTCTGCCAACAAGTCTACCTAATATCAGGAGGTGCCAGGCACCCCCTAGCACCCCCAGAAATCCGCCCATGCTGAATAATCTATTACTTAAATTACTACAGGATCATAGTCAAGTAAAATAAACAGATATTTTTTTAGTTTGCCTGCAATCGGACTATTTAAATAGGAAGTTTTATGTTTGAATTTGAGCATGTAATACATTATAAGTGAGACGATCTGGCACCCCCAAAAATTAACACCTAAATCCGCCCATGCGCTCTATAGTACTTCAAAGTTTCAATGTTAAATTATAGGGAAGATGATGAAGTTGTTATAGTAACTTTTTAAAATATGAAAGATTGAATTAAAAATCAAATCCTGAATCCAAGGAAGTTTTTCTGTCTGTTCACGTGTGAAACCGGGTTGATCAGCGAGTTGTCAACTAGTTGTTTAACTATATGCATATAGTTAAACATTGCTACCCCACACGTCATAATTTTAATAAAGGAATATTAAAACTGTACACCAAACTGTATCAAATGAAACAAATGAGCCAAATAACAATTTAATGGTGTTAATGGCTCATAAAACAATTACATGAATTAATAATTTTCAACCTTTATCAGACTGGAAACAATGCGACGTTGTATTTCGAAACGTTACCGATTAATTTTTACCTTTTACGGTATCGAAGCTTCGAGTTTGAGTTTGCACCATTATCATTTATTTTTCTCTACAAATAAAACAGCAAGTTTACCAATTTATTAACCATGAAAATCGCGCAAAGACGAATTTTCACTTTAGTTATGGGCAGAGAACACATCGCTGACCCAGGTCCGGCAGCTGTGGTGTCCATCCTCTCGTTTTTTGTGAAATCCGTTCGAAAATTAGGTCGCAGGGAGAACTGCCACCCTTCCCACAAAACACGGAGGAATGTCGACAAAGAAGCGGTCCTTCATTCATCCCTCTTCTTGGAAATTCGGCAACAGTTTCGCCAGCACCCACACACAGCCTCCGCGCCCCATCTCCATTGACTGATCTAAAATATAAAAACTGAAAGGATAATACGCCGTGGAGTTAAAAATATGTAAAGAAGAATGTAATAGACTGTAATAACTAGTTGTATACCCGCGCCTTTCAATACTCCCATAACCGCATATTCATATGACTCAGCTTATTCATTGCAATCTGTTTACTTCCGGAATGATGAGAAAATATTGAAATGTTTGTTAAAACATCTCAAAAGGGGGGAAATAATGCTCATCAAGTTTTGACTGACATTGTAAGATTGCTGCTTTGCGAACTCGGATAGAAACTATATTATCGTGAACAACTAAACTTCGCGGCTCTGCTACCTCAGTAAATATAGTTTTGGAAAAGGAGTAGATCCTTCATTAATAAAGAGGCGCTGAATATCACGCAACTGTTGAAACTGGTGGCTTTTGATGAATTCCTCAGTATCATACTGAGATAAATAACATATATGAAGCATCTTTACAATAATTTCGCTGCCAGTATCAGCATTAAGTATATTTATATTTATTAGGTGCTTTGGTTATTCCCATTACAGTCCATCTAACAACCAGCCTAGCGGTAAATACTAAAGCTTGCAATTCTTGTTTATGCACAGTCAGGAACAAAAGTTCATTGGAAGAAAAGAAAAAAATGTATTGTTGTACGGTTTCTAGGTTACGTAATTTCATTTACACAATGTTTAATTCCAAGGATGGACTTTTTTCAGTATGTCGGATTAAAATGGTTTACAGGGCGTTGCACGAGACGTGGCTCCTAGGCTAGGAAGGCCTGCCTCACTGCTCGAGCAACTCCTGCAGGTCGGGTCAAACACCTTGGCTCAGGCCGTTCAAAAGGCTAAATTTATTTTAAGCATTGGGTTTTTGGGCGGGCTGAGCCAAGTTATTGACTGGGATTACGAATTGCAAGGACCATCACGTAAGTCGATATTTAATTTAATAAATAGTTATAGTTGTTATAGAACTAAAATGTTTAGCCTTGGAGACTGGAAACCAAGTATAGACCTTATTCATTTATAACGATTTGCAATTAACAGTTTTTTTATTCAGTGTCAACGTAGGTCAGTGTAAACTTAATATCTTAGAGGCAAGTGTACTTGATAAGAGTTTACGATACCTTTTGGAGTAGGCCTACTCACTTAATGGGCCAGAGATTTGAGTAGAAACTATAATGACAGATAAGATTTAAAATAAAATATTAGGTTAAAAACGCTCAATGTAACACAAAAAGGTTTTTATTTTATTTGGTTTTTGTTTAGTTAGCATTTTGCAGTCCTATTTCAATGAAATTGAGAATAAAGAACTTCGTTATTTTGCTAAGAAGTCCCTTAAGTCATCCAATACCAAACATAAATTCAAGTTAATAGCCCCTTTAAGAAGAAAAAAATAGATGATCCGTCTACCGCGTAGTCCGCGTAGTACTTGAAAAGAAATTTGCCTGTTTTCAAAGATTTTCTTTTATACAAATCAAAACTAGATGTAATGGGCTAGAAAACACGTTTCAACGAATTTATAGATAAGCATTTTTAAGATATACTGATAACTGATAACTCCTTTTTCCTGTACATTTGTCCCATCCCCACCTCAAACCTGAGGGTCATCAGTTAGAACCCTGACTAGAATCGGAACTGTGCTGGTTATAATTTGTAACTAGGCTATGAAAAAACTATGCAAGCTAGCAAAATGTTACCGTTATTAGATAGTAACACAGAATTGGTCCGTGTTCCCGATTAAAACAGACTTTTTTTGATTGCGCGCTGATACATACAAAATGAAATAGAAACCTTTAGATTATAAAAACACCATTTAGAAGAAGAGAACTTATCCATCATTGCATCATTGCACAACATTGAATATTTGACTCATTGCTTGATTTGCACTCAGCATCTATCTATATAATTACGTAAGTGAAATTTTTGAAAGGAAATTGTGTTCGTTTGGTGAGTCGCAGGATGATGGAAGAGGGGTTTGGAGCCAAGGACTCAGGGAAATACCATCGACCACATAGTACAATACATTTGTACTATGAGATCGATGGGAAATACTGACTCGAAATTCACCAGAGGACAACAAATACGAAAAATATCTGCCATTTAAAAATCATTGGATCTAAAAACGCCTGCTTTGTTTGAATTAAACATGTAGTGTTGTTGCCTTATTCAAAACCATGGGCCGGATATTAACATGTCGTCTAGTATTTATATAAAGGCCTATTTATCGTTTATGTTTTTGTTCTACAATGAAGGATTGCTTTAATTTAAATTTTCCTCTGTTAAGATTTAAAGTCACTCTCTGCCTTTTTGAAAATCATTAGATAAGAATCTAAACACGTCTGCTAAGCTCACTTCAGAATATGTGGTGCTGTTGTTTTATTCAAAACCATGGGCTGGATATTAACATGTGTTGGAGTATCTTTGGGCCAGTTTACTATGAAGGTGAACAACGCAATAAAGAAGGATTGTTTTAATTAAAATTCTCCTTATTATGATTAGGGACTTTTAACCTTTTCAAGCCACTCGTATACGTAATATCATTATCAATTTTGAGGAAAATATTGAAAGAGCTTATAACTCTCCACATGGTCTATAAACCCCTTTCGTTTCCCCGCCATCCACGCGGCGATGGTGGGGCAAAGAACAGCGTACCTGGAAAGAGTAAAAACTCCAGTTTAGAAGAAAGGCTCGGTTTTTCTGCTGCTCCCACCCGTTGAATATTTGAATAAACAAAACACGGCCAAGGTCTAAAAGGCAAATGAAAGTGGAGATTTACAGCTCCGGACGAAGAGTTGGTCATTTGTCTGCATTTTACCATGAATTCCACGTTGTTTTCCTGTCGAGAAGACGTTGACTCGGGCGCGGGCTGCGGCTGTTTTGTCCTTCAGAGGCTTGGCTCAGGCCTATGATTTATATTTCTGTTTGTGCCCCGCTGATTTGCCGATGGAATGTAACGGTTGCAAGAAGCGATAAAATATTCCTCAATAAAGTTTTTGATGATTTCCAACAATTTAAAATAATTTTTTTTGCTGCTATAAGTCATTTTTGTGATTTGGAAAATGGTTGTTTGTCACAATAGTATCAAATTTTTTTCGTCCGTTAATGTTCTGTTACATTGAATAATTAAGCTTAATATCCAATTCACACTTATCATATGACAACCGACGAATAAAATTGTTCGTTGTGTTAAAGCTTTAGCAAATAAATGTTCAAAGAAAATTCTTCCCTGTTTGACAAACGTTTTTGCAAACAGGACACCGGTGAACGCACAACGAGGACGCAGATTCGACTTTAAAAAAAAAAACTCAAATTTGTTATCAATTACGAGATATATTGGTCAAAGCTGAGTAACAGAAAGAAAGAACAAATTGAACCGGTAAAATCAAAACTGCTGAATTTATTTCCTGTAAGTTTTATTACACTCCTTATAACCCGCAAATACTGCCCCTACTAATTAATGCAATATTAGAGCATTGTGTCACCATGGACACAAACTAGATGGAGAAACATCTAGCATTTACATTATGAAACAACATAATTTTTTTGAAGTCATACACTCATAAATCTTTGATCTCTCATAACCTACATACCGTTCCCAAATTAACCTCAATATGCATTCCACGTTGATGAGACGTTTGCTAATTATTCGTAAATTGATTTAGCAGAGGTTAGAAAAAGGTGTGAAAGTGGTTAATTTGGGGTCTCCAGAAACTTCCTGATCCTTGTTAGTGTGATGGATGATGCTGGGTGTCTGTCGTCTTCCGTTGTCTCACAGAAATGTCGTCCACACTGCGCATATAAGCGTGGTTGTGTCATTCAACAGTTTATTTGTTTTGTTAATGCAGTTGGTGTCGTTAGAAGAGTCTTATCCTTTCTATAGCTGTTTCGTTAAAGCGGCTTTTTTGGATTGTGTCCTGTAAGAACATGTTAATTGCAGTAAGTTCTGTAGTGTTTGATTTACTTACACCAAGTTTGTTAATTTTAAGCAATAAATAAAAGCTGCAGTAAGTATTAGAAGTTAACATGTACTTACTGCATCTATATACTTATACTTAATACAATAAGGTTTTTTCTGTTAGATCCCTTTTTCAGGCGTCCTACTGAACCGATTTTTACGATTGAGGTGTTATTTTAAAGCTTATAATGTAGCGCACCTGCGATAGATAGTTAAAATAGGCATTTCTTTTTCGGCTTCGACGCCCAAGGCTTTAATTTATTTATAGAGGGCGCTTTCAACGGTCCAGTGCTAACCAACTTGCTAAATGTAAACCGTAATTTAACAGTTGATTACCTTCAGACGAATTATCAACCAGTGACATTGTAAACAAAAATAGAAAATGTAAATAAGAGACAACTTTTATGAACAGTGAACAGTCATTTTTAGATATGATACTTTTATTGATTCGGTAGTAAATCACTCATTGATGTGTATATCAACATGTTTCAAATATTGTAAACTACTAATTTTATTCATGAACAGAATCTCAAACAAACATTCACATTATTTTTACTTCCATATGACGATGTTTTTGTTAAATGTTCAAAAAATGTTTCCAGCTAGGAAGTAAATTTATAACTGTAAAAGGAAATTATCACATTGTTCATTTGGCCTGGAAGACGATTTATGAATCCTGAAATAGAAAATAGGAGAATACAAAGAGAAAAATATAGAAGACATGATCAAAGAGGTCAGGGAAAACATGCGTAACCTTCGGCAAGAACAGATAACTGCTAAGAGACAAAGACCGAACAGCAGAGCAACATTGTACCACCTATATTCTTCCAGCGACTTCAAGATTATGTAAGGGCAAACGTGAAAAACACATGCGGTATCCTACTGTTGAGCGGAGTTATTTCCAGAGGACAATCAAATTCAAAGACAAAGTGTTGGGACAATGAACAATGTGTGTGTATTCTTTCCAGCTAAGCTTCTTAAAACAAAATGAAATTTTCAATTTCAAGTTTAAACAGGTTAACTTTTTAATAATTATGAGTTTTAGGAAAGTTATTAATCTTTTCAAATTTTAAGTTATAGTTTCTCACAAACACAATATTAAAATGCGCAATTTGCGCATGGGACCCCTAGTCTTTACTTATTTCTTAAAATTAACAAACTTGGTGTAAATCAAACACTCACTGCACTTTTATCTATCATTTGTAAATACCAAACTTTTTTGTCAATATAAAGAAGTCCAAACACAACAAGTTAGTAAAATGTTGAATTACATAGTGCGTTTTATTCATATTTCATGTTTAACTCTAGGCCCAAGAACTCCCTTTAAATGGTGACGGTTAATGGCAAAGTTAATAGTGTGAAGTTCCCCCGCCCCCCAAATTAAGGTAAATATTTACTCTTTTGTTTTAAATTCACCTGGTCACTCCGCTTGGATTATTCAGTGGTTTAAAATCATCAAAATCTAACGTCCTCATTAACAGGCAAGAAGGTAAGAATCCGTAAGAATATAAACATTTCGAGTCTAACCGCTTATGCTTTTGGGAGAGAGTAGTCTTAAAAGACGTGCAAAAAAAACAAGGATCCGTCTCTAAAAATGTGATTATTTAGAATTCAACCGTTCATATTTAGAAACAACGAATGAATAATTAATATTGATGCAATAGTTTAACCTTAATTTTCTGTAAAAATATAGCCAAATATTAATATGTTTATTAATTGTAACAAAATAATGCCTTTGAGAGCCATATTTTATACTCTTTGGAAAATTAGTAAATAACTCTCCTTATTTTAATCTATTTAAACCAAGAAACCTTCTCATAAAAAAATACATTAAACAGTAAATTTCTCTTATCATCGACCACAGGAAAGTTCACACCTTATCCAAACCATAAATCACCCCCCCCCCCTTTTGACAATTCCCAATTATGACTTCCATATTCAAACGAGAACCATCCTGCAGGAACGATCGGAATCCTTGAAAATCGAGCAGATGCGTCCAGGGACTTCCGTCCAGCGGGGTCGCGCCCCCAGGAAGCGGGGTAAAAAATAGACACATTTTGACATATAGAGCAGGAGCAGCTACCCTTTGGCATGTGTCGGGAGACGCTGCTTCGTCTACGGCTTCCGCGGACTTCCCCGGAGATCAGTCGTGTACCCATAAAGATGGGGAGGATTTCTTCCGGAGCGTCTGGCGTATTTTTGGACATCTCCCTTGTGATACAAGGGAATTTAACCAATGTAAACAGTGTGGTTGATACAAAAAGTAATATTTTACAGAACATTCATTTCGAGATACAATTTTACTCAAATCGTGGGCTCAAACCTGTACTGATGGCATCTACGTAACTTTACAGTATTGTGTAATCCTTATATCCTTATTAAATATTAAGTACTGTATATTTTTATGGAAGTACAGTACACAAATAGCGACAAACTGTAATCTGAGATCTGACACCTTAATAATTGAATTTTGAACGTAAAAATTGTACTTTGTAACTGTTGGACAACCAAAACCTTATAAACGATTACGTACATTCATTTAAAAACTGTATCATGACTATATTTAACTAAGACTAACCCTTTAAAAATAATTACACTCGTAGTACTTTGTGTGGAAAAACTTCAAACAATTTTCCATTACATTAATCATCGAGAACATACCATGTGCCGTATTTAACAATGTAATCTATTTTTTGGTCCGTTATTACTCTAAAATGTAAATAATACACATTTAACGTTAAAGATCTAAATTCATAGAGGATCTTAAAAAACTTCTATTTAATTCGAACATTTCATCTTTCCAGGATTCAAACGACAAACTCACACTGCAAAAACTGAGCAAAGAAAAGAAGTGCGGGATCGGGAAAACTGTGGGAATGTCCCCCATCTATTACCGCGGATCAATACAGGCTGAGCTCCCCTTCTGAAAAAACTACCCCTAAAAAATCCATATCTGCGGCGGAGGGTAGGAAGTGATAAATATCGTTGCTATGGACACGGAGGGCGGGGCTCGGCGCTAAAAAATGATGGCTTCGGGGAAAAACTCTCTCGGAGAGAAAACGAAACGTGAAATGCGTATGTGAGTCGATTTGTAACCTGTCGTGACGTATCGGGCGGCGCGGCGGCGACTGTTGCAACAAAGCAACAAAGTTGGGCGCAGGTGAGGGTGGGGTTTAAAAAAGGAACTATTGACTATTTAATAACTGTCAGGTGTTTATAAAAGGGATTTGGTGTCATTTTGCTTACTTTTGTGGAATCACTGTGCTGACAGGTTTATGGAAGAAACAAAAGTTTACAACATTATATACTTTTATAAGCTTCAAATTTTCTACATCTATATAAAAAACTTTATAATTTTTTGTAGTTATCAGTTACCGTATCTCATAATGAATGTTTTCGGTTTACTAAAAAAGACTAAAGTTTAACTCTGCAAAAGTTTAAATAGCCATTCATTGAAACAGTTATTTTAAAAGTTTAACCCTTTAATTAAATATTGTTTTCTAATTTGCCCACAGTTTTACATTGTTACTCCTTTTCGTCTCATTATAGTTACACAGAACATATTATTCATAGTATATAATGAGGTAATTTATTTTAAGCTGTATATCACTGTATATAAACTAAAGATATAGTAATGAAATACTTTTAATACTAAAAAAACTGAACTAATTTAGTTCGGTAGTGGGAAACTATAATACAGTATTATACTAAATAAAAACACAATCAGAGAGTGTAAGTCTTGTTATTACAAAAATATCCTGAACATTTTAATAACAATTTGTTATAATGTCTATTTAATCACCTCATTCACCGAATACCTCAAGCATAAAGTCACCATTTAGTCACACTTGTTATCAATCAGCAATTACTCAAAATTCAACAGAAACACTATGAGACTAAAATTACCTATGACCTAAAATAGTGTCACAAACGGTGCATTGCGGGTAAAATAAACACTAATACTTCGACCGTTATTACTTTCACGCAAAAATACCCGGCTATCAACCCGGCCCGTTATGACATTAGGGGTTTTATCGGAATGAGGACGAAGGGAAAGCTGGCACTCGACTCTCTCGTGTTATTTCAGAAGTTTTGTCACCCTAGTGCACATGTATTCCGTGAATTCTTTACTCACCCGGATCTCGGGGTTGGGAAATGCAGTTATTTGCAGTTATTTGTGCAAAGAGGGTAATGAACCTCTACAAGTGGGGGGAGGAAAGTAATGAAGGCTTCCTGCATGTACAAACAATGTTTGGAGGGAGTAAAAGCTATAACGAAGTTTTAGGATCCTAGATGTATGTATTATTTCATTTTATATGTCAGATGCCAGAATACACGAACGCTGGTCACAAAGAATACAAAATATTCTGCCATAAAATATTGTAAAAAACACTGTGCATCAGTCGGAAAAAATGTTTATATTATGATTGATTTTTTGCATTCTAAAATTTTATAAATTGTTCATTAAGTGAACTTTTTTTATACAATAAAAATAAATGAAAAGTTAAATAATGATGCAAACGTACCATAGATTTGATTTCTTCTAATTTCGAATTACGTTACATTATTTTTTAACAATTTTTTGTCATGATTACTCGAAAAGAATACGTTATAGAATTGAATAGGTCTCTGAGATAAAATATTTATTGAAATAATGAACTACTTCGTAATGGAATTCGTTGAATTCTGCAAGGGACTCCTGTACAAACATATATTTTGTAATCAATGAGTATTGATTATCACAAGACGCAAGATATGTAATCAATTGTATGTATTCCTAATTGTAAGGGTAAAAAGGCAAACTAGTACCTTTCGACGAGTGTTTTCGTAAAAATACTAGTAATATCATAATCATCAAAAGAAAAGTTTGATGAAATTTTGAATTGAAAGATCCATGTTAACAGTTCATTTATATAACTTAGAAAAATACACAGCTAAAACTATACGTTAAAGTGAATGTTTAAAGCTGTTTGATACGAGCTGTTTTTTATGCTGACAACATTTAGTAAGTATATTTTTGACCTATTGCTTTAGAAGAAAAGCCCCTGCGTACTATTGTTTCGGCTTATGAATGATAAGAAACTGATAAAGGATCCTCCTAATCTGCTGAAGAAATTTTCACAAAATTCCATTCAACGTTACTAGTTTGTAATGGTCTACTTTAAGCTGTAAAAAGCTAGGATAAGAAAACCATATCCGAGAAGATAACAAACGCCTTTGGCTATTCGTTTTGTTGAGACTTGTTTTGTTGTAGTTTCTTCTTAGTAAATGACTCATTTGTCTGGTGATTAGAAACGTTAGGCATAATTCTTTAGGGATAAGATGGACTAAAATCCTGATAGTTGACTGACTTTGCAACTAACATATCAACATTTTTGGTCATGATTCTACCAAAAGTGTGTTACAAAAGTGTATTTTATGTTATAGAAAAGGAGTTTATGAAGTTACAGTTTAGTACCTTAAGCAGTCTATGGATTAAATACAGTATTGAAAAAGCAAAATATAGTTCAAAATATAGCTCTCCTGTACTAGTGGTTCAGAGCTGAAACTTTCTTTCCTGTACGAGCTTTGGTCATTCATTTATGTAGAGCGGTTAAACTAATTCGCTTACTTAGTACTATTGCCCAAGAAAATAGAAAATATTACCTGTATAAAATATATAGACTCCTTTATTGTTCCGCCAGTTTTGACGCTGATATCACGGGTTTAAATATTTGTACGTATAAAAATGATTCATAGCCTAAAGACTCATTATGGCAGCTGTGGTCAATGCCAACCAGGCAAGTGTTTTGGTTTGTGCTGTGGTCTTGGAACTTATGGTAAAAGAAATAATAGGTGTATTCTGGACCAACTGACATAAAAACTGGAATGAATTAGCAAAAGCTTGATACGCGTTGGTAAAGTCCGCAAGTCTCTTCCTCTTTAACACCCAAGGGGAAGCCACGAGCCAATCACTGCCCTCTCAGCCGGACCTCGTGCGTCAGGACACCGAGCTCCCTTGCAGTTTTTGTATAACTACTTGGATGAAAACTCTTAGTAAAATCGGTAAACTAGTGTCTGTTACAGCTCATCAATTTATTGTAGTTTCTTTGCGAGTTCGATAAACTTAAAAGAATTAATGATAAGTTTACGCTACAATAAACCAATACTATGGGAATTCACTCAATTTACTTACTAAGGGAGGTAAAAAATTACGTTAATTTTTAAAGTTTACTTTGATGAGAAGTTCAGCCACTAGTATTTTTATTACAGCAACTCAATGAATTTCTCAAGGAAATAACTTCCTCATTAAAAGGTTTTTTACGCTTCGGAACAACATGAAACCAAAGCTTATTTTATTATGTTATTTTAAAGTCACGAAGTGACGCAGACTGCTAGTTCTATTTGTTATTTTTGTATTTCATTGCATATGTTGTAATTCGTTTTATCAATATATATAATGAATTCGTAGACTATTTCGCATAGTCTATACCTCTTTTTGCCTTTGAACACTTCGTCAACAAAATAAATCTTAAGTTTTAACCAAGAACAGGCCTATTCTTAATATTGTTCATAAAAATAACACTCTTTGTTATTTTTCCCACAAAAATATCTTCAACCTTCATGTTTTCTGTACTGAAAATATCTCCGATCCCCCCTCCAACCCGCAATGTGGTACATTTCGAAAACTTCCTATCCCGCCATTTCCGGAAGTTCGCACGCAGTTTTCGCCCCATTTGGCGTAAAATAAACGGAGGTCAGTGATTTATCACCTATTGAGAGGTTAGGGCCAAGGCTTGACCGTTGATCCAAAAAGTCACAGGGAACAATAAAGGGCAGCTGGCCCCTGACCGCTGGGCATTGTCGCTGTCCGCACCTCGACCTCGCCCGCCACAACTCTTTGGGGGGGGGGGGGGGGGCCGGGGGCATTACCATAGGAGTGACTCTGGTAGTAAATAGGGGTGATAGAAATAGTACACGAGGAACTAAGATAGGTTCAATTAATTATGCTTCAGTTGATTGGACAATGAACACTAAGCAGGTCGATGAACCAAGTCATCGAAAAGAAATCGTTAACCTATAGTTGGAGCATATCAGCAGATTCAAGTTGCCAGTAAAACATTAAAAACAAGGATAGTATTTAATCTTAAATAACGTTTGCCAAAAATATGATTTAAATTAATGTTGGGTCTCAGAGACTGAAATAAGAACAATTCTGGTACTGTCACAGAGGAAAATCAAACAGAGGTATCTTCTAATGTTGCGCTCAGAGTGTGTCGAGCACAGCCCAGCGTGTGTCGAGGTCTTAGTTTACCATTAACTCCGCATCAAGAAAGCAGCACCGTCGCTACCCTCTCCTAATTTAACTTAAATGTAACTAGTAACCAGTAATTTAACTGTAACTGTAACTGGATTTAACTGTAAATAGTACTTGGGCACAACAGAAGACCCATTTAAAAGCAACCTCTGTTAGATTCTTCTCTGTGGTGCTGTCAACTATCATTACTAAGCTTGATCGAAATTATATTGTAACAGAAGGGCTTATAATACAAAGTCCCATGTTTTCAAGAATCAAAAATCTAAATTTTAGTATACCACAATTTTAGTAAATCAAAATCAATTTGAATTTAATTTGCCTACTAAATTTCTTACAAAAAATTATTCACATTTTACCGTCAATTTGGCAATCCATTGAATAACCGTGATGATGGCTTATGACTAAATGGTTTTTATATATTTTATTTATTAACACATTATTTTTAAAAAGGAACTCTGTTTTAATAAATGAAACTTGGTGGAGGACAATGCCTTCATTAACTATGAAGTCAAATTCCTTCAAAAAAGGCTTGAGATCTTAGTAAATAATATATGAAATTATTAATTTCATTGTTTTGAAATTAACTGAAATTGATGTTAACAGTTATCTGCTAAAGTATACAATTAAAGTGTGTATAATTTGTTTTGGTTAGTGTTAAGATTAGGAGACATATTTATGTCTTTTTGTATTTTATTTTGCTGGTAATCTGTGGTTTATTTAATTTGGTTGTGTTTTGTTTATTCAGTGCGTTGTTTAAGTTTTTGTATGTAGCTCAATGCTAATTGATTTATGAACTCTTAACTGTAAATTGTAAGAACTGTATAATTTTTACATACGATTGCATTGTACTCTGTTTTGTAGCATATACGAGTTATTTCAAAATATTTTTTCCTTTCTTATGTGATGTATAAAAAAAGTAATCAAACACCCCTTGCCAATAATTTTTATGAAGTCAAAAAATATTGGAATTGTTGTTGTAGTTTATGATTTATCTACTCAGTACCTTACTGTTAGCTGTTTGAACTCAGTATATACTCTATTTAAACTGCAAAAGCCGAATGCGATCCCAGATTTGCCCCATCTTCTGCCAGATCCACGATACTGTTTACGCATACGAACACAATCACTTGATTTAGGGCCAAATGTCGTGCCCTTTTAATTTTATTTCTGGGTGAACAAAAAGGGAGGGTCACATGGGAAAATCAAAAGGGCAGCATGGAGGGCGTTAAAGTGTGTCCAGTGCGGAGTGACCCTAACCTTTGACATTTTGGATTAATGGTCAGTCTGTTTTTGGGGCAGCTGCGTGGTCGCAAACCCTTCTCGGCATCTGTCCGCGCGGTAAACAAAGGCAAAGGTGGTCGCCACGGGGAAATCGGTGGAATATGATGCTGTACTTGGTATATGTTTTAAAATATTTGGGAGTGCAATTGGGATTTGATTAAAATACGGGGCGGTTATAAATTAAAGGACGCATTTTAAATTATAATAAAAAATATCCAAGCCCTTTAAAAATATGGGAGTAGTTTAATTTAAAATCATATTTAAACAGAGGTTTACCTTTTTTAGAAACTTTTACGATTAATTACGTTTTAATTAATAATATTTTCAGGTTATTTACCAAAAGAGCCCCTCCCCCTTAAAATCACTTCAGAATAACTCGGATATGCTAAAAGCAGAATACATGCAATTGTGTATTACATTATACACTTCATACAATTTACAGTTAAGCGTTAAAATAAATTGGCATTGAGCTACATAATAATAGGCCATCGGATCTTTAGTCATTACACCCATAAAACTTTTCATCACAGGGGTAAGGCAGAGACATCGAGGAACAGAATATAGAACGTTACGTCAAGTGAAACTCTTCTTTCCTCTAACACTCATTTAATTTAATTAATCATTCTTAATAAGACAGGTACCTCATAGAGGACGTTACCCTGAATATGAGTGAGGGATGAGTGTGATGATCGTGATGATAGTGGCGCGATCTTGTAGCCTTGTTACTGACTAAGGTTGGCACGTTCCTTAGACAGGATCGTTAATTAATAGCCCAACAACCAATGGCAGCTTGGGGTTGAACATATCGAGCAAGTTGCTTAGGTCGAAAATATTTTATCTCAAAATACTATGAAATAAGATAAATTATTAAATTAAAAACGGCGTCCTTTTCAATATATACAGCTATGATAAGAAAATATGGATGACAGGTCTATTGAACATTTTCAAGAGACAAAAAGATAGACATTTTATCTAATAAATATTTGAATCTTTGTTATACAAATATTCCGTAAATATCATTACTAAATATTTCTATCTACTATTTACAACTCAGATACCACTTAGTCTACTCATGTTTAAATATCATAACTAAATATTGCTTTCTAATATAGGCCTATATTTTGTTAGATACCACTTTGTCTACTTTTGTTTTACGGATCACACGATGTATCAAACTTAGAATCTTAAAAATCTGCATGGAAATTGTATTCCACCATTCAGTTGTTTTTATAAAGGATCCACTTGGATTGAGGTTTTCAAAATCAAAAATTGTCGGAGGGTTTGCGGCCTGGCCGAGGGCGATTTAGGCTAAGTTAAAAAATAGACTATTTATACCAGACTTTTTCGTCTCTATCTGCTCAACGAGTAATTTAATCTACAATGTGATTTATTTGGGGGATTAGGTTTCCTCATTTTTTTGCCAAAACCTTCCTTTCATATTTTTTCTTACAGTTTGTTATCTATTTTATAAACATACTACATTCAGATATTAGGTCTAGAGTATAATCCTTGCGCCATTTATTTTCATTTACATTAGATATATTTCATACATCTCATCGTGTTTTCATGAGTGAAATTGGCCGACAGGATTTAGGCGAGAGCGCAGTGCGAATGGTGCGATAAAAATGTTCCGAGTTCAAACCTCTGAAGTGGTAATGATACTTTTTAATTGTATTAGAGACTAACTAGAGATCGCCTAATGGTCGAAATTCGTCCAGGAAATGTTTATGTTTGGTTTTTACTCATTGCTTCAATAAACATGTGACTGCGATTGTTTACATTTTGATGTAAAACAAAAACAAACAGCGCCAAACTCTACAAACACTTACAACAACTCACCACAACTCAGATACCACTTAGTCTACTCATGTTTAAATATCATAACATGAGGAATGAGGTTCATGTAACCAACAAGGTAACTCATAAAGCCCATGTAATTTTGTTATTTAATTGCAAATTCATTAGTTTACGAATTAAAAACTATAGACAATTACAATTGGATTGTGCCCAACTAAAGGAAAATACAATAATTCTAACTGCTTGATTTTTTCCTACGCTGGACATGCACGCAGGCTGAGATAAAGTGATCATAAAAATCATGCTTGCCAATTAAATTATACATAGAAACCCAATTTAATAATTTCAATAATGGGTTAACTAGGGAGTTTAAGTATTTATAAGACTAAACTGCATAACTAATTAGAATGTGTTGGCCAGTAACCAATTGATACCACTTGAGGAAAAAAGAAAGATCCATCGAGGAAACGTTCCATCAAGGTTTTCAATTCAATCTGAGGTAGAATCACAATCTGTAGCCTCAATGGTGTAATTAAATGCTTAAAAACTCAAAGATCAGATAAATGATTAAAATTAATCAGGCACTTTGGGTAATTTGTAAAAATTGAACATTGAACATAAGTTATGATTTTACTTAACATTTTCATCCATTATTCGGGTGAAGCCGCGGGTATCTGCTAATACACTGATAAATCGTTGTTAAAGTGTAAATTAATCGCATAGTAATAAAAAACGTTAACAAATATAGAAATAGGTATCCTTCCAATAAATCCCTACCCCTTTAATTTGAAGTTCGAACTGTTTTATTTTGTATTTATCAAGAGAGTAACTGAGGTGCAAAAAAACTACAATTGTTCGTATACGGAACAAACTCAAAACTACTAAGTAACAACAACCAATGACCACGCCTCCTCAGACGCAGCCAGCTGGTCACTCTGGCCAGCACCTTTCTTTAGGTCACAAAAACAGTTTATACAAACAATAATATTTTTGTCTCGCCGTAATTACCCCACCCAGCCCGAGCTCAGCCTCCCGCCGAATCATTGCGGTGTTACCGTTTGCCCAGTGACTAATCCGACCCGATGTCCAGTCCCTGGGCAGTTTGGGCAGTTGGTCACCCCCGCACACCCTTCCCCCGGACAGAACCCTGCGACAAAACAACAGACGTCGAAACAGCGGGGGGACGCGGGATGGAAATTGATTTGGACAGCGATCTCCCCCACTGACCATTGTCCAGTGGCCATCTTGTCGCGGGAAATTTAATATATCCGATGAAGAAGTACAATTTTATGGAGTTTAATGGCGGCGACACGTGCCCGTGCCGTGCGGGCGGAGAGTTGTTTGTGACGGGAGACGGTGAGTCACGGCCATAATTCTCTAGGGCTGAAAATTCATTTTATTGCCACTTAATTTTCAGTAGTTGACAAGAAGTGATAATTGGTTCGGGGATGTAATTATTGTAGAAATTTATTTGGAATTTTTATTTATGCGCGGTGACTTTTAAAAGAAGTTCGTCTGGATAGTGATTTTGAGTAAACCCGATTTCATATATTATTAGGATGAACATGATTTTTGAACTTAGGACTTCAGAGATGGGTATATATTGGGTGAAGAGCATAGACTACTTTTTAGAAAATTTAACATAAACCTTTAAACTTTAACATAAAACAAATGTTTTGAAGATAAAGCTTTATGTTTCAAAGTGAATTGTATTTTTTAACCCAATTCCGTCCGATTACGAAAAATAATATAAACCACAGACAAATATTAAATTTTGTCAAATTTGTACATTAGTCCTCTTCCTACTCTGCAAGCCATTCAGTAAACAACCCCTGTTACAGGTGGTTCCGGGGCGGCCCTTCAGCCTCGGTGTCTCGCAAAAAACACGTCAATGGGCTCGGGCCACCACATGTTTTAGGCGTTTAATTTTTTGCCGGAAACTAAAGCTCGACTAATTCCCCAGGCCTGTCGGTGGGTGCTAGTTATCTCGTCGTTTCCCTATTGAATATTTTGCAGCTAACATGAGACAAATAATTTTCTTATCCGATATTCATATTTTTCATTTTTGTTGATTATTCAATGATGAAGACAGTCTCATAAAAGAAGTGTTCGTTTTAATTTCCATAGCCATATGTAGTCCTATATTTTTCAGACAATTAACATATTTTAGCGTTTTGGTAAAGAAAGGTTCACACCGACATGTTTTCATCGCTTCATCAATTGATCAATTGATAATTTAATTAGTTTGTTATTGGATATTATGAATTCATAATATCCAATAACAAACTAATTAAATTTGGTTCACTTTCGAAAACTCACGGCAATTCTTTATAATTGAGTCGTTTAATTCATGTAATTCACGTTTATTTAGCTGGTTATTGTAGTTTTTCATTACCTAGGTAATTAAAAATAATTAAAGCAAAAATATATGAGTAATAAAACAGAATGGCCAGTTTTTAGTGAAATAAAGAGTGATTTTTTTAGAACTAAGTCAAAAGATACCTTGTCCGTTATTCATTTGAACGTTAGGAGTTTGAGGAATAAGTTTAATCTTTTAGAAGCTTATTTAAACAGTCGAGAGGTAAATATAGATATTATCATATTTAGTGAAGTATGGGTAAATAGTGATGAGGTTGGTTGTTATCATTTAAAGGGTTTCAATATTTTAAGTAGATGCAATGATAATTATGCTGCAGGAGTATTATTGTTTATATCAGGGACGATTTAGGCTATAGAGTGATTAGTAACGAGATTACGTCGGCGGATTGTTTAACTTTTAGCCTTAAATTGAATAATCAACTGTTTACGTTTATTACAATTTACAGACTCCACGAATATACAAAACGTTTTTTTATAAATGAATTAGAGCAGTTTTTAAGGTTAACAAGTGCAAATGTATTGTTGGTTGGTGACTGTAATATTAATATTTTGGAAGATACCAACGATACAATTAGTTACTTAGAAATGCTTCAAAGTTATGGTTTCATTCCTATGATTAAGCAAGTAACAAGGATAGGTGGAAATGCAAACTCATGTTTAGATCATTTATTTATTAAATACAAAAAAACTAATGTTTTTGATATAGGTATTTTTGACTTAGGGTTATCAGATCACTTTTTGATAGGCTTCAATTTTCAATTCAATAATAGCGGCCTAATGCCAAGTGTATGTTCAGATAGTATAAGTAAACATGTTTTAGATCGTAAAAAGTTTCAGTCTGATTTGTGTAAAACAAACTAGGATTTTATTTTTTCTTGTACGGACGTAAATATGTGTATAAAATACTTTTATGAGAACTTAAATAGAGTAATAGAGAAAAATACTTATACTAAGGTAATTATTAATAAATTGTGTAAGGCAAAAAATAAAAGCCCTTGGATTAACGAAAATAAGGGATAAGTTGGTGAAATTACTTTATGGAAGACCTTATGATATGAACTTTAGGAATTATGTAGAGCGCTTTAAAAACAATCTTAAGAAATAAATTGATGAAACAAAACACAGCTATTATAGAAGTTTATTGAATAGAAATAATGGTGACAGTAAAGCTCAATGGAAAGTTATAAATGAAATTACAGGGAATATAAAAAAACAGGAATTTGACAGTATAACCCTAGAAAACGGTAGTGTTATAGAGGACTCAATTTTAATTTGTCATGAACTTAACAGGTATTTTATAAATGCTCATTCACAGATATTAAATAAAACAAGCTGTGTTATCGATGTGTCTGACATAGATAACATGTGTAACTCTTTTTTGTCGTACCTACCACTGCTGAGGAAATCAGTAAAATGATAAATAGTTTAAGAAATAAAAAATCCTGTGGGGTGGATAATATATTTGTTGAATTGTTGAAAGAGATCGCACCAAGTATAGCTCATGTGTTAGCCTACATTTTTAACCTCAGTTTCACAACTGGAATATTCCCAACATGTTTAAAAAAAAGTATTGTTGTAGCTATTCAAAAGAAGACAAATAACCAATGTATAGATTGCCTAAGACCTATAAGTTTGTTGCCAGTGCTATCAAAGGTTCTAGAAAAAATTATGAAATATAAATTGTTAAATTTCTTGAATATAAATAACTTTTTTAGCCCAGATCAATATGGGTTTACAAAAGGTAAATCAACTGAAGGGGCACTATCTAGATTTGTCGAAACTTTATACAACAGTGTAAATAATAAAAATAAAACATCTGCAGTTTTTATAGATTTTCAAAAAGCATTTGATTTAGTTGACCATAGTATTTTGATAGCAAAGTTGGAGAGGATTGGAGTGAGAGGGGTTGCGCTGAAATGATTTGAAAGTTTTTTAATCGGTCGGGAACAAATTGCAAAATTTAAGAACGCGCTTAGTGAACCTAAAATTATTCAAAAGGGGGTCCCGCAAGGATCGGTTATGTCTGGGACCTTATTTTTGATTTTTATAAATGATCTGTTACAACAACCGTTTATAGGGAAAATTACAGCTTTTGCCGATGATGTGGCGTTTAGTTATTCTAACTCAAATAAATTAATTGTTTGGGAATCGATCAATCATGATTTGGCTGTTTTAAAAGTTTGGTGCCATAAAAATTGCATGAAAATTAACGTAGCAAAGACAAAATATATTAATTTTGATTTAAAGGAATTTAACTTTGAAAGAGATATAGTTTATCACGATTTTGCTTGTAATAATAATTTTTCCTGCAACTGTCAAACATTAGAAAAAGTAAAATCTTTCAAGTATTTGGGGATCCACGTTGATGAAAAGCTCTCATGGAAACCGCATATAACTTGTGTAAACAATCAATTAAGGAGAGGTATCAGATCATTTTATTATTTAAGAAATATGTGTGATAAGCAATTGTTAAGATCTCTGTATTTTGCTTTGGTTCACTCTAGGATACAATATGGAATTCATTGCTGGGGAAACACTTTTCAAAACATTAGAGGTAAATTGGAAAAAACACAAAAACAGTTTATTCGGGCTATTTTATTTAAGAGAAGACGAGATGCATCGATGCCGTTGTTTAGAGAGCTGAAAATTCTTCCATTGCAACATTTGTTTGTGTTTAAAGTTTTAAATATTTTTTATCAAAAAAGTGGGCAATTGGGTAATGAACATAGATATCGGCATGAGTATGATACTCGGAATTTTACTTTAGGAGCGTACCGGCGACCAAAAATCAATAGAGCCTTTTTTGAAAAATCTTTTGTATATCTGGGTCCAAAATGTTTCAATGATTTACCTTTTGATATAAAAAATAGTAATAACCTCAAAACATTTGCATTTCGTTTAAAAGAATGGCTGTTTACTGTAGACAATATTCAAGAAATAATAAAAATTTTGAAGTAGTAACTGTTGTTATAGTAGTAGTATATGTTAAAAGAAGAAAAACCAGTATACTTAAGATTAAGTAACAAGCTGGTGGTAACTCTAGGTTCTAGCCACAAGATTGGAATTTAAATGATAAGGACATTCGCCACAGGAGCCACACGGTATCAGAGATAATTAAGGGACTGCGACTGATATCTATGTTGTTGTATAAAATGTAACTGCCATCAGTACCTGATAAGATGGCATGTTTTTCCAAACAAGGCTTGTGAGCTGATCTATGTAATGCATGGTTGGAAATAAACATTTCATTTCATTTCATTTCTTTCAGGAACAAAAAGGCATGCAGCCTACGGATGAATAAATGGGCTATTTAATGGTGTGCTTCACAACCATTTCTTTAGTTAACATTTCATCCTCCCTGGATTGTATTATTCTTTGAAATATCTCTTATATTTACGTTAACTGACTTGATTTTGCTCAAACAATGTGGTCCTCTTCATCATGAAGGAAATCGCAATTATTTACTTAAAATTACGATTCATAACTACATTTAAAGACATAAACCGTAATATATTACTTTCTATTCAATTGACACTCTTGAAAACTTACTACATCTTTGAAAGAGCTCTCAGCTCTAACTTTAACTTAGGCTGTCTAAAAAAACATTACTTTAGGGACTAATATTAACTTCACTTGACATTTAATATGACCACAAATAAATCAAAAACTGCACTGAGAGTTGAATATTATACCTTTAGCTTTTCAATTAAAAATTGGTCGTCCGATTATATAAAGGAGGGATTCAGCACGTAGGCCCAAGGCTCCGCCACTTCAGCTATCACAACACCCGCCGGCCGCTGATGTGTCATTAATAGGCAGTTTTCATTTTGACACAAAATTAATTCATCGATCGTTTTCTCGATAAGCGTAATTAATTACTTCCTCCTCCACATAAAAACTTAAAACCCACTTAAGAGGCTTTGCACTTTCGCTTCTTAAATGTTGTCTGAGTTTGGTCGGATCACCTCGTTTATTTTTCAAACAACAAGATAAGTCCTTTACGGTTTTTTCCTTTAATTGCATTGTGTTTTTTGGTGAGGAAAACAGCCGCTAGTCTGGCCAGACTGTGACCAAATAAACAGCTGATGTTACAGTCTTCGCGGGAAATCGTCAGCTGATATCATCTGCCACTGCCTTCCTGACAATCGTCGCTGCCAATGCGATCACTATCGCGTGGATCTAGGTAATAACATCGATGTTACATTATAATCCTCACTAGTACTAATCTAAATTAAAATCAAGTAAACTACTTAGGCGCTTGACCTTGAGGTGTTGCATTATAAAATATATATTTTCTTTATTATAAGGCCCTCTATAGTAACATTCTCATATAAACATTTCCTCTGTTAAAACAGTGATGTAATAAATTTTATCTGACAGAAATGAGAAGGCTTAATATTTAAAAGCAATTAACTGAACCCACTGATAAATTGCCCTTATCATATTCTTCAACAATATATCATTGAAATAAATATTACTGTTTAGTCCTAAAATCAGGGAAATTAGAATACTTAGCGAAGTTGGCATATATTATTGTTTAGTCCTAATATCAGGGAAATTTTAATGCTTAGCAAAGTTGGCATAGTCCTAAAATCAGGGAAATTTTAATAGTTAGCATGAAGGAAATTTACTCATGTTAATAAGAAGAATATTTATCCTTATAAATTTTAATAATAACATTTGTCACCCACCAAGGGAAAAGGGACCTTATCTTCCCAGACAAAACTTTACAGGACAGCAAGTTTTAGAGGATAGAGTAAAAAAACACATTTTCTGATTTTTATTGTTTTTTACTCTTAATATGTTTCCAAACAACATTTATTTGGTCCATCTTACACCTGAATTTAGCTTGTAACATGGTTAAATTGATTTTTTCGAAACCCTTGCAATCTGGAGAAAGGGGAACTTGACTTCCCTGATGGTATTTTAAAACTTTGAAGTTAAGAAAATCCGAAAATTCTGTGAGGAATAAATGCAGCACTTGCTAAGCCCTTATCCAGGAATCAGATCATGAAAATTTACAGGATCTTCTCAAAGAAGTAGTTGACGACGTAGGTCCTGGTCAAAGTGAAGTTTCAAAACAAACAAAAATGTACTAGAGGGTCAACAAATATAAAAGTAAAAACTCAGACACCTAATACAATGCCATATTTTGTTAAGATTTTTATAATAAATTCTTATTTGAGTTTAAAATTAAAATTAACTTTCGTTTTTATCATGTAACAAGACATTTTGTCTTTGAAACGTTGTGTTTTTTTATTACTCCCATCTCATCTATTTCAGCAACATTTGACAAAAAATACAAACAATTGATTCAAAATCAATGGTGGATTCATATTCAGCTTTAAATTTCTGAAAAAATTGTATATAAAACATAGCCAGTAATGTAAGTAGTAACAAACTACAGTAATTGAACTAAAAGTAATTGAAGTTAGAAATTTGCAAAACTTTAGACCTCAATTTCTTAAAATTGATGTTTTTAATATTTCAAATTCAGAAATTTATGGCTCAGGCATTTTTTAAGATATCTTGAAAATTCTTTGACCATTTTGTTAGGTGTTTAATGTAGATTAAAGATATACTAATAACTCGATTTCGAAAAAATGGAAGTTAAGGTCCCTTTTCCTTTGGCGGGTCACATTTACGGATAAATGTTGTTATTAAGACTAATCTACTCACATGCATAAACATTTTGATTTCGTCATATACTTATTATTATTGATGTAACATAATTTTAACTTTTGATCATTGCTCATCATAGTCATTATTAGGCTTACCATAAAACATAATATTCAAATATTTATAATAAATTTATTTATTATTATAAGTTGCAATTTTTATATAAGTTTAAGATATAATTATTTGGAACCCGAAATTTACTTTTTTTATAATTACATATTTGTAATAAATGATAATGAAAAATAACGACCAAAGTTTTATCAATACAAAACTTAAATTAAAAAATATGAACAGTTCATTTATACAGATATAATAAACATTGTAACCAAAGACTGTTTTGTGAAGAACTTATTTCCAACGTTTTTAGCTAATAGTGTATGCGTTAAATGTGAGTATATTATATTAAACCACTGATTATTTTATTGATTGAATGTCGATCAAAGACTATTGGTTTCAGAGAGTATATAAAAATGCAAGATTGTTTAATAAATTATCTTCTACAAAGAAAGTATTGTCGCAAAAATGGAATAATGACCATTTAGTTTTTAAAGAAAATTTTACCTTAGGTTTTACGTAATCACACTTTACGACTGATGTACCGAAAATTAGTACTGTACATCCAATTTTTTACCAAACCTTAGCTACTGTTCACGACTTCAGCTTGCACGTTAAATTCGGTTGTAATGGAATCTTTATCGTACTTTATATTTTCATTTTACAATATTAAGTTTCAGTTCTCTTGAAGAACGTTTAGTTATCGTAAAACTTCAATAAGTGTTTTAGGTTTTAAGTTGAAATTCGTTAAAAATGCTTTAATGCTCTTGATAACGGGGATTCCTCTTTTCTCCAGAACAAGAATGAAGAAGGAACTCGGGACATTCTTTACCTTGGGGACCGAAATGTCAACGAAAGCTAATACATACAAAAATATTACTTGAATCAATTTCAAAACACTGCATACTGAATACATACTACTAAGTATTTTATATAACTTTATCTTACTTTGAAAGCACTGTATTGTGCTTCAATGCAGACAAACGGTTCTTCAGGAGTGGTGCTAAGCTACATAATTTTTAACACATTCTAAGACACTTACAGCACTGCACCAGAATATTATCTTGTAAGCTCCTGTTGTTATATTAGTGTTTCTTATATAAACATTTAATATAAAGTATAGTCGTATAGAGTTTGTCTCCTGGGTATGTGGCGGAGGAGGGAGGTCCATAAGATATATTTAGTGGGAGGAGACTGGGGGTTAGCTGTATCGTCCATCACCTCGTGAGCAACGAGCGCCTGTGTGCTTGTGTGCGTGTGTGTGCTGCTGCGGTTGTGTGCGTGTGGCTGTGCATGTGTGCTGTCGTGGTGTGCGTGTGTGTGCTACTGTGGTTGTGTGTGTGCTGCTGGAGTTGTGTGCGTGAGTGCTACTGTGGTTGTGTGCGTATATGTGCGTGTGTGCTGCTGTAGTGGTGTGTGTGTGTGTGTGTGTGTGTGTGTGTGTGTGTGTGTGTGTGTGAGGTGAAGGTTAATGAGGCGCAGGCGCGTGCCGAGGCCGGAAACTGAGGTTGGGGAGAAGAAAACAAGTCTGCACTTGGAACTGTCATGGCTCCAGATTTTATTTTACGCCTAATAAAAATTTTGCCCATCAAATTTGGGGCAGAAAATATTTTGCTGGTGACAAACTGAAAAATTACACCATAACTTGATTAGATGACCAATTTCTTACAATTTAAAATTTCACACAGCTGCGAAAAGAAATTTTCGATTCCTTCACATTATTTCTTAGTTCTAGGGCAAAAAATCGGCTGGTGCTGTATATTTGTACACACCAAAGTTCTAATTTAGGTTCTACAGTGAAATTCACTGTCAAACAGTTATTAAAAAAGTAAAATTTCATATTAAATATGGTAAGTATAGAAAAGTTTTAAAACCTAAGATTGCAAACTCCCTCATATCATTTTTCATCGTTCCATTAAACACTATTCTACAATCACCTCTTATTACCAACATACCATCAAATGTTATTTTTCATTTTTTTCCATCAAAATCATCTCATTCAGGAAGTGAAACTGTCATAACCGTAACTCAGGATATGATCATGTTCATAACCGCTTTCTTTGAAGCCCGCTCATTGCCGAGGAAGTCGGGAATTCCCCGATCGACGAAAGGGGTCAAGGTCCAACCCTTAAAGATGAGAAATGGAAATGGGGTGTCATTAGGCTGTTTGAAGAGATCTAAACAATCTGACCGGAAATGAAATAAATAACCAGAAAGGAAATGGATGCCAAGACTCGTTAGTGCAGGCTGAATCACACACGCATTCCAGAACATTGACACAGCGATTTACTAAATGCGACGTACAAGCAGAATGATCGGGTGCCGTAAAGATATGAGATTATGTTTATGCAGTTTGTTGGTTAATCGCTGGTGATTCATTTAGGAATTTTTGAAAGAAAGTAAAATGAATTGAATCTCAACTAGACAAAAGCAATATCGTTTCGTAAAACTCAACTTGTTACGTGAGTGATGTATGGATGTATGCTTGTTTGTTTGTAAACACCCAAGCTCCTTCATGTCCCACAGTACCTATATCGTGTTGCTTTTATTAGTTCGACTGCAAAAGCTAATTGAGCTGAATGAGCATGTGTAACAGACATTTTACGTTTCAACATTATCTAAAGTTTTTTTTTACTAAATATGTTTTGCAAGTCTTTAATGGGTGTTTACATTGATTGCAGTTTTAATTAACATCACAGGTCGATATGCGAAATTTTTTCCGCTTTTCAGAAACCGCACAAATCCATTTTTAATCATGAGGTTTACGATAAAAAACTTGTGTTTAATTTTTATATCTATTCCTCCTCACTTACTTATGATATGGAACTTATGTTCCATGTCACGTAACGTAACATTGTGTACACGTATTGTAACATACATGAATTCTTAAACCCATTTGATAAAATTGTGGTTTAATTTAACAGTCATAAAACTCGAATTAACCAGTTTTTGTGAATCACAACTGCTGGTCACATTAAACTTAGCTTAAAACATAAAATTAATACAACATGTTTTAGATAGATGTTTAAGGTTTGTATATATTGAAGAAGTCCATTTAAACCCTATAAACACGAATAAATCATAAAAATTTTACATAGAATATTTCGATTCCCACAAAAAAACCAACCGCACTCCCGAGCACCAACCTCACCAGCCGCAGCCTGGCCGCAGGCTAGCCGCACCGCGGGCAGTTACAGGCCGAGTCAAACAACTTGGCCCAGGTTATAACTAAAACTAACATTAGTCTTATGGGCGAACTGGGCCACGGCAACCGATTCGACCTATACAGCCGGCCTATTAGCATGCGACCGGACCTCTTTGTTTACCCCGTCCGTTCTTTATTATTGGCCGGCTGTTGTTGTTTGTCGCTTAATGTCTGTTGTTAGTTTTTAACATCAATTAAGAATCGATTTTTACGATCGCACAATACTGGATCCCCGCGTCGACATTTACAAGCCTGGGAAACCGCCTGGGAACGGTCCGCTAATGATGTTTTAGGAGTTTGTTATTATCGCTTTTAACAAGAACTGGAGATATTTAACGGCCTGTGTTTTCCTTGGCGGCTCCGTTTGTCTGAATATTATTTAAATGTAATATTATATGTTTATATATTCCTCTTGCCTTTTAACTAAGTTACGATCATGACGAAGGTATGCAGATATGAATTTGTTTGACATTTTCACTGTGTAAGTGATTTATTTCTAGTACATTTACAAAATTATAAAACGCCGGTTCGATTCCTTACAGGAGTAAAACTGGGTCCAGTTGTCATTTGTCATTGGGCTATGAATATTTTATAATTGATGCTACCCAACAAAAGGTCGCCGTTAGATATTAACAAGACCCGGGTTTGGACCGTTCCCTATCAAAACGTTAAAAATGCCACTGGTGTTGAAAAACACAAAATAAAAAATACACAAAATAAAACAAAATAAAATAAAATTTTATATTTCTTTAAAATAAGAAAAATCCCACATTGGGGAATTCCACGAATCCCACAAGTTTTTAAGAAACGGGCAAAGATCGGTATAAGAGAAAGTTTGAGTATCTTATCGATACCTGCTTTCAACCACTTGAATCAGTTCTAATCAACTGATAACACGAAATAACTTAAACGTAAAAAAACTAATTTTATATTAGTAAAGAAAAAACGACGGATTTCGACAAGAATAATTTTTATGATACAACAAAGCATAGTGAAACTGAATTTTTTTATTCCTAGAAATCGCTGATTTCCGCCCTAATGTGAGCCATAAATCAACGATTTAGGATAATCCGCTGGGAACGGACGGGAGTGTAAGCTGGTATTGGCCTTTCAAGAGAAGCTACTAGAAACACGACAGCACAACTACCACACAACTTTTTCTCAGTTTACACATTTTTTAAATCTTAATTTATCTTATTGAAAAGGTAAAGGTCCATTTTTCCAGCATTACCAACTCAAGATTTCATCAAAATAATTATTGATTTTCAGTATCGTTTCAAATTTCTGTAATACAGAATCTATCCTATTTGTTTTGCAATACATAACATTATACGTGTTTTAAATATTAAAAATTCTCTATATAACATTATATTGAATATTAAGTCAGTATATGTGCTTGTTTGATTTGTTACATCAAGGACGTAAACGTCTGTAGTTCTAAGGTAAAAATGTTTTATTGCTTTTTAAACCAAGACCAGAATAAGGCAATTAATCTCTTAAAAAATGAAAAAAAGAAAAATTTTAGAGAAGCCTTGGAAGTACATCAAATAGTTTCAGGAATGAAAGTTTCGTCACATTGCATTGCTTGAGATGCAGATAAAAATGTCTTCAACTCGCTGGTATGCCAAAAAACTTTCCAAGTATGATTCTCAAATATTTACTCAAAATACCAACGTACCTCGAACTTGAAAGCACAAACATTACCAGCAATATAAATGTTTTATATGATATCTGTTATATAACATCTTAATTAAATTAATTTAGTCATGCGTTGAAATAAAGATAACACCAAGGACTTTTAAACAAAGTTTAAAAGTGATCAAAAGTTGAATATGTAATGAAATATAAAATAAATTTGATATCGAATTAAATGAATTCATTTCATTTGAATATTTTACATGGGATTTTTTGTTTTATATACAAAATAAAAATAAAAATTCAAAATGTTAATACTTTTTTTTACGACAATGATATGAAATATACATTTAGATATAAAACTGATGTAGTGATTCTGAAACGGTTTAAATTGTATCATATCGTGGTTCGATTTCTCACATAAAATGGTCATTCTATTCTTTTTATAAAACGTGCTGTTGATAAATATTTCAAACACTGTAAATTGTAATATAAAATAAGATTGGTATAGGAAAAACTTAAAGAATAAACTTTTTTAGTATCAACAATACTTTGACATAGGATATCCAAAATAATTCAGATTGCACTTGTTTCGACATTATCAATCAATGGTTTCACATCGCAGCGTTAATTTAAGGAAAGTTTAACACCAGGAAAGTAAACGAAGAAGTATAAATAGGTATTCTTCTTTGTATTTCATACTGAGAGGAATATACACCATCACAACGTGCATGTCACAACAACTAACAGTCGAGCAAACAGCGTAAACACGATTCAACATAAATTCACAAATTACAACTGCATGTCCCCATGGTTAAGATAATAAACCAACCTCCTTGAACTTTACACGCAAAAGCAAAGAATAAACTGATATCATGCCTATACAATGCTGCAGTTATTTGTTTCCAGCAGTCAGGAATACCCTGCTAAACTGACCAACGATTTTTTTTAGAAAAGGTGGCTTCATTTGCCCCGGATAGAATCGGCAAATGGGAAATGAACTGTTAAAATGGTCTACGCAATTACTTTTAGAAGTGACAAAAACATAAACAAAAGGTATAAAATTATTATATTTTTCTTATTTGTAGCAGAATATTAACTATGCCGTGCATGCAAGTAAAAGTATCTGGAAATGACTTTTGTTGAAAACTATTTAGGATCTCCAATGCCTTTACCACTCGTGTTATCGTGAGAAGAGAAAGCTATGTTGATTCGTTCGATAAAACAACAACGCATTTTCCTTGAATTTGGTAGAGATATTAGTTTTCATATGATTAGCTAGTTATATAGTTCAGGGAAATAGTCGGAAGCCCCATTGAAAGACAATCCAGCAATACCCTTATTACTGGCACAACTGACGTTAAGTCGTCTGGACCATCTTTAATACAGATGAAACAGACGGAAAAATAATTTTCAAGCCTTCAGAAAGGCCTTTACACGATTTGGTTCAACCGTAACACCAGTATTGCTTCTGGATTACCTGGAGTAAGGTCAGTTCTGAAGGATTGTTTAATCTAACCAGGTCAAACTGACTGCACTGTACTTCTGAAAGAAATTGCGTAGACCATTTTAACAGGCCATTTCCCATTTGCCGATTCTATCCGGGGCAAATGACTGCACTTTTTCTAAAAAAAAAATCGTTGGCCAGTTTAGCAGGGTATTCCTGACTGCTGAAAACGGACAACTGCAGCGCTATTATAAGGCACGATATCAGTTTATTCTTTGATTTTTGCGTGTTAAGTTCAAGGAGGTTGGTTTAATTATCTTAGCCATGGGGACATGCAGTTGTAATTTGTAAATTTATGTTGAATCGTGTTTGACGCTGTTTGCTCGACTGTTAATTGTTGTGACATGCACGTTGTGATGGTGTCAATCGTATATTCCTCGCAGTATAAAATACTAAGAAGAATACCTATTTATACTTCTTCGTTTACTTTCCTGGTGTTAAATTTTCCTTAAATTAACACTGCAATGTGAAACAATTGATTGATAATGTCGAAACAAGTGCAATTTGGATTATTTTGGATATCCTATGTCAAAGTATTGTTTATGCTATCAAAGTTTAAGTTTTTTCCTATACCAATCTTCTTTTACGTTAAAATACTATCGGGACACACATTATATGTTATACAGTATTAGAAATATGAGTTTTCTATTAAACACAGTTGTTATTATTAAATTCAAATGGTCATTAGTGATTGATGTTTATACTGTATTTTCCAGCACAAAGTCTCAGATGAGGAGGTGTACTACTTCAATAACGATTAATTCTCCTCCGTTTTTCTGCAACTTTATGTTGTATATTTTAAGTTTTCTGTGAAAAAAATACGGTCCTTTTGATACATTGTGAAATTTATTATTAAGCTTGGAGTGGTTTTGCTCTACTCTTGTCAGTCCTGGGCAATTCTGTAATTCCTCCAGTTTTAATTTACTCACCTACAAATTAATTTTATTACAATACTTTTTAAAGATTGTCTTTTATAAGTTTTGTCGAAGGCCAAATAAATCTGTTCGTAAGTGCTCCCTCATGTTAGTGTGCTGTGTTTGTACCTGTTGTGATGAATGATTCGTTCGTATTGACAGCTCTTGCGGGAAAGTCGCAAGGGTTTGTCCGGCGGCCACATTGTACTATTAGTATACACCAAAATAATGCAAAATATAGCGTAAGACTGGAATTTTCATTTAACAGGCTTGAAAATTGGCGGAAAGGTCATACAAACAGGGATCATCATACTAAAATTCCCAAAAAATCCAACTTGGGCAACATGCCGCCATCTTGAAAACCCATTTCGGGTCCGTGTTTTTATATACATTTTTTTAATTAGCACGAAAACCATCAAAGATGTACAATAAAAGTGTAAATGACGTTTTTTTGTAGAAGGTAAAATTTCCAAAAAAGAAGGTACAAATATGTACAAGAATTCTTCATAATAACTGCTAGTATTATTAATTTTCTAAAATGTTGTGATTACAATACCTCTGTCATAATGAACACATGTAAAATTTGATGTAAAAAAGGGAATACCAAGGGAGCGAATCCCTTTAAACTTAATGAATAATAAATTATATCCATAAAATCTTGATTAAAATTCCAGTTTTTTACAGCTCAAACTTAAACATTGGTCCAAAATAAAAGCGTGGATAAGCTCACAAAAAGTATTCCTATTTTTCTCTTAAGGAATTTGTTCAAATTCCACACTTTTAAGGTGGAAGGTGGAAGGTCGTATCTCTTATGGTTTAAAAAAATGGGAATGGGTTTTTCAAGATTGCGGTATGTTGCCCAAGTTGGATTTTTTGGGGATATCAGTATGATGCTTTCAGCTGTATTTACTACCTCTCCACCAATTTTCAGCCTGTTAAATGAAAATTCTACGTAGAATCCAACAGAATTGTTCTGCAACATTTATGTGGTCGAGGGGTTTGACGAACTCGCGGCTCAAGTAAACTGTTTCACCGTTTCATTCACTTGTCGCATGGCAAATAAGCTAATTCTCTTTTGCAATTTAATAATGAACTATTACGGTACCTACTTAGCTCAAAGTCAAAATCGTAGATGGACCTACCAATTTATAGTGTAATTTATGAAACTTTAATCTTGATGGTCGAACTTGAACTGAACATATAAAATGCTCTTTTAAGGTGTATTTTTAATGTTGTTTGTTTTGTTTGAATGGAACTTATTATCAAATTACGTTGTTCATTAATAATCTATCAGTGATGTATAAATGGAAATTATTTTTTTAAATGGCTCTTTAAATATTTAACATATATTACTTTTTAATTCCCCGAGGAATTACCTGTCTTTATATGAGGAGTTTCCTGAAGAGTTTCTTGCGTACAGCAAAGGGATATTTTTTGATCGATTTTAATTGTTGAGGCATCAAAGTGAAGGGATTTTTATGTAGAAGTCATGCACTCGTGATTTTTATCTTCGCTTCTGCCGCCGTTTTCTCTGCAACTCCGGTACTCTCCTTCCAGCGGTATATCGCGTCGTTATCGGGATATTTTTAGCCCCTTGGACTTGAAATTTCAATTTTAACTGGCTGGTATTATTTACCACCTTCGCTATTTACATTAAACAATGGCTGTTTAATTAAATTTGTTAACAAACAGCGGTCAAAGTAAAATATTAAAACAAAGTATTTCCCAGCCAGTGTTAAACACACATCTTGACCTTCTGTACGGCGCCGGCAGAGGTATTCAAAGTTTAATCGTATCCCTTTTAAGAGTTACGCTAAAATCCTAGTTCTCGCAACAAATGCAATTGTTAGGCCTCGGCGGTGATCGAAATCTCGTCTTTGGATGGATGGAAGTATATTTTAATAAATTTATATATGGAAAACACCATTTATACCTTCTGTATGAATGTGGATATTTTGTTTATTGTTTTGTTAAGTTCACATGCAATTAAAACTTTCATATAATGATATTCAAATTCAAATTCTTTATTGTCTGAAACTATTTATAAAAGTAGTATAGACTTGGTCAGTAAATTAGAAAATACAATTTGTCAAACAATTACATAGTAAAGGCCTACTATGTTTCATATACATAGTCAAATAATAGAAACGGTACATCAAACTCTACAGCCTACAGGATAATTAGGAGGAAAAATAACCAGGCTACAATGTTAATTTACAAAAATTTGTTTCACTACTAAGTGCAAAAACTCATAATTTTTTATTTGAAAATTAAAATTGTGGTTGACTGAAAAACTGAAACTAAGAACTAAGATCTATGTAGCTTGAGAATAATAAGACAACAAATTATTTTATGTCATTAAAATGATAAGGTGCAATATATATAAGCCAGTTTTTCAATTTATTTTAAAAACTATTTCCGATAAGAGATTTAATATTATGTGGCAGGTGATTGTAAAATTTGGTTTCCTACGTATGGACTGTTGGCTGTAAATTGTAATCGTCTAGAAAACAAATACGATAATCATTCTAAGACCTTGTATTATAACTATGGGTATCAGAATTTAAACAAGTAAACTTTACATCATTTTTCAGTGATATCTATATAAGTGATGATTTCAGATTCAAATTAAAATATAGTGGAGATGCTAAGTAGATAATCTATATGGTATGATTGTTAATTAAATAATGTACGTCTCCCATTATTGAAATAGTTAAAATTTACAAAATAGAAATTTCTTGTTTTAGAATTTTATTCATTACAGTAATTATTGTCCTGCATGTACTCAAAGCATTGAAATATTTCGTCTAGAGTTGATTCCCGAATCGATGACTACGTCTCGGTTCAGATTCTTAACCGCTCTCAAGCTGGTTTTTATTGCTCCCAACATAATAATATTTTTCAAGTATGGGGGTTATTATTAGGTCTTTTAGTAAATGTTTACTTAGCTATCTAAAATATATAGAATCTTCACTCGGAAAATTTCTGTTCAAAGCTTGCTAAGACCAAAATCTTGATTGAGATTTAATTGTTTTAACACGCTCCCAGATTATTTCAAATCCTCAGTGGTAAATATTAGTTATTTTCCAAACTTTTTTCGACTTTGGCCCTTTCATACAGATATAGCACGGCATATATATGGCTGCACTCCCTCAAATAGAAACAGACTCGAAGTCCCCTCCAGACGAGTTAAAAAATTGCCCTCGAATCACCAAAAGGTCAGAAATAGCTACTACAGTATTGTCGGAAATAAACTTGATCGTGCCACGGAAATGGAGGGGGCTGAAGGGGTGGTTCGGGTTAGGGGCTGTGGAGGGGGGGAGGCGCCCGCTTGGGGTAGGTCTCCACGCTAGTCCTCTCCCTGAACTGAGGGAGTTCAGATCTGATACATCTTTGATTGGTGTACATGGAAGTGTGTAGTGAGTGATTCATCATAGTTTACATTTTGAGGGATTTCAACAGCATTGTAAGTATTGTTTATTGCCCTATCTTTTTTCATTTATATACTGTTTTGCACGATTGGAAGGTTTAATACGAGCCATTTTAGGTTTGGTTTTGCAATATTTTTACAAACGTAAATAATAACAGCATAAGAAAACAGACTAATATTATGATCTACCGGTTTGAGGAATTATTTTAATGTTTAAATAATTTTATTTATTAATAATTTGGTTTAGGATTGAATAAGGGATGATTTTAACATAGGTTTACCCGTGTGTAGTTGCTCTTTTCGTGGGAGTATTAAAAAATTAATTTGAGGACTGTATAATATTTTAATTTATTTAATTTAGATTTGAAGGTTCATATATTTAAATAATCACTTCAAACAATCGGCTTTTAACTGTATCTATTGAATAAAAACATTATTGAAAGCTGTTTTATCAAAATATATTGTCAAAACTCATTTTGCCAACAATTATCATCTAACATTTTTATAGAGTCTATTCATCTAGGACCGATTTGTAATATTCCTATTCCTTTTTTGCAAATAGTTTTTACATTATGTACCCAAACATTTTAGGAATGCTAATATAGGTAGCCTAATTTTTTACCTTTCTAGCATGTTTTATTCATGCTCTTTTCATGGGAGTATTAAATTTGATTTCAGGACTGTATAGTATTTTAATTTATTTAATTTAGATTTGAAGGTTTATGTATTTAAATAATCACTTCAAACAATCGGCTTTTAACTGTATCTATTCAATAAAAACACTATCGAAAACTATTTTATCAAAATATATTGTCAAAACTCATTTTG
Organism: Flexamia atlantica; assembly: GCA_035578135.1. NCBI lineage: Eukaryota > Metazoa > Arthropoda > Insecta > Hemiptera > Cicadellidae > Flexamia > Flexamia atlantica. The sequence goes on along the minus strand of JAQJVK010000012.1, from coordinate 14,045,703 downwards.
CCAACAGTTATCAGCTAACATTTTTATAGAGCCTATTTATCTATGACCGATTTGTAATAGTCCTATTACTCTTTAGCAAATAGTTTTTACATTACATGTCCAAACATTTTAGGAATGCTAATGTGTGTAATTTGTTACCTTTCTAGCATGTTTTATTATCCCTCATTCAAACCCTTGCAAGCTTGGATTGGACCCATAATTATTCTACCTAGCCTAATTGTGATCTTTTATATTTTGTCTCTATAACATGTCTCTGCCTACATTGAGCAGTCTAATGATACCTTCCTGATGTTGAAACATGATTTTTGCATCTTTGTACTTCAATAAAAGAACTCTCTTATTGTTAGTTGTCTGGTGTAACTAACATTGTTTAAAACTTTGTTGTTAGTTTACTTAAAAGTGCGTACATTAATAATTTTGAAACGGGGCATTGTACGTTTTTGTTTGCTCACCTTTTTCATCATTGTAAATCTTTTACTTTTATATGAACGATAATCGTATGCATACGTGCTTGCTGTTATACTTGCATAATTTCTTCAAAAACGGCTCCGAGAATTTCCTTGAAATAAGTTATTTTTGCTTAAAAATTAGTTCTAGCAGGTCACATGGCAATTAAAAATATAATAACGGTAAACCGAGCGGTTCAAAAGTGGTACCGGTTATTAATTATCACGGGCCACATTGGGTAGCTACATTAGCAATGAAATGAGAACGAACAAGACTCTGTCCACCAGGAGACTGTAAATATAAAATATAAATGTATTATAGAAGATTTTTTGAAGTTTATTAAAAATATTGTCAGGTATAAATAGCGTTAAACTAATTATTTATCATTCTCTTTTATTAAAAAAGCCTAGATTTAAAGTAAAATAGTTTATTTACTTGGCACTAGACAAAAGAGTTTTGTTGCATAAATATCAAAACATCGATCATTATATTACGTTGTATACATTTTAGCTTTATTAATCAGTTAGGCCACTCAATTTAAACATCCGTCGAATCTCAAACGCGCATCATATTCTGATTTTAATATATTTTGTTAGCATTTTTAATAAAAATGTATGGATTATTTATGTCTTTTAAATAGACGAAAATTACAACAATTTGAAACCAATTTGAGTTCTGTAAGTTTAGTGGTAGCGGAGATATAGACATAGGTAGATAATTTTCATGCAAACTGATGTGCTTTAAAATAATGTGTTCAATATACAGTGTGTTAAAAAGCCCAGGAATGGTTTATTGTTTCTTAAACCAACATAGAGGCGGTAATATAACTTGATATCTAGATACCTATCATGAAACCCCACCAAGCAATTAGAAATTTTCCGCTGCTCGGGGGGGGGGGGGGGCGGTGCCGGCGGCCCATAAGGAGTTAGAAGAAAATCGTTAATGTAAGTATAGGTCGATATATATATATCAAATAAAAGGCCTTGTTGTAGTAGAATCCAAGGCCGCAAACTGTACCTCAAAAGATTGGTTTCAAACGAAATGGCAGCGATTTAAAGTTTCTATTACCTATTTAAGGATTTTTTTCCTAAAGTTAATTTAAAATACTTTTTACTGTTTGAGGAAAAATATTCGACCTAGAGGCTTCAAATTAGAGTAGTATCAAATTAAAGATGCTTAAAATGTTTTAAAATCTGTAATTTAAGGATTTCCTCCACACTGTGTAGTTAAGCTGCTACAAATATTAGAAAATGGCCCTCCCGATAAATTTTGACTGTTTGCATGAATATTGCCTATCTTTGACTGGCTATATCTCCGCAACCACACTAAAATTAGATACGGTAACTGAAATTGGAGCTAAATTTTGCAATTTTTGCCTATTTTAACTCCATAAATGATTCTGTTAAATAAAATTGCTTCCTTTAGGGTGATTTTCTACAAAAAATAAACACATCAATTTTGTAATTTTTCGAGTACTACGGGAGTTGCGCTGGGTTTTCAGGGTTTCGAAATTGAATTTAAACCGCTCTAGATAAGGGATGCTAGCAAAATATAAAAAAATCTGAAATATAAAAAAATATAAAAAATGGGCGTTTGCGAGGCTCGCTTTTTTTGCTTTTTTTTAATTGACTGGCCTACGTAAGAATGATTTTATACTAACCTTTTGGCCGATTTAACAATGTAACGAACATAAACTTGCAAATATAAGTAATTTAATTAAATAGGGTTTAAGTTTAGTATGCAACTTTACTCATAATAAATTAAAACAAAATTGACGTACATTATCCTAAAAAGCTATTTACATATCTAACTGGATTTTTGTACGATCAGTATCCAATCCAAAAAGTAGCTAACATAAAATGAAATTACCTAAATACCCGTTACAATACGGTTTAGTAATACAGTATCTATGATTCAAGCGTGTCAGGACAGTGAAGTCCTTTAAGCCGCATTTACGCTACAGTTCTGCAACTTGTTTTATAAACTTTTGTTTGTAAAAAAGTTTACAACCACTTTGGTTTTAAAAACCTCAGACAAATTTAAAAGTTTATGAAACACCAATTTAGGATGTTAATTGACCTGAAATGCGAAGATATTTAAGGGTTTACGATTAGCATGCCTATTCATCTCTATTTTTAGTGCACCTAGATACCAATGCACCTAATTAATTTAGGAATTTCGTAGAAAGTTGTAATCTTTAGGCTTACATGGTATTAATTTGCCAAACACGCGCTTAAGAAACGAAAAAAGCCGAATGTATTTGTAAATTAATTTCTTGGCCGTTATGAGTGTTGAATAATTTGTTTTACGCCGAATTACAATTTTATAAATGTTATTCAGAGTGGTTTGCACATCTTACCGATTGTTGTTAAGACCTAATTTAGTAATAGTCTGACGTGACGATGTTGAGTAGAAATAACATTCAGATTCATTACTTTTGAAAAAACCTTCAAAACAGATGCGACAAGATGCGCTAAGCAATGAAGCTCTATGTAAGCTAACCCCCTAATTACATAATTACATTTTCATAGTTACATTTTTAATTTTGTAAGTATGCAAAATTAAAAATGTTGTTCTGAACAACAGCAAAGTGTAAAACGTATACAACATGGACACTTTAAAGGTGCTGCTATACATACACGTCACGTCACGTCGCGTCACGTCGGTCGCGTCGCGTCCATTTTCGATGTGAATGAAACCTGTGTAATCAAATGGAACCGGCTATACATGCACGTCACGTCTCGTCACGGCACGGCCCGACTCGAATGCTCTGAAGAGCATACACGGCCGAATTGGGACGCGACGTGACGTGACGTGACGTGTATATATAGCCTACACCAACGTCCAATCGGCCATTTGGCTCTTAGAAACTAGAAAATGCAAATCGACGCGAATCGATGCGTATAGATGCGAATAGATGCGAATATGTATAGCACCCCCTCCGGTATCGCCGAATTGGCCGTAAGTGGACGCGACGTGACGTGACGTTTATGTATAGCAGCACCTTAAAAGGAGTGAAATAAATGAGCCCCGGAAATTCTGTGTGGAATTTCTTATCCATATCGTAGTTTAAAATCTTAAGTAATAGGCCCTAGGTTAATTCTAAAAGTTTGTTTTGGTGAGAAGTTCAGCCACAGGTAGATTTATTACAGCAAAACAATGAATTCCTCAAGAGAAAAAACACGACAATCCACACTCTTCCTCAATGAAATTTTTTCACGCTTTGGAACCCCATAAATAACCAACATAAAACCAAAGCCTATTTTAAAATGCTATTTAAAAGTCACGAAGTGACGCAGGCTGTTAGTATGCCTTAAAAGTTTTAGGTTATTGAAAATTTAACCATTAATCAATGATAAATTAATTCATACACATTTATACATTATAATCTCTACAAAACTGAAGTATATTGAAGGTAAAAGCAATGAATACACGTTTGTGTATTCATTGGTAAAAGGTTAGCTTACGAGATGTCAGGAAATTTTCCATGATAAAGTGCGTTCAAAGATAGCAAAACCCGCCGGGTACTGGTCTTGAGTTGTCCTCAATTTGATTGAGTACTAGGGTTGTATATAGATGATGGGATAGATAAATTTGCATTTTGTCAATTACTCACGAGTTATTTTGACATTTTAAGCCGTTTGAAAGGAAATGAAATTAATAATCTGTGGGGCTTTAAAAAGTTTACGTTAACTATGACATCCTAAATGAGCATTGGGAAATTAATAATCAACCGGTGTATAAACGTTGCACATCTTAAAATTTTTCCTAGTAACTGTAGTAAACAAAAAAAACCGGAATTAACCGGACTTCGTTACGAATTTTTCACACGCATATTGACCGCACATATTGGACGTTCGAACTGGCCGTCCGGTCCAGCGTTCTGTTTTAGACTAGACCATGACCTAGGACGTTGTTTTCTGTAAAGCCTTTGTCTGTTTAAGATAAAGTTACAATCGCGTTACGAGGCTAATATTGTTCGCTATTGGATAATACATTTTACCATCTTTTAAATCTACTGACTACTTGTTATTGAGTTGCAATGTTATCTCTCATTGTTTACACCTTATGCTCAAAACCGATAAGCGTAGAACTTTAGGCAAGAGATCTGAAACTTAAAACATAAAACCTCCGAACTAATCATGGAGATGTATGCTCGTGCATTACATTGTCTTCATTTTACTTGCGAATAAATTTTATGTTAGGCCCCAGCCTAAGAATTTAATTTCTGTGGCATTTAAAATTAAAATTCACAACCTAACTCGAAAGCTTCCAATATGTACATTTACAATGAAATTCTGCGATCTTGTTGGGTTCAAAACATTCGAACATTTCAGTAGGCGTGAGACGAAACTGATTGCACAAGTTTGATTTAAAAGAGGAGGCTCCAGTTCCGCGAGACTTCCTTCTTTTCCCATAAGAACAGCGTTAACTTTCAAATTCGGTACACCCTCAACCGTCCAAATAGAGTAGTTTTAGCTCAATTGAAACAGAAAAAAGTGTCTACATTTTTCCAGTTAGCAGTGATTTTGATATCATAGGCTAATCAAACAAATTATGAAGAAATCTCGAAAATCTCAAATGGAATTTTTTTCCAAAAAACGATATCAAAATTCTGCTCACTGACGTCGCCAGATAATTATTCGCTCTTTCAAATGAGCTACAAATCAACGATTTTGGTTGAGTTGTTGAAGTTGCATCAAATTTGAAAGTTATTGACCATATGCGAGGAGCAGGTAGAACGTGTTATTTTTTGATCACTGGAAGTTATCCGCTCTGAAAAAGATAGCAGCGTTTGACATACAATATTTTTATATTATGTAGGCTATTGTATAATACTTGTCAGTTACTGCCACGCTCCTACATGTCATACGCTTTTCTCACACGTTCTGTACTTTTATATCACCTAAACCGTAAAATTCAATACTAAGGAATGTTCCCATTAATTTCACTAGACAATTTCAGATCAATTTTTATCTTTTCGTCTGAAATAAATTGTTGCACATCTACAACTATCATCAGCACTTGACTATCAAGCTTGTACATAATATTATCAAATCCGAAAAAAACTTCTGAGAAAAACCTGCACTTATTACAAACAGGCAACAGTCAAGTTTAAACTTAAAACAACCCCGCCCCTACAACCGTTTTATCGATCGGAGACTCTGTTTACTGAAAGCGCTGTCAGTTCGAAAGGTCACGTGCATATGTACAAGAAGAGATAAGCGTGCCTCAACCTCGGGATGGTTGTGGTAGGTCAGTGCAGAGCAGGACTCGAATGCGTCATCACTCTTTATCAGCCCGCTGCCGGCGTCATCGGCGCGCAACCCATTGTTGCGGTCCATTGTTGCACCCATTGTTGACGCAATTGTTGCACATTAAACATGAAGATGCGCTGTGATGGTAATTTTTTTACTCATGTGTTTTTTTACGTGTTCAAACATTATCTTATCCGTTTGTTTCTTTATAAAAACGATGGCTCTTTCGAAGTTAATATTGGTTTTGTTATCGGTTTGTTTGCCTAGTGTTTTTCAAGATGTTAAAATGGTCAGTTCGGCTTGGAATTAGTTTTGATGAACGTAAGTATTCGTTGTTTTAGTGGCTGAATCTACAAGGCGATAGTTAAATTTCGGCAAAACAATGCTGATTATTCTAGAATTAAAACCAGGTTGCATTACTTATTTGTCGGATTGTCTTGTGTCAATATGACTACTTGTTCCGGAAAAAATATTCCATCATTAGGTTAGGGTACTTGAGGATTACTTGTTGAGCCAGTGCTTTTCTATAAAACCTTTTATAAAAAATTAGTAGACTCGCGCTGCCCAGCAGCTTTTAAGTTTCGATGTGTTTTAGATTGTGTGCTGATAAAACAACTTTATAATTATAATTTCTAACCTAACATTAAATCTTATGGATGAATGCGTCTGGGGTCAGGGAATCCTCATAAATTTAAATTTGGTTTCTTTTAAATCTTTACGCCGAGCTCTTTCCTACGACACCCACACTTATGATTAAAATCGGTTCATAAGTGTAGGAGGAGTTTTGATCTGAAAATCACCATAGGGTGTTAAATCACTAGGGGACTCGCGCTGCTCAGCAGCTTTACGTTTTCGTTTAGTTTGGTGATAAAACAAGGTTTACAATAGTCAGTTCTTCATAAAATGTACAAATATTCGTTATGTTAAATCTTATGGGTGAATACGAAACTTTAATGGCGTCTAGGGCCTTTTCTTTTAGTCTAACATTCATAAATTTTATTTCTTGCAAACCGTCACTCCGGGCTCTTTCCATTGACACCTAAATTATCAAAGCCGGTTCTTAAAACTTGGAGCAGATGTATAGTTGAAAAAATTATAAATCCTATTAGGTCTTTAATTGAAAAGAATTTTAATACCCCTAAGTATTAAAATAAGAATAAATTTCACAGAATAACATTTTTGTTTAGTGTTTATTTCTACTGTCTGACATGAATAAAATTAAACCGATATTGTAAGTTCAGTACCGAAGTTGTAAGTTGCATTTGATTTTGACCTCATGAAATAAATATCAGCCTGAATGTCTACCTTTTTATTATTCTGAAAGAAGCGCTCAAAGACACGCAATTTTGAAAATATTTTTCACCCAACTAGCAAGCTATTTTGAAATTTCGACGAGAACAGATTAAAAATTAAAATTCATTCATTGTTCGTTTCTTCCTGAACTGTTTTAAGGAAATATATGCTAGGTTACATACCTTTCAGTCAAACAGTTATTTTACATTTTGTGAGCTATGTACATTTCTGGTTATAATTACATTCCCAGGTCACATAAAAACATTAACATATAACTTGTCATAAAATATTAAATTTTCTATACATTTAAAACAATATAGTTCAGATTTACATACATTTATACTCATACATAAATACCTACTCATTTACAAATACATTAAAAACGGAAAGTGTGCCGGCCGGCGATAGACTGCGACTCTACACTTCAGTATTTAAAATACTATTTGTAAATAAGCTTCTGTTATCGTCGTTTTAAATGTATCGAACTTTATTATTTTACGTGAAGTGACGAGTTAATTTTTTTTGGTAACCTGGAGATGGGATGTATGTCCTCAAATGACCATAACTTACAAAACTTAAAAGAACTCTTTGACAGAAGGTCCGTGTCCTTAAAAATATAAAAGCTGTTGAAAATTATTGTTTGTACAAAAAATAACAAAACAAGTTTGAAATTTAAAAATAATTCAAACTTATCGGAACGTATTTACCGAGTACGCTTAACGTCCATGTCAAACCGAGTTCACGAGAAGACATTTTATGCTTTCATGCCAGATATCTATAGCAGTTGTAACAAAGATCTAAACAACTTTTTCCCAACTTCCGGGAACCATCCCATATTTTTAAATATCGGTTCTCAATAGAGTTTGACAAATAACTGAGTTTTTGAGCCGGCATAAAGGGGATGCCGTCAAGCCCACTTCCCATTGTGGACCCGACATGCTACTTGTCTGATACGTTTTCTAAAGCCGATTTTACGCTAACGCAACAACCGATGGAAAGGCAAAAAACAGCTAACAAAGTGCTTTAGAAATAGAAATCGGTCAGTCGGTCACTTTGGACGTTTCCTACCCGGCGACCTCCACAAAAAAGTAGAAATTGCGTGAGCTGTTTTGTTGAAGGGCTTTACCCTGAAACGGAGACTTTCTTTTTCTTTGTTTTCTGGTTTCTTAAAGGACCGAAAACACATGTGGAAGATATTTAGATACTCTTAAGAAAGAAAAGATTAAAACCATTAGAAAAAAGTCAGTTGTGTTTCTTTAAAACAATGTAATCACGTCGCCCATGACCTTGTACGTAAGCCTACTTACGTAACTAGGTTGAGTTAGTTATTTCGGATCTTGTATTTTAATGTAAAAGTTCGAATTTTTGATACAACGAATATGTTAATCCCAATCAAATATTTTTTTTTATTTGATTAATATTCATCAACAATTTTTTTGTATATGATTTTGAGGAATGCGCGATGTATATTCACACAAGCTTTCTATTCGATTGTTTAGTTATAAACACATTCCTCGAAGGGGGAGTGTCAAGAGTTTTGGAAACATGTTTATAACGGGTCACAATATTTTCCAAGAGCTCTCGTATGAAATTTACAACCTGACCTGATCTGTTCTTCATATCATTAACGCTTCGTTTCACGTCACCTAAAAACATTAGGTTTACGATCCCTTCGAGGCAAAGAAAAAAGGATGACGAGTTCGGCGTAAAAGGGTTGAGAGGCGGCGGGTGGTGCTTTCTTTGGGATGGCACAAAAAGAGTCGTAAATAAATATCTCGCCGGGCATCCTTTTCTTTTAGTAGAACCGTTATGTAAATTCCCGCATACTGAATTGTTTCCTTTCGGACTTTCCTAAGTAAATATGTGACTATGCGAAAACCTGATCAGTGGGGAGTTTGTTATATCATTCTGTTGAAAAATATTATTAAGAGGCCTTTTTGTAATTATGTTCGTATTTGTAACAATGACATTTCACAATATTTAACCTTCTATTGATTTTTTATTTATTATGATATTTAAAAATTTCGCCCAAAATAAATGCTACATTAATTTAATTTCCACTATATAGATCTGTGATACGCACTTACCACAATTTCAAACACTTGTGATAATGGAAGGAATAACTGTGCTCCAATTCTCATCTTAAAATGTTCCTACATTTAGTTGTGAATCCTGTTTGCCATCTCTTTAGCAAGTGTTATTTATATTGTAATGTGCAATAGCTTTTAAACCGTTTCTAATTAGCTTTTACTGTTTTCAGACGATGATTCTGTCAGCGGAGTACAGTCACGGCCAAGACAAGATGGGTACTACCTCCATGATGCCAAATTCCGTGCTCCATTCTGCTCGACACAGCTTGTACACGGGATACCTCATGGAGCCATCATGGCATCACCCCCTCCCTCTGGTAAATTTTTTATTAAAATTTGTACTATTAGATTTAAAAAAAATTATAGACTAAATTAAAAATTGTTTACATGATTTGATCTTAAAACGTTTTATAATAAAAAACAAATATTAAGCCTAATGAGACAATTTTATTTAGTTTGTTTTTAATTTTATATATTCCCCCTTTCAAAGTTTTTGTTTCCAAATTATGTAAACATCCAATATTTTATCAGATGTGAAACTTCTATTCAAATTTGTCCATTGAAACAGTCTGATTTTTATCTATTCACTATATTTGACTAGAGCGAGTTAAATTAAAAACACACCATATATGTAACTTTACTCATGTTGTGTGAACTGATTCCAGGAACAGTTTACTCAGAACCCTATCACAACAGCTTAATATTTAAGTAAACCTTTCTTCTAACTTTTAAATAAAACCGCAAGTTGTCTTGGCAGATATCCAGTAAAGTGTAGTACATCACAACTGCTTCACAGACTCAAAGTTTTTCCGCAAAATTTTTTAAAAATTTTTAAATAGATTTTTTAAAGTGTGTTTTCTTTTACAACCGTAAGTTGTCTTAGCCAGTAAAGTTAGTTCTGTTAAACAGCATCGCAGACTCAAAGTTTTTCCCAAAATTTTTTTAGCTTTTGAATAGATTTTCTAAAGTGTGTCTTCTTTTACAGAAACAAGAGCCTGAGGAAGCATCGGTGAACAACGACTCGGGCATTTCCCCGAGCCACTACAGCGACGGCAGTGTGCAGAATACGTCGCCGCAGTCATACCACAGCGAACCGCGCTCGGAAGACTCCGGGCACGTCGAGCGAGAGCAAGGAGAGGATCCCCAGACCAACGCGACCCTCGGAGTGTTGGCCCGCCCCATCATGGAGGCCCCAGACAGTCCTCAGCACGCCTCGCTGGGTCTCCTCACTCAACCCATCCTCGGACAAAGTCCTCAAAACTCCCCTCAAAACCTCTCCCCCCGCCTGTCACCCCCTCAGAGTTCTCCTCGTCTCTCACCCCAAATAGGTTTCATCCCTGGGTGTTCCTCCTCCCAGAGGGTTTCCCCTCAGCAGTCCATGGCCTTCTCGACTCCGACCTCCACCTCCGTCACGGTCCGCTCGCCCAGCGCCGCGTCCCAGCCGCTGAAGCCGGACGAGAGCAGCCGCTCGCCCGCCTCGTCCACGGAGATGGAGTATTACGATGACCCGCTACGGGGGCTGCAGATGGCCCTGCAGCGGCGGGGGATGATGGGCCCCGGACCCGTCCCGTCCGAGCAACCCATCAACGGGGAGAAGCCCCTACAGTGTCCGCTGTGCCAGTTCTCCACAACTATTAGGTAAATTTTAAGATTATGTTACAGTAGCACCTTAATAAGAATACTCTCAAGGTGATTCTGGAAAGAGTCTTCATATCAAAGGAGTCTTCTTATTGAGGTTCGTGTTAACAAGACATTAAATGACATTAAAGTTTCAAGGAGACTTGAAAAGTGCACTTTTTATCAAGGTTTTTGTGTTATCAAGAGTCTTCTTACCCAGGATCTACTTTATTTTAAAATAGTCCGCACTAAAAAAGCTGTATTCACTCAAAGTTCAAATTCAAATAGTTTATTTCCAAAAATACAACTTTAACATTAAAGTTAAAAGTAAGAGAGTTAACATGTAAGTTCAATTTGTTCAACTTGAATATCCATGGTCTAAGGATGAAACTGTGAACATAATTTTATTTATCATCTTTATACCAATGTTTGGTTTGATAATAAAATTGCCTTGATTCACTCTTCATAAGAGTGTTGAATTTTTAAAACTCCATAAAAATATATTGATTTTTCAAATTCTCTATGAATTTTAGCTATTTAAATTTTGACAGTTAAGGATTATTTATTACTGTTTGATTATCTGGACTTTCCCATTCGCTTCTAGTTTGTAACTATAGTGTAAACACTAGAAGCAAATGTAAAAGGTCAAATAATTAAACAATAAAACAAATTACAAAAATCCAAAAAAATGCTGCTTATCTCAGCTATGACAATAGTGCATTGAAGTGTCTATTTTTAAAATTTCAATCCAAAGTAAATCATTCATGACTCCCATTCAATTGATGATTTGAATAGGAAAAAACTGGTTTCAAAGTATTTTGAATTAATATAAGTTTTTTTAAAGTGTCTTGATGAATTTTCCATCATACTACACCATATTTATTAATGTTTTTTCATCATACTGTCCCAAAAACAGCCGTTTTTAGTTCTCTAAATCGTACGCAAAATGATTGTTTTTGGATCACTTCGAATAGGAGTACTGGAAAAACATATGGTAAATTTTGCCGTACTCTAATGTCAAAATTTGTTTATGTTACGTTAGAAAGGTTGAAAGATTTCTTAACTTGTGTTTGTAAACAACTAAAAGATGTGTAAATGACGATGACTATTTTGGATAACCTCAAAATTATGTAGTCTAATTTTTTAACGATTAAATGGTTATTTTACATAATGATGAAAATAGTTGTTCATCACACGGAGCAAAAGTGTCTCCTTGGTACTCGATCGCATTTCCAAGCTCGGCTGCGCCTCGCCTGTAAATTACGATCTCGTCCCAAAAAGAGCCACTTTCGCTCCTAGTAATGAAAACTACTATTTTTATCCTTTTGTAAATTATACAAGCTGTTAAGATAAATGGTTAAAAAAGTAACATGAAATCGGCAAACTAATTACAATTTCAATGAAATAACGATTACAAATGTTGGTATTAAATGCCAATTCAAACATACGGTAGGCTCCCTATTATTCAGGGAACCAATAGTGACCGATACTCCGCTGGGTAAAAATTTGGGCAGTTAAGCCGGCATGTCCCAAATCTCGTTATATTATATTAATAATACATCCTGCATATGTTATTACTGATTATTTTGTAAACATAGTACCTATCATAGTGACATTTTTTTAGGATTTGTCTTTAATGTTTCTCAAGGGAACCGTTGATATCATCTACTTCCTGACCATATTAGCTAGTTAAACCAACAGTTTGTTTAAAATCGACAGCAGATTTAAAAAAGTAACTTTTTTGGTTTTTTGAAAGGTGGCCCGATAAATGAGGGTTCCATTTGCTTTTTAAAAAGGTAATCCTTTATAAAAAGCATTTATCAATATGAAGTTATTAACGCTGGTTTACTTGTGTTACAGGAGTGTTTTCAACAACCATTTGATGAGCGAACACAGCGAACAGGCCAGCTGCCACCTCTGCGACCACACAGCCGAGAACCACAACAAGCTGAGGGAGCATCTGCGGGTGGTACACGACCTCCAGCTCGGCCCGGACGAGGAACTGGGGTCCTGGGGCGAGGAGGACGAACCAGGAGTCACCACGCCCAAGGTCAACTCCCAGGGGAAGGTGAAGACATACAGATGCAAGCAGTGTGAGTTCAGCACTGTGACCAAACTGGAGTTCTGGGAGCACACCCGCGGGCACATCAAGCCCGAGAGACTTCTCACTTGCCCCAAGTGTGCTTTTGTCACCGAGTACAAACACCACCTCGAGTACCACCTGAGGAACCACTTCGGTTCCAAGCCCTTTAAGTGTGACAAATGTTCGTACTCGTGTGTGAACAAATCTATGCTCAATTCCCACCTCAAGTCTCACAGCAATGTTTATCAGTTCAGGTGTGCTGATTGTGCATATGCGACTAAGTATTGTCACAGTCTGAAACTTCATTTAAGGAAGTACAACCATAACCCTGCGATGGTTCTGAATCCTGATGGATCGCCGAATCCTCTCCCGATTGTTGATGTGTATGGAACGAGACGAGGACCAAAGCGCCCCAAGAAGCCAGAGGATCTGCCTTCGACCCAACAGTCTCTTCCTACCCTTCCTCCGATGTTTTCTAACCCGTACGGCTTCCTACCTAGTCAAGCAATCCACTATCCTTTCAACACCATAATGAACACTTTCCATCGTAATCCACTTTTGCCGTTTGCCAACAACAACCCTATGATGCAAGAGAAACCTGCCCCACCCAAGTCAGAACCAGAAAATAGTTTCTTCAATGCCACAGTCAACACGATCCAGCAGTCAGCGATGAACAACAATCAAGAAGGTGTGAAGGAGTACCTGACCAGAGTTATTAATAACCAGCAAAAACCTGATGAAATAACAACATATTCCGTATATGCAACAAAAACTGATACCCAAGAAGAATCTGCTAGAGCTTGTTCTTCAGGGGCTCCTCTGGACTTGAGCCGACCCGAGCCGGAACAGCAAGAACCACTTCTGGAATCTCCCGCTGAACAAACGCACGGAGATCTTTCCTCAACAACCAAAAATCGAAGGAAAGGCAAAGCTTTCAAGCTGGAGAGAATAGCTCAGCGCCTTCAACAGCAAAGTTCGGACGAAGAAGAGGGCGAAGTCAGTCCAAAGAGAATTAGATACTTGTCACCTGAGCACGCTCAGGAGAAGGCTGAAGAATCCACTCCTGAAAAGTCTAAAGAAGAAAAGACTACTTCCAATGTGAACTTTTGTGAACCTGCCAATGAGGAGTTCAGATCGACTATTTCTGAAGAGCGGAAAGAACGTTGGAGGAATGTAAAAGAGGTTTATGACTGTGCGTATTGTGACATGTTGTTTGGAGATGTGGTTATGTACACAATGCATATGGGTTATCATGGGTATCAAAATCCTTACACATGCAACATGTGTGGACATCAGACCTCTGATAGGGTTCAGTTCCTTTTGCACTTATTCCGATTTGCTCATGGATAAAATGTGCTTATAATTGTAGATAAGTAGTCTTCAGTATAAGTAGTCAGATTTTTTCCATTGACACAAAGTTTTGGTTTGTACAAAATAATATTTACTTCAAACTTTGGGGAATGATGTCATATATCCTATTTTATTGATTGTACTTGAGATATCAAACTCTCAACTTCGTGTTGTTTTATGTGATTATTGTTTACTTTTTAGTTTGGTGGTAACCGAGAGTTGTATATAAGATATTCCTCATTAATATATGTCACATCATCGCTAAACATTTCATCTAGTCTATCAATTATACATAAGTAAATAAATATATATATACTTTGACTGTACCATATTTGTGTAATATATTTTAAGAATTTTATGTTAATATCTTTTGCCATTTTGGCCACTTACGGAGAGCTACGGGTTTGTTTTATATTTGGACCAAGGTTTTTTCCAAAGATTAAAGTTAATATCTAATTTATAATTTATGTGAATATATTGTAATTAATAACTATAATCTTTTTTGAAATTGAAGAATTTTATTTCTAGAATAGGGTTTTGGTCAATGGGAACAATTATTGGGCTGGCTAATCAAGCCTTCATGATTTTTTAAGGAGTAAATATTTGTGAATAATATGACTATTTAGAAATTATGTTGACTTAGAACTTTTATTCATTGGTTAGTTCATAATCTAATGAGCACGGTAACTTTTGTGTATTTTCCTATAACGTTTTTAGATCTAGTATTCATAGCGAGTTCATACTTGATGTCCTGAGGTAATATTTTTTTAAGAAACTGTTCATAGGTTTTGTGTGCAATTTTATGTATACATACATGATAAAGGATAATATTTTATACAAGCAAGTAATATTTTTGTAATTTTATATATTTGTAAGGTACAATATTTATTTCAAGTAATAAAGTAAATTATTCAAAATGGTTCTTGTTAATATTTATTTGTTTATTTAATCTTTTTTATTCAATAAAGAAGAAAATATAAAAAAATCAGTTATTGAACTTAGCTAGCGAATTTTGGCAATTAAGGTGAAAAGTGGTGAACAAGATGAAATAGTATGAAGTGTATTATACAAAGACATTTTTCTAAACAGTTCATCATTTCATAAGCATTCACTATGACCAAACCAACTTTTTTTATTTTGAGAATTTTTTGTTGTAAGGAAGTATTAACTTAAAAAAATGTCAGCAAATATTAGATTAACTGACTAAAACTGTGCTTCAATATTTTAGTCAAGAAAGCATCTTTCATAATCTTTTTAAAAACACCATTCCAAATAATTTAAGAGATTAAATTTATAAGCTTTAATCCCACATTCCACAAGCTTCTCCCAAGTGGAGACACCTTAGATACCAGTGGATAATCATAAAAGCAACTCAGTTAACACTCCTGTCTAAGAATTATGACGGCCTTAAGAGTCTTCATCAGTGGTAGCCATATTGGATTTTAGTCCCATAAGAGTAATGTTAATTTCATTACAAGATTTCTCAAAAACCGATTGTGCTAAAGAAATAGTTAAGGTGTCAAAAAAAGGTATAGTGGTCCTCTAGAGGACCTTGTGAAAGTTTTTTCCATATACCCACTAGGTAATAAGTTAAAGATGAATAAATAAACCTTTAATTAAATGTTTTATTTAGGTAAAACTAAAACAAATTTTTGAAATATAAAACAAGGGGAGCTAGCACTCTATGTTATGAAGCTAATTAAAAAATTTCTAAACTATAACTCTGTAATTAACACCGGAAAGCTGGTATGAATGTTGGTATGTTCTGTTGTGATCGGCGAGACCCCTGGCGGCCGAGCGGGCAGCGCACGCGGCGGAGTGATACTTGGACATCCGGTGGCGCGAAGATGTTCTATTTCAAATCAAAGATGTGTTGAGCTGAAAAGGTTGTGTTTGCCCAAAGGGACATCGCTAAGAATTGAATTTTTACTTGTATGCCTTGTTTAGTTAATTGCGAACATGAGTTTATGAGTTATTTTAGGGTTTTCCACTAACAATCATTGCTCTTGTGTAGGTGAGGTTCCGGGTAAAGTCTTTCAAATACAAAAAAAACAGCTATTTCGTGTTAGATGAAAAAACTATAAATATTTGGCCAGACATTTCTCAAGTTTACATAGCTTTCAGTCTTATCTTAAAATTAAATACCCCCGTTGCAGCAGACTTGCATACTCAGCGAATTTCAAATGCAAAACAACATACTTCAATCCAACATACCGAGATTCAACATGTTTTTGTAAGCTCCATAAGAATAACATGGGGAATGAGTATGCAGGTTTGCTGCTACGGGGGTATTAAAACTGGGTGGTTTTAATTCAATATTTAGTTGATCTGAACTAGAAGAAGCCATTTACCAAGTTTTATCAAGATATGTTGAGAAATAAGCGAGATAGAGAATTTTCTTTATTTCCCATAAGGATAACATTGGGACAACTTACTGTGTTTACCACTTTCAATATCTCGGAAACCAATGGACATAGAGCAGTGATTCAAAATACTAAATTGTTTGTTTTTTTGAGCTGAATTCAATAATGCGAGCAAAAATTGGATAATTTTAAATTTTATATGCAAAAAACTCAAAAAACCCATTTTTGAGGGGGTTTACCCCCCTTTACCCCCCTTCCGGTGGTCCGATCGGGCTGGTTCACGAACTCGTCCGAGTGATTACCACTTCACACGTCTGTACCAAATTTCATTAAGATTGGACCATATTTACGGCCGCTATCGTGTTACAGACATATATATATATATATATATATACTAGAAGAACCCGTGGCTTCGCTCACGATTAAAATTATACATACACTATCACCCATGAATTATATAGTTTTGCTTTCCCATTTATTTTTCTTATTGTAAAATCTAATGTATGTAATGTATCTACTTCTTTGAACATATCAAATGTACTTCCATAAAGCAAAAGTTTTTAGAAATTCGCTCTTAGTACGAAGGTCTGCTACGACGGGGGTATTATATTCCTGCTTAAACTGCCTGTACATAAAAAAATGAGACCATATCCAACGCCCCACCGACAAAGCCCCAAATGGTGTTGCTGCCCTGGGTAGGCTCATGCCCAATATCGGTGGTCCTTCCTCTTGCAAGTGCGTTTTGCTTGTGTCGGCTGTCCAGTCGATCGTGCTATCAGGTGAAGAGGATTGCGCTCACACACTCAAGAGGCCAATTTACAGAGACGAACGCTGAGAAGCATTTAATGGTCGTTTCCACGGTACCTGAGCTTGCCCTGATGATGATCATGGGGCACAATATAAGGAACGGCACCCTTGGCTTTTTCGACGGCACTTTGAATCTGCTCGCATATGTTACCCTTAATTAAAACTTTATTATGCACCCCCGTCGCAGCAGACCTGCGTATTAGAAATCCTATTTATTTCCTTCATGAAGGCATACGTGTTAGAGGAATCAAAGTAGTTAGCTTGAAATTTTATTCACTGTTAAAGATCATTTTCTTAAGGTTTTAGGGTCTACCTTGAACAAAAAATTACAATGCCACTCCAGCAATTATTAAAAAGTGCTGTCTTACGTTTTTAGACTCTATATTGAGCAAAACGTTTGAATGAGCCGTCTCGGCAATTTTTTTAAAGTGTTGTAGGTAAAATTAATTCTTTACAGTAGCACACTCTTCCTCTTTAAATAGCAGTTAGTTGTCATAAAAAAAGTCCTTCAAGTATAAGTGATCAGTGATCACTGGAGTCCTTCAGTAATCAGTTATTTATTTTATGTTATACTACATATTATCAGCATTTTATATAGTGTATTGCACTTTGAAAAAATGCAAAAGTCTAATTCATTGACCACCTGGCACCAAGTAACAAATCTTCATTTTAACAAAAATACAGTTAAATAGCAGAAAGAAATACCATTAATTTACATCACCTGTTTTAAATTTTACTTTCATATGTTTTGTTAGTAAACAAATCTAACTCAAATTATTTCAAAATCCCTGACATGGGTACCTTTAAGACGGTCCCAAGGCTAAGCCCTGAAAGTTATCACGAAATTGAAGGTGTATAAACCTACTCCATGAAATTTTACATGTATGTACCAAGTTTCGTGGCCATCGGTCCAGCGGTTTTTGTGTTTATCCCTGCCAAATAAATAAATATATATATATATATATATACCAACATCCTCTTTTATACTTATAGATATATATAGATATATAGATATATAGATAGATATATAAATTCAAACGAATAGTGTTTTTTGCTTCTGGGGGCCCCAAAATGAAAAGTTAACATGGTCTCGGGCTTAGGTCTTACCATGAGACCTACGGTAATAGCTTATTCCTTTAAGGAAATTCGCTAAAATCTCCCATTTAATACACGTTAAATAACCCAATCAGCTGTTTTTCGGCCTTTCGCCAAGTTTTTTTTGCTATTACCGAGAGATTTGACCACCGCGTAATACGTCCGCCTTGATACAAATGAGAACACCGGCCACGATATTACCGCAAATTTAACGATATTACTGCAACAATACCGTGAAATTTTATTACCGCGAAAAAACCGCGAGAAGATTGCCGATCACTGCAAATCCTTAAGATTTGTTTCCTGATACAACCAAGATTTATCGGATGCAAATAATCGAGTGCCTTGAAATTCGATCGAGATTTTCTAAATGTAATAAATACAGCCTAAATGTTTGACGGCCGCTATAGAACCGACAGATTTAACGGACACCATATTATGATACCGAAAAAGCAGCTGATCATTATTTGTTTTGATGTAAGGAAATTGAGAGTTTTCGTAGATCTCAGCTGTTCGGTAACGGGCAATTTTCGTGTTCAGAGTGAAGAATAGTATATTTCACGACTAGTCACGAAAGTAGCCCATTTTGGGGGCAAGACAGTGTTTTACTTGCGAGGCGTAAGCCGAGCAAGTAAAATCACTATCGAGCCCCGAAATGGTACTTTTGTGACGAGTTGTGAACAGTACTTTTCATCACGATGCAAGTAAGTGCCCAAACTTATAAAAAATGATCCAACATTTCATAATTTAGTCATTTTTCTATTAGTAAACACAATACGGCTGAACTGTCTATTTTAGTTTATAAAGTCAGCTGGTTGAACTGTCAAATTAAGGAATTCGTTTGTTTGGGTACGGCAAAATTTTGTTTTGGTACGGAAATGGTTTGTTTGGGTACGGGAATGAAATGTTTGGGTACCGAAAAAGCAGCTGATCATTACTTGTTTTGACGTAAGGAAATCGAGAGTTTTCGTAGATCTCAGCTGTACGGAAACGGGCAATTTTCGTATACAGAGTGATGAAAAGATATTTCTTGAGTCTTCAAACAGATTTAAAAATGTATTTTAATGTTAGACCCTCGGTTTTTTTGTATTTTTTTGTAAAATATGTTTTGATGTAGACTGTGATTTATTTTGGATTGTAGACTGTGGTCAAGAGACTGTGATCTCAGTGACTTTTCCAAAACAAGTTTTCTTTAATAATCTATGAATTTATTCATTAATTCCAGTGAGTTTGGTGAATACGTCTTTTAAAATTATGATTTACTCACTTGAAACTCATCTTTGAGTTATAAGCTTCCAATGAATTATAAATATATATTTTCATATTTAAATAGCTGCAGGTTTTAGGTTTTCAACGCAGCTCCAATAAATTTAGGTTTTCAAACCAAAAATACAGAATTAACTAATAAGTAAGGGTTTTGTGCTTTACCTCCATTATATAAAATTATAAGTCTCTGAATAAATGTTGGTTATTATTTTCTTATCTTCTCTTCTTTAAAGCAAATAAAAATTCTGTACATAAAATACCGTCTAAACCTGTGAGTTGTAATGTTTGATAATTGTTATTAATTTTGATACCGCTTTTATTTTATGTTTCTATATGTGTCTGTAAAAAGTTGTTGTTCAGGGGCTATTTTAAGGTTTTCATGCATTTTGTCGCATGTATGCGATTCTTTTTTTTTCGTTCTGACAAACATATTTACGAAGTAAAATAAACCTACATATTTTTCAACAGATTGTTGTATTTCAAGTGGTTTACCTTTAGATAGCATTTTTATAGGTTAAATTAATTTCTTCGCTTTTTTTAAATATATATTTCCAGCCTAGATATTATGAGCAGGAAATTTTAGACTAGTGTCGAATTTTGAGGAGAAAATTTAGCCTATGTGGCTTTTTAATTGATACCGTTAGAAATTAACTACAATCAAAAGGTTTTCCTCAAAATTATAATATAATTGTTTGTTTTCCATTTTTACGTGTGTTTTAACAAAGTGGGGAATTTATAACATATAACCATTTATTTTAACCCAGGACAGTATTTATAAAACTATGAAGCGTGGCATGGCAGTGTCACTTGCCCGACCAACTCAAACATCTTAGGGCTCTCGTCCACTCGTCCTTTTAGGTCGTTTAACGGTTGATTTATTATAGTCAATGGGCCCTGAGGGCACCGCTCTTTTCTCTAATCACACCACCCTTTTGAGAGAGAGCGAAAATATTGCCCAACAACACCCTCACTCTCTCTTTTTAAAAAGAAGCGGGAGAACTATTTGTAAAACGGCCCGCGCGGATCACCGGATATCGCCCAAGGCGACACTAGTATCGTCTTTTTTCGTCCCAACATTTAGTTGGCCCCGTTGACACCGGTTTTGGAGCGCTAGAGTCAATTTCGACTTCTGCGTTTGCTGATGAAGACTCTTAATAACAAAACTAGAAGATCGCGCCACAATTATCCTTCACTCATCTGTCATTCTTACTAAGCTTAAAATACCTACCTGGGTAGGTCGCCACTTCAAGCAATGTATAATGTATAGTTTCTTTTATTTTAACAATGTGGTTACTAATTTATAAATTTTCCATTGTTGTAGTAATCAAGTTTTAACTACCCATGTAATTCATGCACGTTAATCAAAGTATTATTTTTCTACTCATCCTTCCTTTATAAAACAAAAATGAACTGCCCAATCGTAGCAAAGCTATGATACACTTCCTGTGAATATGAAATATGTATTGCTTCCCTAGAAATATCAAACATATGGAACAAAGTACTAGATTTTTAATAATATATGGATCACAAGTAAGGGTAATGAAACATGCAACAAGTAGGTTCAACAAGTTAATTCTTCACATAGGCTAATAGAAATTTATTCTATTAATTTTAATATTTTGACTTGCCTGTTAGAAATTGTATGAACCATTTTCATTATTATGGATTTATTGATAGGTTGTAATGAAAAGTCTTGAAGAAAAATTGATCAAGAAGGAAAGATGTTTTATGAACTTTAAAAGTATAATCACAATGACTTTATTAACGTAATATTATAGACACCAGGAATTGTACAAAATGGTGTTGCATTTAACTCAAATCGAGTGATCATTCTGGCACAAAACCAGTGCATTCTAGGCCAATATTAGTAAAAATATTTTTACTGTTTCATTAGTGATGGAGATTTGTTAGAAGATGGAATGCTAAAGGAATCAAGGTAAGATAAAAATATACCTAAAATAATTTTTAGTGAGTCTTCATAAATTCTTATAAGTTCCTTTTTAGTTGACAAAAAATGTTATGATACATTTTTTTATTATTTTAAAGTATTTCATTTTATCCAAGACTTATCAACCACAACAATTTTCTTAAAACAATAAGCACTGTAAATAAAGGAAACACAAATATCATTATTACATTAGTTATACTAGTAGTAGGGGTAAAAGGCATGACGATCGCCAGAAAAAAATTAGCATACCCAAGGAACTTTGTGTAAACGTTGTGTGCACCTTCATGCTAAAAGTCCCCTAAATCTCAAGCTGTGCTTCGTCCACCAAATTGAAAAAAGCCTTTTCCTGTAAATATTTTTATATTAATTTTTTTCAATTAACAAGAAAATCATGAAAGATGCGAAAAAAGTGTGAATGACGTTTTTGCAGAGGACGTAATTTCCAATAACAAATATAAACATTTATAAGATATGTAAAAAACAACGGCTGATATTAGTTTCCTAAAATGTTGTATTCCTAAAACTTCTGCCATGTGGAATCAAGGGTGTCTGGGAGGGATGAGGGGGAGCCTCCCCCCCTTGATTTTGAAAATAAAAAGATTGGGAATTTTTAGTCTTCTAGTTGGAAAAACTGAACTGAAATTGAAGTAAATTGCAAGAACTTGATCATTTTAAATTGAATCTTTCATTGTATATTTTGCAATAATCTTACAACCATTGAGTAAATAATCATAGTAATTATCATACTCAAATTCTACTTCAAAAATATACTAAACTCTACACTTAGCTCTTGAATTTCCTACTATTTTTTTGGCAAATCAACCCACTGCCAAATTGGTCAAGTAAATATAATTTTAGCGTTTATTAACATGAAAGTATTGTATACTATCCAATTTTCTGGTTATTAAGCTTCAATTATTAAGTATGAAGGTCACATGGGCGTATATGGCTCATGACACTTTGTGCATCAAGTGATAATAAAGGAAGGGACACTTTCTGCAATTTAGAAATACCGATTTTTCAATTTCCTATGTTCTTTAAGAGTGTGTGGTCAAAAATATTTTTTCCGTTTGATTTGCATGTTTAAATTGAATTATTTTAGTTGGGAAATTCATTTTCAAGAGTTGGCAAATTCGAGGTCGAGAGTTGAGAAAATCAGGCGTCTTTTGGTGCGACGCCAGTGTGGAATACTTGTAAAATACATTCCCAATGGGGCACTAAAATCGATCACTAAATTTTGTTCACAAGGCCTGGGTAAACGGGAAAAAAATCGTGAAAAAATGAAATTCATTTAAAACACATAAATACAAGACTTGTGTGAGCAACGATTCCCAAAGCAAAAAAAAAAACAGTAGACGTCCGTTGCTGTGAGCACGCGCGTTGGGAGGGTTCGAACCCCAAAAAGCACCCCAAAATCAAGAGGGAGCCCGAGCCAACCGCCCCTCTCAAAAAGCAATGCAAATGTGAAGGGATGTTTTAACACTGGGAGTTTTTTCATTGAAAGCGTGGCCGGCACCGCGTCTGGGGGGTTGTTTTCTGTTGAATACATTATAAAATCCCCTCCGCGGACGCGACACAGCCCTAGGCTGTACACGTGTCTCGCGGTAAAACGGGGCTAAAAAATACTTTTTTACTCACTTGTCGCGTGGCTCTGGTGCGATTTTTGGGGAGAGGTTAAATGGTGTTTTATTCACATTGCGTTGAATGCAAGGTGGGCTTCTCCCCTCTGTGGGATAAAGAGCCAACATTTATTGGCATTTGTGTAATAGACCTGTTTTTTATCACACCTAATATGTTAAGTGGCTATCAGAGTTCCATTTTATCATTTTATTTGTTGATTCCATAGGTGAACCGCCATGTTTTCATGTTCACAGGAAAAATTATGTTGTATTTATTGAATCAAATACATCGCTCAGCTACTAATATTCTCATAAAAATCTGATTTTTATTTTTGTAGAAACAGCATTGCCTCGTGACGTGAGGAACATGTTGAAGCGGTGAAGTTGTTCGAACAGGTTTCTTTGTTTGGAAAAACAGCAATTTATCAACAAATATTTTTAAAAAAATTAGCAAGATAACATAATTTACGCTAATCATCAAGAAAAAAAGTTATCAACTGTTTTTCTTTGTGTACTAAGCTTCACATTAGGTCTCCCAATGTCATTGTCTAACTTTTCTCATTTCTCTAAAAAAATAGTGAGCGACCAAACTTGCGTGTCCTTGACTTTGACGATGGATATATATGGACATTATTTAGGCCTATATATTTTATCAAAGAAGCCAATATCAATGAATCATAAACTATGCTGTTTTCCATGCATCATGGATAATCAGAGGAAGTAACTACTCAACTCGAACTTCAAGTAACTTTGAGTCGCGTAGTATAAACTTGGGTTGAAAAAGCTCGATACCTGAGTACTAACACACCTTTACTACAGTGCGTATATTAAAAACGTATAGTTTATATTTTATTATTGACTTTTTTATTCATAATTTCGTTATTCGTTTTGTAAATAAATTCGTTTCGTATTCATAAGTTCTCTGTGAACAATTGACATTTCACATTTTAACCGTGCGAAGAAAAGAAAAATTTGATACAGAAAAATTACATAATCTATAATCCCAGCAATTAAGATGACAAGACGTAAAATAAGGTGAGCTGAATAAGACGAACAAGCCGCACGGTTGGAATAACAGCCATACCGCCCATATCGATCAGCTGTAACCCTTCTCCCCTCACCCCTCTCCACTCACCCCGCTCCCCTCCCTCGCGCGCCCCGCGCTACTTTACATGGTGATTGCCGCGCGCGCTGTTTTTTTATCGCGTCATGGCGGCTCTTTTTACAGCTGACTCGCACGCTCCCATTGGCTGCAATCCTTTCACCAATGCCCGCTTATCAGGCCGCCGACTGGATGATGCAATGGCTGTAGTAATCGGTTTTTTAACGTATTAAATGTTTTAACGTATTGAAGGCCTATCACATTGGTTTTGTTAGGTCCGTTTATTTATTTTTTTATTTATTGGTTCTAACTATTGTATCTTTCACGTTGTCCAATTACTTGAGCGTTCAGTCAATTATTGTTTGAAGAGGCAAGAAATTATTTGCAACAAAATAAGCTATACAATTTTAATGTAACAATGCAATGGCAATGATGGTTAGGAGGTTAAAGTGGTTTTCTTTTACTTACACATTATTAAGTAAAAATGATGATTGGCTACACTTTACATGTAAACAACTAATTTATTTGAGGTATGTATAAATTTAATCATTCCCTCAATTTGTTGTAAAAAAGGTTTACCAATCCATAAAATAAGATAAAATTCTTTGTTTGAAATTCATTGTTGGTGATGGTGATTTTATATTTTGATTAGAATTTTTGCGGACATTTGCCATCACTGATTAGTAAAAAACAAGTAGATAGGCCTAATGTCTGACTGCGACTTTGTATCTAACTATGACGTGATAACTTCCATAACCATTCACACCCGTTTTGTACTAAAAAACAAAAGTTGCCGATCTGACAAGGAAGAATAAATGTCGGAATAGATAGTAAGCAGGGCATGTAAATTTCCACTCTGATCTTAAGGTTACACTTTACCCATTATATTGTATTTTGTAAGAATTTTCACCAAATAATGTGACTTTAGCGCATCACTTAGCTATGCTGTGAAAATCATATATTTCAAGTAAATTTTTGGCCTAATGAGCTAATACGGTACATGCAATTTCATAAACAAACAATTTACATGTTTCATGTACAAGTATTCAAATAAACTTACCTCTAATTTAGTATTAGACTTAAAACATATTGATTTTCAAAATATCAAATTATAGCTACGAGGGCATGTTTCTCTCCAACTATCGATCCAGTTACAACAGAAACTCTCCCTCCAGCATAGAAACCCATTACGCGAAAGCAATCCTAGCAATCCCATCAGAGTAGCAATTTATGGCGGAAATAATATCGGCGCGGTGCGGTGGCGGGAAACAGATGAGAGGTGATGTTATGTCCGGCGGAACCACGCGACCAGCTGACCGGTCACGTGACTCAACAATGCTCATCAGCTGATTAATGGTGAACCGGCGCGGCGATAATGATAATACCACGGTCGGATATTCAGCTGGATCTAATGTGTTTGGTCATTTTAAAGATACGTCAAAATTTGCTTGATATTATTCCGTAGTAGGCCTACCTTCGTCAGGCGAATAAGGTAACGCTTCTTAATTTTTAAGTTTTTTTGTCGTCGGAAATAACCAGAAAAAGATACAGGAACCACCTTAATAATGAACATGTAAGAAAATTATCCTCAAATTATATATGTTGAGAGCATGGAAAATTTTTCCAAACTTAGAGGTGGAGATCCTGTGCTCGCTGGTGGAGATGTATGCGAATAAAAACCGGAGATTTTCATTACTCATAAATTTTAACGCTACGTCTCTTGCCTATTTTTAGAGATAATACTAGATGTTGTTTGTACCCATTATTCGCACAGTTGGATAAATAACTGAAAAATGAACTATAGTTCCTATAAAAAAAACAAATCCCAAAAATACAAAATATAGACATAAATGCCAATGGGACGAAGTTCAAGGGAATTTAAAAGGTGATTAGATTCTTGTGCTGGCCGGATTCACTATATACATTTGCGTACAATTTCAGCCCAGCAGAATCTGTAGTTTTTGCGTATACGCCGAACAACACACTGACGAAAGACACCACCTTCTTAATATTCAAATCATTATAGATTAAAAGGCGGCATTTCTCACATCTGCCGTTTGTTATGCCATGTTAGCATAATATGCGATGTGAATTTGCAGTTTAACTGTCTCAACAATTTGTTAATATACCAGGGAAAGTAAATGTACTCCCGAAAGCAACATAATGGAGTTCCAATATGAACTCCTTCCTTCACCAGACCCCAAAAGCCATCGGTAACAAGATGCCACGTACAATATCCCATCGCCGACCCCAGCTTGACACGTTCGAGTGGACGGTAGGGTGCATGGAGTAAAGGGTAGGGTTGTATTCAACCCCACAATGAGTCACTCCCATATGCCGCCACCATTTCTGTTTTTTTCACCCCTTCCTCACCAAGGGGAGGATAACAAATGAAACCTTATATTTCGGTATTGGAATCGATTTCGGGCTCAATAAGGAGGGGGTGGTACTTCCTTTAATGTAGGGGTTGGACCCTTGTTGCATGTCGGGGGATACATTTCCGAAAATAACCGCTCTTGCTGGCTGCTACTTTGTTCTTTCGCTTCTCCCTCTTGTTTTGAGAGAAGGTTTGTGTGCATTAAAACTTCAATGAGTTCCAATGTGAGATGAATGTGACCTTTCCTGTATTTCTATATATTATATGCTCTTTGTATGCACAATCTGAAGAGAACAACATTTTATACAGGGTGTTTTTTTTTAAACGCAACCCATTTTTAAAATTTAATATGCACATATGAATGCGTAATGAGTATTGATTTATTGATCTTTACATTTTATACAACCTATTATTTAAGTTTGATCACGTTTGGTTCACATTATGTGCTCAAACAGTCCACCATTGGCATTTGTAATAAAGTTATGCTCTTTCAATCAAATCCCCGAATATGAATTTGCTGTGATGCAAGGTGCCTCTTTAAATTTCTTGCATTAAATTTGTTATGTTTGTTTTGAGGTGCTGAATAGCTTTTGAATTGTTTTCGTAGAATAATTACCTCTTTACATGTCTGTGGCAAATTTCATTCAGATCGGACCATTTTACGCGAGTTATCGTGCTTATAAAGACACACACATTAAAAACGCAACCCAAAACTTGATTTTATCGGTGAAGGATTATTTCCCCACAAGATCCCTGGATTTGACCCCACTATATTATTATGATCTTTGGGGATACATACAAAGTAAGGCCTAAAAAAAGTCACATCATATTCAGTACCTCAAAACAAACAAAACAAATGCAATGCAAGAAATTCAATTAGGTACCTAGCAACACGTGTTCGGGAATTTGATGGAGAGAGCATAACTTCAAACAAATGCCTCTGGCGGATTTTTTGAGCATATAAGGTGAACTAAATGTTATCAAACTTAAATAATAGATTGTATAAAACGCAAAGAACCATAAAACAATACTTATTGCATATTTATATATGAATAATTCAATCTTAAAAATGGGTTGCGTTTAAAAAAAAAACACCCTGTATTTACCTTATTAAAATATGTTTCAATAAGGGTATAGCTGCAATATCTGTTTAGTTGTTATAAAAAATAACAACCATATTTATATGAGTGATCGAAAACTATAATCAATGTAAATCAATCCAAAATGTGATAAATAAAACCCCCAATAGTATGCTGTAGTAGGATTTAACTCCAAGTTTATGCGAAAGTCATTGAAGTTTAACAATATTATATTACATGCCCTTTTTAGGTAGGTAGCCTGTTTATAAAATCAACATAGAGTTCCACAATTTTATGTAAGAAAAAAACAACTAACATTTTATAAGATTTGGTCAGTGGTGAATCAAGATTTAACCAATAAATTGCAGGAAAGCCAGACCGGGGGGTCCAGCGCTATGCCTCCAGCCTGATAAGCGTGTTGTTCACTACGGATTTCATGTGTTAGAAGGGAAATTACTTGTGAAGTTCACTAAGAAAAAACTTTTTCACTAATAAATTAAAGTTTTCCCCCCATACACTCTTTTCGTAACAACGTTATATTCGTCAGCATCATCATCCACGTCAACACACAAAGACCTCAAACGGATACCATAAAAATAAAGCACCCCGTTTCTTCTTTTATGAGCCATATGAATCTTCCCCAACAATGAAAACGGATAGCTATTTTGACCATGTAATGGGCGAGTATGGCGAGTGCGGGTGAGTCATGCCGCCACCCCCGTTGCCGGACATTGTATCGCCACCCCCTACTTGACCACCCCCTCCCACCCCCGAGTGACCACCCCCTGCCACCCTCGGCTCCCACGACCACGGACACGGACACAATGGGGTAAGGACGCACCGAGGTCTGAGCGTTGGCCTGGGGTTGATTATTGTCAAATGGATTTCTTTGTTGTAGAGAAAGGTGGGCTTCGGTTTTAATGAGTGGGGGAAGATGTGGTTTCTGTGAGGGTGGACGATTGATAAGTTGTATTTTTCCTCTCTTATCTTACTATAGATTGCTTATCAAATGTTTTCTGTACATGCAAGGCCATGCTTAAGGTTTACGGTTATGTGACACCGACCGTTATGTTAAGACCGACGCACATAACAATTTATTTCACAAGAGGTATAGAACAGTTTTAAATCAAAACAATGTTTAAAATCTTAATTTTTACAATTTTTTCAGTTTCTCAAAGGTAATTAACATTTTTGTCAAAAACCATGGAAACAGTTTTTTGCATGGTTTGAGTAGGTGAGTTTCAACTTCGGTTTAGGCTACTCTATAACTAAGTTTAACTCATGTATGTAAACATATTGGTATTAGGCATCTTTTCTATAAAGATAATCATAATTTATTTCAATAATAACAAAAGTTGTTTGAAAATAATGCCTTGAAGAAAAATAAGTCTAAGTCATTTATTTGGCCAGAATATTTTGCATTAGCCAGGTCATACAAGTTTGTTTTATAATAACGTGTTTTCTATAAGGAATCGAATTTTGAACCCAACTGCGAGAAGACTACTTTGAATTGCTAATATCCAAATTAAAACACATCCACTTTTCTTTTTTTATGATCTTATCTTGCGATCATTTAATGCCCTAAAAATCATATCCCGCAGAGCAAGTTTCCAGCATTGGAAGTGATTAGAATAAAAAAAAGTCATGAAAGTTGTAGGCGTGTCAAGTATATTGGAACTCAACGAGAGTGAATGTTTCCTTTTTCTTCTCGTCTTTCGAACGTTGGATTTTGAATAAAATATTTTAATATTTTACTTAATCTAAAATTTTGTCTCTATGGTTACTAACATGGGATCATGCTAGTAACCATGGAGAAAATTAAATTTATATTATATTCATTACATTCTTTGATGATACTGCGGATCAAGTTAACTGTCCAAAAAAACGAAG
The DNA here is from genome assembly GCA_035578135.1 of Flexamia atlantica. Lineage (NCBI taxonomy): Eukaryota > Metazoa > Arthropoda > Insecta > Hemiptera > Cicadellidae > Flexamia > Flexamia atlantica. The sequence goes on along the minus strand of JAQJVK010000012.1, from coordinate 14,016,019 downwards.
AAATATTTTGACTACTATTTGTACTACGCGAGGTCCAAATTGGGCATGACTTTAACGCTTAACTTAGTTGTTCAAGTTTAGCGTCAAAGTCAAGCCACTACACTGAAACCTGAATTTTTGCTGTCAACTGTGCATTAGTTGGTGAGCGTAAGTAATAATTTGTTGTTTAGTTCTATTTCAAAATCAGTGGTTTCAAAAATCGTGGAGAGTGGGTGCGGGGAAATGGCGCGCCCTTTTTTATTTTTATTTAGAAAGTTACCTATTTATTTCTTAATGTTGGTTTGTTATGTTAAGCGACCCCCACTGGAAATTTATAACTACTCCACCGTTAAAAAAAACAACTTGAAGTTCGATTATTCAACTTTAGGCCTATACATTAAAATGGGGCCAAGATAAACGAAAAATTAGTTGCATGAATACTCTAACTGAAGCTTAAAATTGTATAGAATGACTTTCACATGAAACAAAACATTTAGCAGCTTCTTTCGTATGAGTCATCAGTGTTTCAATCAGCAGTGCTTTATTTCCGCAAATAACGCAAAATACACTGATTACATTTTTGCGCACTGATTTGGTCAATACATTTTCAGTAGATGGGTATCCAAATGTAAGGAAGTTAGGTTTACATTCACTCTTAAGTCCTCATGTAATACTACTGTAATTAAAATTCCTTGTCCTGTTTTAAGAACGACGCTTTTATGATCCCTTTCGAGTAAAAACCCATCCGTCGTAACATAACTTCCTCGAACGTTGGAACTTAAACCATACTAAACTTATACGAAAATATCTAAAGGCTGCCGTTAATGACCTATGAAGGGACGAAGGGTGTCTCCGAACGTAAGACCTCAAGATGGAGTTGATGGAAGACAAACCCTGAAACAAGAACAATGGTAAGTTTTTATTAATTTTACATTAATGTATTATTAATTTCTTTGATTTATTTTAGTATAAAAGACTACTCTTCTCTTATACTTCATTGCGAAAAGTAAACTCAAAACTTAGAATTTATGAGAGGTAATTATATATGAATTAACTTTCGTGGGCTATATTTCATTTTTCATAATTCCCAAAAAAAGTATGTATATATACTTTGCAAACGAATCATAGGCACCAAAATATTTTTAAATTCGTTAAAATATGTTTTCCTGAGATAATATTTTTGTTAATAATGTTATTTATTTTCTGCGATGTCATTATTTTCTGTGATGTGATTTTTTGTGTGTCTCTTTAAGTCATTTGTTAATTTTTAGTTTCGATTTAGGAAAAATTAGACTTAGATAATACCTTGTATGTCGACAGAGGAAAATTTATTTTATGATAGTTTCGAAAAACCAAATATACTCTTATCAATGAGAGAAATCCTCGTTTCCCAAAATTTCTGTTCAAACGTCCCAAAACCACTCGGCGCGGGCGCAGGCGTCACGGGGCGGAAGTGGTGCCTCCAGCTGTGTTTTGGGAGTCCACGTGCCCGCAGCGCGCGCCGCCCCTGACCCGGGACGCCGGGAGGGGACGGCCCGGGACACCCGGGACGGCAGCCGTAATGATCGCCAAGTAGGGTAAAAAACATGTCGCAGTCATTAGTCTGCCTAATCAACATTTTTACATGGTTCTAACGAGGCGACGGAAACGACGCTGCGAAGTAAATCATAGCGGGAGTAATTAATCATGCAAAATCTGCAGTTTTAGTCCGCTTTAAAAATAATCGGTCACAATACCAACTTCATATTTGAAATAACTTAATTTCCTCATTTCAAAATGGCCAATCCGGGATGGCGGCCAAAAAATTTACATTGGTGAAAGTTAAGTGGAAATAACTGAACAATGACTGATGGAGATTATTCGTCACTATCTAGCATTATTTTGTGGTTATGGGCCTATTTTATCAATTTGTAATGTTAAAATTGACTGAAAATAAATAAATTAAAAGTACTCATATCCTGAGAACCAATTGAGATATTAAAAAAACGGATTGCGGCATTGTAATCTGTGAAAAAAATCTAGCTTGAAATTACAGGTCACAACATCACTTTTACATTTGGAAAAAATATGTTGGATTCAATATGGCGGCCAAATTCGTGTACCTACTCAAAATGAATTAAAACTACCCAACAATGTTTGGGGGTGGTGTGGGAGTGATATTCGAAAAAATATAGGAAAAAGTTAGGGGGGACTATGGGACACCCGGGATATACCACAGTATCAAGGACGATCGATGGGAAAGGATTGGCAGGCATGCTGTGGTCGATTCATTTACCGAAGTTTATGAGTCGAAAAGTAGTTTTTTCTTTAGTGTTTACTTGTCTTCGGCTCTCCACTTAATGATTTCCTCTTAATCTTTACAATTGGCTTAAACTTGTTTATGAGTTTGAAATGTTTGACAAAAGCAGTTAATATTAACTTGTTACGTTTATCACGGTTTTAAACATAGAGTAATCAAGGGTTTTACTTTATATAATCAAAAACACTATCGAAGGTTAACAACAACTAAATATTTTCCAAAACAACCTGATGATGCTGTCTAGTGAAAAATCCAGATCAAGGAAAGCTTCTTTGAGGAAACTCCTTAATTGGACTAACTATCGCACCATTCCCTATTTAAAAAGTAAAGAACAAATTTCAATAAGCGTAAAGGTCAAATTTTGTAATTTTTACAAGCCATTTTAAAAATCCCATACTCTTATAAGAGTATTTTATATATATATATATATATATATATATATATATATGAGTTATGTTATCGTGCTTGTATATGCTTGTATGCTTGCTTGCTTGACTGCTTGCGTGCTTGCGCAATTATCTCTAAAACGGCTCCGAGTATTTCCTTCGAATTTTCAAAATAAGTTATTTTTGGCTCATAAACGTCTTTTATGCAGATTACTTGGCCAGAGAAAATCTATTAACGTAATAAATCGAATTTAAAAGTTGTAAAATTTTAAAATTAGCCTTATGGGTTGCCAACGAAAATAAACAAGGAAAGTGTAAACAAATAAAGTAATCAAAACAGCTGTTTGGAATCTACAGCCATCAAGGAAAAATACAGCAAGTGGGATGAAGAGAACATAGAGCAATAACAAATTATCAATTTTATGACATTGAAATATTTTATAGTAACTGGATGAACTCGTGAACATAAAGTAACACAGAGCAAGGCTCGGTTCACCAGGTACTTTATATTCTAGGAAAACTGTTGAACCGGTTTTAATTAGTTAAAAGGTGTCATTTTGTTCAACATGAAATCTAATTTAATCACGTATTTTGGTGATGGTAAGTCACAATTCTCTAGTTTATCATGATCTGAGAAAATAAGTAACTTTATCACAATTTTTAAACATTCTGATTTAAAACATGAACTGAGCCAAACTGAGCTATTTGAAAAAACGTGAAATTTTAGATCATTTAATCTAGATAACTATTTTTTTAAAAAAAGGTGTAGCTTTAGTAGTTCCTTTGGAATATCATTTTTTTGTATGCAGAAAACAGAAAAAAATCTACTTTTGGGTAATCGCAAGTTTTCTACGGAAAGTGAGAATCATATGCACTTAAAAATATATACAATGAGTTTTAAACCATAAAAACTAAAATTACGAAATACTTTCTTTATATTCACTTCAGGGATATGTATAAAAAAATTATCTGCACATTTTTCAACATTTTTAAGATTTTTTATCATTCGAGACTCTCCCCGTAAGCTGATTTCAAAGTAGGAACAGCCGCCCTCGGAGTCTGTGGCAGGTGAGGTCCTGCCAGACATCCTGGCGGCGGCTTTGGGAGTTCCCGAGGGAGCGACTGCGGCGCACGCTTCTGACGTCCCGGCCTTCCTGTTGTGGTTGAGGTTGACCTCAGCTCACCCTGGGGACCAACTGGGAGAACACCTTTAGCGGGGACTGAGTAATGGCAAAGTGGGCTGAAAAACCTATACATATATACCTATACCTATACAAATTGTTTCAAACGAAATTTGGAAGCGTATTTTAAAAATAAATATTTATATTTATACTTCATTTCAACAGCCGAGCCGTGGCAACTGACGAATTAGTGGACCCCCTTTTTACAAGCGCGGTCTCCTAATCCCTTTGGTGCGATGACCGTTGAAATAAAATGTATGCATTATTAATGTAAATATATAAATACAACTGAAGGATTTTTTCACAAATGAAGACTAAATCGTATTCATTTTATTTAGTTTTCAGCTTAAACCCAACCATAAAAATGGCAATTGAGCTTAAAACGATAAATAATTAAAAAAACTTCTTAAAGAAAACTATACTTTACCTGATCTAGAAAGATGATTTTTGAACATAGTTTTATTAAATAGGCAAGCAGAAAAATTGCTATATTTTTGTATTTTGCCCAGACTTCTGTACGGAGGTGAAATTCCGCTCGGCGCCCACGGCATTGTTATAATATTTATTCAATATATATCCTCTTAATGGTGTTGTGGGTATGAGATGGATGATCTTCGTATTACTTAAAACCAAACAATCGACAAAAACCTTCTTGATTTTTCACGGATTCGGAATCAAAAATTTGGTTCGCTGACTTCAATTGTAAGACACTTCCTACAGTTCCTAAAATACACTTTCTACACAATGTATGGAAAGGAGGAAGGTAAATTTAGGATTATCTAAACACATGATTAGCAAAAAACAAATATTCTTAGCCATAACAGTTATACGCTTCCACACAAACACTAATAATTCCAACAAAAGGTGCACCGGGCGGCGGCGCCGTTAGACAACACCCATCAACACAGCTGCCTGCCTCAAAATCAACCTTTTTTGTGAATCACCTCCCGCCAAAAAAAACGCCGTTGCATCATAACCACTAGCGGGGATGTTTTTATATCCCACTTATCCGGGAACCCCGATTCACGGGGGTTAAAATAGCGACGACTTGTTTACAAGGGGCGTATAAAAAGCTTATTAGGGGAGTTTTTTGGGCGAAGGGTTGTAATCGGATCGGGCACGCGCGGTTTTTTACCCTCTCGACGATCGCGAGGGGAGGGTCTTTTTAACATAATAATTAGCGGAGGCAGCTACCGGGGACAAAATGGCTGTCGAAAGGGTGAGAAGTTATGGAGGACTTTAAAATCTAATACGCTGGTATTTTGGGTTCAAACTGAATCGTTTTAACGAATAGGCTTCACGGCTGCGCCTGCTCAATGTTTTACGCTATATTCCGGAGTCATAGCGTCATATCATTGCAATTTTCTATAGGCTATTAATTAAACAAACAGCTTGTCACTTCCCGCTATTGTAGATGAAACTCATTTAATAGTTTTGAAGCTTGTAATCATAAGGAACTGAGAGAGTAGTTTTAAACGCGCCGGAACCTAATAAAGAATTTACTCTGGTTTTCGTTTTTATCCGTTATACAACAATTCATCTGTATGTAACAGCTCAGGAGTAAGGCGGAAGGCTAAAGTGCAGAGAGATAAGTTTTCAAGGACCTTTTAACTCTATTTGGGGATTTAAACTACTTGCTTTATTTACAGATTCAAAAATCATTTTCAAACTAAGTTTTTTTTTACTTTATATTATGTTTTTGATATTGGGACAAAATTCTTTACTTAGTTAAGTGACTAGTACTTTTCATATGAGTAGTTATTACAATTTACTGCAATAACTCTAAAAGAATTATTTCTTGAGTCCGTTATCTCTGATATATCCACATAGAACCCTATCATAATGTAAACTCCAGCCTACAT